>JANEYF010002575.1:1200000-1700000 GCA_029963845.1 Rhamnusium bicolor | reverse complement strand
ATATAAAACGGTAACGAACATTTCTGCATGCAGATGTTAGGTTATGTTATAAATGCTCTTCTTCTGTTGTAAAAACAGCTCAATAGATACGAAGATTGTAATACAGCTGCTAATCATGCGGGTCCACAGCCACATATGATTATAGTGGCTTATTAACCTTTTGTTTATGTATACTCAGATACAGATAAAAAGCTGCGATGTAATGAATGCTTGTAATCTGCGGTTGTATTGTTAAGATAATTTCAATGATATTTCAACTGATAGCTGCACTGCTCAAATCATTAGTATTGGGTTGTATTTCATATATTTTACTTTCTCAAAAGATATATAACTGTTTTATCATATTTAGGATGTACCGACATTTTTATTAGTCAAAACAGACATGGAGAAAAGGCAACCATCTTGGAAAACAAAGAGGCGTCATTTTCTTAAACTCAAATTTACTAATCTCTTTGCTTTATATAATTCACAAAACTATTTAAAGATGTATTTTCCTACATTTACAAAGTTTTAAATAGGCAATAATAGCGTTTAGATAGAAAAAATGGAAATCTTACTTTTTGTTATTAAATATTAAGGGGCCTAGTCGGGAAAAAGCTTCGGATAGCTGTGTCACTCTCTAGAAAGTTTTTATACATGCGCCGCTGAATAATTTTGCTCTTGACTATACCTTCACTGGACGTTTTATTCACCTACTTCATTGAGGTGCGATTCCCGATAGAGGTAACACTTTCTTGCTCCATTTGTAGTGACAAAGATACTATTTTAGAAAATTTATTTTAGCCAAATGGTACGGAATAAAAGTTTGAAACTTGCTGAGCATAATTATGAAGATTCATTCTAAAAGACATGTATGAATTTTACCTCGAATTTTACCGATTGATATCATAATTCAGGAGCTAATCACGTTCAAATTTCACTTATATTTACAGTATAAATTTTCCCTACATAAAGTGAAAATTAATTAAAATAGATATACATGTACCCTCTAGTACACTTTCAACTACTGATCCTCCAAATTTGGTGTAATTTGACCAAACCGTATTGAAGAAATAAATTTTGAAAAATTACCTTACAAACACTGGTTCGATTAGCCCTCTTAAGCACTTTCAGTATTTGGGAACCTTTATTTTTTAGGAGTATCACAACCGCATTTATCGACATTCCCACTTAATTTTGATGTTTAGTGTTCGCAAAATGTAATTTATTTAAATGGCAACCCACTTGCGGATAAACAATACGAACTTTATGTATAGGTGTTATGATGACTTGGACAATGAGGTGTGCACTCTCCATAAAATTATTTCTTTGACGACAAATAAATGAAAGCAATTACAGCAATGTCTATAATCAGATAATATATTATTCATATATTATTCAGCTAAACAACTTGCAGTAATTAGCCAAATTGAGTTAGAGAAAACTAAAAATCAGCTTAATTTTAGTGAATACAGCCATATTGCTTTAATATAGCGTCAAAAATATACACCTAAATCTCTGTAGAATGATTCTATTGCCAGCCAAATGGCTGCAGCTAGAAGTCTGCAACAACATTATTAAAGCAAGAAAATGTACCACTTTGGCTATCATAACGTTGTTGCAACGATAATATATCGTTGCCGCGGTAGCTGCTACAGCTAAATAACTGCCAGTACTTGCAGTCGCAATGTTAGCGCAGCTTTTTTACAGCTTTACTTGGGTAGTTTGTGATTAGTGAGCAATTCCGCTAAACCGCACTCGATAAAAAAGAATTCGCAGGTACTGACGGAGTGTGATATATCAATCGGAAGGGAAAAGAACAAGAAAGTTTTCAAAGACAGTTGAACGCATATTGTATTGGCATATTTTTTATTGATGGCTTAAAAAGTCGAAGTTCGATATAACAGCATTATATTTTTGAACTTTCACGAAGTCCTAAATGTTTTTTCTATAATGTAGAATCTATGAGTGTTTTAAATCGATAAAATACATATAAAAGTTCATGAAAAATTTTTTTTAAATCAACAAATTTTGTGCAAATCTTACTTTCACAAATGAAAGGGACTACTAATAATTACTAGAAGGATTTAATTAAGAAAAAATATATACAAATTAAAACTACTAAATCTATTATCTATTAAAATGTACGCTGAAAATCGTTTAAACACAAATTGTTAATGTTAACAATATCCCATACCAAACTGCTTATTCAAAATAAGCAACAACCCTTCTGAAAAAATTAAAACACACAGAAACATTGCAAATTTGCGAAATATGGACGTCGCGTACCATGTGACTGTCCGAGCCAATGAAAAAGATGACAACCTATGGCCAGATTCTTTTTTTTAAGGGACTCTACTGCGGACGAGGACAGAGGATGACCTCTGGTTTAAAATATAACGTTGCCATTTAAGAGACCAATGTCTGATAGTTCAATACACAACCTGGTTACAAGAATATACATAGTATGTACGCTCCAAAGTCATCAGGCAACCCACCATACACCTAACCCAATTTTTGTCCATAAATCTTGTAAATATAAATTTATATAAAAACGATAGAACTTTCTACATTTTACAACTCATTGCCATGTGGACAGATTATTTTAAAATCAAAATTACATTTCATAGGAACGTAATTTTCAATAACCTCATTTCCAGCCAAATCCAAAATTACGTTCTTGTGAAACGTAATTTTGATTTTAAAATAATCTGTCGACATGGCAATGAAGTTGTAAAATTTAGGTTGTTCTGTCGTTTTTACATAAATTTACAAGATTTATGGGCAAAAATTCGGTTAGGTGTATGATGGGTTGCCTGGTGACTCCGCAGCTCTCTTAACTGTAAAGTAATAATTTCCAAATAATTGACATTTTTGACGAAATGTTTAAATGCATACCTGGAAACCT
Organism: Rhamnusium bicolor; assembly: GCA_029963845.1. NCBI lineage: Eukaryota > Metazoa > Arthropoda > Insecta > Coleoptera > Cerambycidae > Rhamnusium > Rhamnusium bicolor. Next base: position 1,697,113 of record JANEYF010002575.1, on the reverse strand, counting down.
TCAGCGACAGAAAAAAATACGGCATAATTTCCCCTATAATTATGCATAATACCAGAAAAAAAGTGAGCCATTTTATCAAAGAAATCATATAAAAATCAACAAATTTTACACACGAGAAAACGAAGCGTGTATAAATTATCGAGCACGACATTCCAGAACACGATCAAATACGTACAAGTTTCCTTTGGCAATTTATGGTATTTATGTGTGGCGTAAGCTTTCGAGAATATATTTCCATTACTTTTTCTTACATACATTTGTAACATGAAGAAGAGAAGAAAGTGTAAAGAACAAAATTTATAAAGCTCAGATTCGAAAGTTCCGAGGTTAGTTATAACATTTAATTTAGAAATACATAGTATAATTTAAAGAACAAAACATTTAATTAATCCAAAACTAAATAAGAACAGAATATGTTTCCTACAAACATTTTAAATATACGGGGTGATTCAACGTTGGTGAATCAAACTAATACCAGGTGTTAGATCAACAAAAGTGACGTTTGTTTAATAAAACGCTATCAATGATTGATGCATGCGGGAATTACAGCCCCTTAAAAGGGGAATAAAAATTATTGCAGTATTTCCAATATTATAATTCTAAAAGTTTGAGAGCTATCACAACAAAATGTGGTGATTAAGATGTATCGTATTTCAGAAAGTAGGGTAGGCGGTGGTTTTTTAATGACACTCTATTCTTTTATACTTTTTTACGAAATATAGCTTCAGAATATCATTCAACATTAAAAAATAAACATTAAAAAATAGACATGTTTGCTAAAAATCGATAAGAGTGATAGTTTACGTGCACTTGGCTCTATTTTATTTAAAAGTGCTGAAAATTAGACGGCGACAAACAAAAAAAATATACCACCACAAAGAAAAAATACCAAATTCTTATACATTTGCATAACTTTTTTTGTCAATTTAATACCAACAAATACATAGTTTAATACCAATGTTTTACGCTTAAATCATGTCTTTAATTATTTTTACCAATGTACATAACCACAATTTGTTCCATACTGTACAGTAAGTTATGTTTTAGAGACATTTCACATTACGAGCCGAACGAGTTTGGTAAAGATTAATATTCCCGCTATTTAGAATTTTATTCTCACATACAAGGCACATTGTAACATACATATTTCATACATAATACATATTATAAATTATCGTAAATCCGTTTTAATTAAAATATTGTCTACAGGAAGCATAAATGGCAATCTAAAAATACTACGTAATATTTCCTTTTGCAGAAAAAATATTTCACAAATCCGTGTACTATTTTCCCAACATAATAGCCCATAATATGATAAAAATAAAGAGACAGATCCGTAAAAATAAGTGATCAATTTCGTAACTGAATCATGGAGAAATTTTTAAATATTAATGTTTTGGAGATATGATTAATATGACTATTCCATGATAAGTTGAAATCAAGCCAAACGACTAAAATCTCTTTTTTGATATTCACAATATTTGACTTAATGGGTAATAATTTATTTTAGTATCAGTAGATACAAAGAACATTAAATTTGTCTTTAATATGAATCCATTATTATGGCACCAAGTTGACGTTTCACACATACATTTGCTGGAATTATATTTTAAATATTCCTGGTTGTTGGCAGGTAAAATTATTGCAGATGTGTTATCAGCAAATAGTGTTAGTATTATGAAGGACGGACTAAATGCTCTTAATACATCATTAATGAAAATTATGAATAGTAAGGGACTTAGTGTGTGCTCTTGAGGAATACCTGTATTAATATGCGCTTTTTCCGAAACATAACTTTGGTTGTACATTTTAACTCGCACAAACTGTGATCTTCCTGTAAGGTATGCAGTGGAGAGTGATTGACAGTATCAAATTTACATGATGGATCATGGAAAATGATAGCAGTCTTCAATTTAGAGTTAAGTTTTTCCAACAATTCCAGATAAAGGGAAAGAAGGGCGTCTTGGGTGAATCTTAAAAATGTTTTCTTAACTGCCTCTCACCGAAGTAACTCCCAGAAAATCCTAGGATTTTATGTTGAGTAAAGAGAGGCGAGGCCCTACAGTTTATGGTGGAATCCGAACCACATCTAGGGCATCGACAGTTCACTCCCATCTTAATCCGAAGCAAATTACAAAAATAATTTGTTGCTCCGGAATGGATTCGAACCATCTATATTCGGCACCGAGTAAATAGCTATAAGCGCTTTATCCATTCGACTACCATGCCCTACCTTTATATAAACTATATTGTCTGTAGGAAAGAAATTCCAGAGATTAAGTTAATTTTAATGAATATGCATTTTCGAGGACTTCTGAATAGGTGGAAAGGAAAGCAATACTCCTATAATTTTTTATATCGGATGTGTCGCCCTTTTTAAAAATTAGTACATTATTAAAAAAAATAAAAATAATGTTTTCCTGAAAGAAAATTATTAAAATTGTAAAAATAAGTTTTAATAAAAAAAGTAAAAATATGGTATTTCAAAGAACAGATAAATCAAAATAATGGTAATACATCCCAACTACCGAAAACTGTTAAAAGTATTTGTCATGAAGGGTGAGGTCTGGAAGTAATATCTTGTATTAAACATGATGATCGTGTGTTAACCGATCCAATTTTAACGGCAAATACTTTTAATGACTATTTATCAAATATAGGTAAATCTCTTGGCGAGAAGATTGATTGCTCCCAAGGAACCGTTCCTGATAATATGACTCATAATGCAAATTCCACATATCTTAGCGAGATTACAGAAATTGAAATACAAGATGCAATTAGAAAACTTAAAAATAACAAACTTCCCGAAATTGATGGCACAAAACCTGAAATAATAAAAAAAAAATAGCACCATTAATACTAAAACCTTTTTATCAACAGTATAATTAATAAAGGAACTTATCCAGCATTTTTTCAAAATAGGCATTATTAAACCTCTGTTTAAAGAAGGTGACAAAGAGCTCTTTAGCAATTATAGACTAGTTACTCTCATTTCAAATTTTGCTAAAACTTTCGAAAAATACAAAAAAATCGATTAATCAATTTTCTTAATAAAAACAAAATCATGTCTGATATGCAATATGGTTTTAGGGAGGCAGGTCCACTCAAGATGCCATTTGTGATTTAACATTTAAAATTTATGATTCTTTGGATAAAAGTGAATCAACCTTGGCTATCTTCATAGACCTCGCTAAAGCTTTCAATACTGTTTGTCACACTAAATTATTAATTTAATTATAAATTAAATCCTGTTGGAATTAGAGGGATAGCTCATAATCTATTAAAAAGTTATTTAGAGAATAGAGTTAATTATATCTCTGTTGATGATATAAATAGTAATCTCGAAAAAGGTACAATATGATGTACCTCAAGGGACCGTCCTAGAACATTTGTTATTCTCTCTCTATATAAATGACGTGTTAAATTTAAATAGTGCAGAAACAATTATAAGCTTTACAGATGACACTGTGGTTCTGTACAAAAGTCATTCATAGAATTCACTAAGATCGTTGGTACAGAACGATTTATCCAACATATTTCAATGGTTCCTGAATAACACTTTAACACTTAATTCTAAAAAAACTGAATATATTGCTTTTGGCTCCTACAAAGTAAATCTTCCAAATTTCAATACAATCTAGGTAAATGTAAATAAAAACACAATATATTATCGGAGGGTGATAATGTAAAATACTTGGGTGTTATGATTGATAAACATATAAAATGGATTGTGCATACAAATTTAATTAATTAAAATGCCTTAACCGAACTGAAAATAATTTACTGATCATTAATGCAGAGTCATATTAATTACGGCATTCTCTCTTGAGGAGGGGTTTATAATAATTATTTACATGCTCTTAATATAATACAAAAATGGTCATTGAAAATTATTTAAAAAAAAAACCATTCCTATCTGACTGATTGGCTTTTTAGAGAAGCAGATGTCCTAGATGTTCGTCAATTATTCGAATTATCTATGTGTCATCAAATTTTCAAAAACAAAAGCCTCCTTTCTTTTCAGATGCATGAACATAATACGCAAAGTCATCTAGATTACCTAAAAAATGTAAAATATTGTAAAACTGGGGTCAAAAATGTATTCAATATTACCTTCCAGTATTAAACAAATTACATCTCTATTCGTTTAAAAAAACATTGATACTAGATATACCAAGAAATGACATACGTTGCTATTTTTGAAAAAAATTACAATTAACGTGAATAAATCCACTAAATATTTTAATAACACAATTACAAAAGAATACAATATTGTTACTACTCTATATTAATAAGGACACCAATAAAAATTTAAATTAAATTAATATAGTCTACTAACTTTTGTTGTGTTTAAATAGAGATTAGGTTGAAGATAACTTTATTGCTAATTATAAAAATTAAAAAATAAAATATATTATATATTAAAGGTAAATAAGATTCTACAAGCTTTAAACATTAAATGGAAAATATTAATTACACTACTCGTATACTAACTATCTCTTTATAAAGTAGGTACTTAATATTTTCATATTTATATGTCCACTTATGTAACACGTTAAACTTATAAAAAAGTACCCCCATAGTACTTCGTAAGTTTTCTACGTTATGTTAGGGAATTATTGCTCTGTATTTTATTATTATATTTAATATTTAAATAACCATATGTTGTACTTACCTATTATAAACAACAGTGGCGGTTCGTGGGTCAAGAGACAGGGAGGTCAATTAGAAAAGTTTACTGTATTACCTACCTTTTAAAGTCATTTAAATTCCAAGTCGATCCTCCGGTCTTTTTGAGATGCAAAGTGGTCAATCACTTTTTCATTAAAGTCTTTTATCTTCTTTATTAATGCCCTTTTTATGGTAAGCATAGCTAAAGAAGATAACCTTTCCTGTCCCATGGTATTTCTTAAAAATGTCTTTATTCTTTTTAAGGTGAAAAACAACGTTCACTTTCGACAGTAGTCATAGAGAGAGTACACAAGATTTTTAACAGCTTGACACTTGCAGAAAAGGTATTGCACAAATTATTGTTAATAAAAAGCTGTAACAAAGCAACTGCACCTTCACTATTGGAAAAATCTTCTCGGCTATATAATACTTCTAATTCAGTTTTAAGTTTCAAATGATTTATGACTGGATAATCCGTTTTAACTAATTTAAACATATCTTGAGGAAAGCTTTTTTTATAATCTTTAAATCGATCTGCGTGAAATAACTGAGACACTGCTAAATGATTACTGAAGCCAAACCTGTTTTGGTCTCAGATGTAATTATATCACAAACTTCTAATGAAATTCTCCTTTTTGATTCTTCCGTTTTACATCTCTGGGCAGACTGCATGGATGACTCCTCCAAATAGTTATTCAAAATTTTATTTCTGATGTCTTCAATTTTACCATTAAAAACGCCAATACACTTATTTACTGTTATGACATCGATATTACATATTTGTAATTGATTGAACAATATATCACAATGAGGCATAACTAAATGAAAAAATTTAACCAGTAAAGAAAATGTTCATTTTGTAAGTAGTTTTTTAAACCAATAGCTTGGTTTAGAGTGTTGTTTTCTGATTCATTATTATCAATGATTTTTTCTAAACAATCTAATAATTCTGTTCGATAGATATAAACAGTTTCTATGAACTTTGTATTAAAATTGCATCGTGTTGGAGCCGCTTTAGGTAATCTCACTTTACAACATTATCTAACACGGCTGTTCTTTTTGGCGATTTTCCAAAGAATGAAGAAAAGCTATGTAAATTAGCAAAAAAAATTTTTTTGCTTTTATCCTGATTTGATGCTTTTTGTAAAATTAAATTTAGTTGATAAGCGTAACAAGGAATAAAATTTGCTGAAGCTTTTAAACTTTTTCTATAGGCACTGTCTAACTGCATTCTAATATCAACTGTACCAAGTGTTGCTAGACTACAACAGTTATTCATATGACTTGAAGCGAGCGAATGTTTCTGTACTTTTATTTTTAAATGTTTCAAGTTAGTTACACCTATTTTGCACCATATAGGATCAGGATCATCACCAAATAACAGGCATGGAAAACAAAAAAATGTGTTTTTTACCTCGCATCCGCAAATCCACGCGGATAAATCGTACATTGAATTTCGAAAATACCTATTAACTTCTTTTTCTTATCAAGAGATGTTTGCTTTATCGTCATATTAGGTTTTGGACGGCCACCACCTTTGAATTTCACTCGGTCTTCATAACCCAACTTACGTCCATCTTTCAGTTTTAATATATTTTGTACAACACTCATATTTAATAGTAAACACCAAAAACACTGTTTTACTTAATTTCACGACAAGTAAAGATTTACTAATAAAATGTTCACAAATAAAAACATTAAAAACAATGCGACAGAATTTACCGACCAACGCGTACCTAATTAGCATTAAGACTGCTCTACTCTGAACTTCGTGCGTTGCCGTTTCCGTAAAATGTGTCAGAGACATTGTCCCCGCCAGTGATTTTCTGTCTCTTTTGCTTTCTGACGATTAGCGCATAAGTTTATTTCACTTTAATTCGTTGTAAATTCGGTCCGTAGCTAGCTTTGAGGACAAGTTGTGGATTGACCCAAGATTTTTAAATTCTATAAATGAATAATGTAATGAATATGAATGTAGAGGATTGGTGCTCGGGGAGATACGAAATCCTGCGATCTAGATATTTGAATAGTATTGTGCATAGAATGAACTAGAAACTTTAATATATTTTTTTAAGAATATTAAAAATATATATATTATATATTTTTAAACTTCAGAAAATGAATAGCTCTATTTGTTTATTTGTATGTGGGAGATCATTGACCAAATGACCCTATAGAGGATCCGCCAGTGATAAACAACTCACAAACAAGCGTCATATGTAGTTCTTCGTGAGTCTCATATGTTTATTATTCATGTACACATATATACTTAGTAATTATTTAAAATAAACGTTATTATTATTATTATTACTATTATTAGATGTATTGAGATTTGCTGGAAAGTAGCCTTTTTCAAAATATGCATTTATTATAACATAAACCCTCTTTCTTGTATTTTGATTTAGATTTTGTAGTATTATAAATGGTGATTAAAAAACGTTATTATTGTTTTAATGTTATCAGATGTGAATTCTGCTACTCTCTGTATATTCTCAGCGTACCTTGCGTCAATTTTAATTTCAAAATCATCAAAAAATAGCCAAAAACATATCTTTTCGGGGTAGTAGGTAATTAAATGTTTCGTTATTCCGTTAAAATTCCCGAAATAAATTTATACACAAGATAGGCAGGCAATAATTCATCATATTAGCAGATAATTTGTAAATTAGTTTTTGTCGTTTATAGTTACTTACTCGTCGGGACACCGAGGGATAATTATTCATCCAAAACTAATTATAGGACCGAATAATATGAACGGGGTTGAACGTTCTGATAAAGGACAGATATTATATTCATTGGAATAAAGGGAGTAGTACAAGAACGATTTGCATGACATGTATGCCTCCTGTTGACACTCTAATGAATTGGTTGGTGTCAGCCATTACACTGTCTTCCCTTTGAAAACATTTTGTGGAAAAACTTAATTATCCAGATAAGAATGACATGCCGGAAGCGGATCGACACAGTATAATGTGGCTAATAGTAGTCCCGTATCCATCCCTAGCAGTAATATTGAAAATTTGTTGAATGACACTATGTTAAACACTTAAAACAGGTTTCTTCAAACACAGAAATGTATCTAACCCGATAGTTATTTTTTTTCAATTTGGGAGAAGTCAACAATAATAAGTTCATTAAATTCTTTAGAATGAGCTCAATTAATTAATATGACGATGTAAAGGTTAAAAAACATGCTATTTATACAATCAATTTCTAATGTTTTCTCGAAATAAAAAAGTTCTGTAATAGCCATTTCATATCTAGAATTGTTTACTTTATAAAACCCATCAGATCTGATCTGGTTCTACACTGAAAAATTTTTCCCCCTAGAAGGGAGAGACTTTTGGGATATATTTTGCTTCACTATAAGTCTAAGTTAAAATTGCGTTGGCTGTCACATCGTGTTTATCAATATTTGTGTTACATGCCCAAGAAACTGCTTTGTCATGGCTACTGCAATATAATCATATACCATCAAATTGCACTAGGGATTTTGCAAAACCACAAATGTACTATAATAGCCTGGAAGGTTTACAATGAGACATTTCCAGAATACTGTTCAGCTCTATCAAATCTCCCTATTATTACATACGACTCGACGTTATTGAATTACTGACAAACTGCTCCTTCCTGTTATTCTCAGTTAACTACAAAGCGTTGCTATCTACGTAAATTACCAGATTTGTCAGAGTATATTGCAATAGTAAAAGAATCTGTTAGGTTTTTTACTTAATACAGTACGTTTTCCGATAATACTAGTTTACGTATTAACATTTTATGAAATGACATCACATATCATACGTATATTCTGCGTGTTTGAAAAGTTTCATTAGGTGTTATAATATAATATTATGCATACAATTCGTCACTAGGAATCAATACCTCGTCGAGCTCTATTTATTACACATTAAAAATATCACCATCAACGAAGTCTAAAAAAATTAAAACTAGTATGGCTGGGACCTCACCTTATACCAGACTATTTAATTAAGGATTTTGATGCTGTTTTCTGCGAGCCACTGTTAATAATGAGTTTCTGAAATTTGTCCTATCTATGAGAAAAGTTCGACAAATGAAATCGAATTTGCTATTGTATGTAACTTCTCTAAAGTTTTCGAAACTTTAATTCACAGCTTTTTTATTATGTCTCATGAATCATAATATAATACCGGAATAACATGGTTTCATTGAAGGATGAACCACTTAAACTAATTTAGTGTGCAAGATGCAATTTATTAAGGAAGATCTCAATTGAAAATGACAGATATATGTTGTAACGAAATTGCAAGCCATTTCATTCCAGTTTTTTGTTGTTCCACGATGAATTAAGTTTCTGCCAGTCTAGTCTAGATGGTGCCACTGATTTCTACTGGTTTTGCAGATTTTTGCACTAAATATCCATCTATCTTTATTGCTCATACTCTACTCTCAAATGTCTGTCTCTTTCCAAACTATAATCGAGTTTAGGTAGCAGAATACTACGATGCTACTTTCTTCTTACTAGGGCAGCCAGAGACAGTGGTTGTCTCTGGTGCCGCGTTCTGATGGAAACCATCTCTAGTTCTGTGGTCTGGTAAGATTTATATGTTTTCTGGTATTATCTTGTGATTTTATGCTAATCATTATTTAAAAAGTTGCTATATTGATTTAAAGTACCTGTGAGGTAATTTTCATAATAATATTGTACCGTAAATATCTTAATTTACGCCTTGGGCGAATTTGCTTTTCGGTGATCAGTTCACCTTGGTTGTTCTGTGGAACAGCCATCATTAATATTGATTAGTATCAATTTATCGTGCCTTGCTGGCAATTTATCTAATATCCCTTTGATATTGTAATAATTTCGTGTGTTAATTTAAACTAACTTTCGGTTATTGTAAATTTTAGATTTACTCGGCAACGGATGTCGCCATTTTGTATCGTAGTTAGTTGTTTTCTGTCTTTGTCTGTTGATGTTTTAGGTCAATTAGTTACGTTGGTAGCGCTCTCTGAACAGTGGTGACTGGTGACATTTGGAGATTGGTACACCTGGTTGGACCAAACCTATTTGTTTATAACCTGTGAAAATTGTGAAAATTATCTAATTTGGTGCATTTGTTTTGTGGTGGATTATTTTATACCAGGGCATATATTTATCAACCAGACCTCAGTAACGTAAGGTTTTTCTAAATTTAAAATATCGAATGCTTACTTGAACTTTTACTTAATATTTAATCATGAACGCTGCTCTAGTGGAACCTTGCCTAATTCTCTGGCAAAGATACCTGCCTAGTTATCTGGCACTTGATTAACTTTTAATTATCTAAAGTAAACATATAGTCAAGTATATATCTTTATTTAACTCTATCTGCAATTCATTAGAACCTCTCTCCGAGGAACTAATAAATGATTTAATTTAACGTTACCTTCAAGTTGAAAACTATTATGTTTTATATTTAGCAAATATTTATTTACGTTATTTTCTAGTTGTCTGTCTGTATATGGACATTCTAAATTCTATTTTCTTGAAGATTAACTTCTTTTAGTAAAAAAATATCTTAACATATAGGGAATACCTATTTCACTTTGTTTATTATCGTAGCTACACCTAGTTTATTTGTTGGACTAGTATTTTTTCTATTTAACGTCACTTTCATTGATACTTAAGTTAGTTGAAGTCTTCAACTTCCTAAAATATTGTAGGACACCGATCCTAGTTTGTTTAGTTTGCAATTTACTCTGTAAATTTGTGCTAACTCATATTTTGTCTACGTAGCTGGACAAATCAAACGTCACAGCTTTTAACTTTGTTTTGCCTATAATACTGATCTCATAACACTCTCCCCTTTTTATGTAAATACCTGGACCAAGAGAAGAGGATAACTGGTGGATCGAACTGATCATTATATACAGGGTGGAGCAGAAAAACGATATTTTACACAACTGGCATTTTTTCTCAAGGGTAACTGCAGTACTGACAGTGGTGAGTCAAAATGACACCGAACCCATTAAGAGCTTAGCCGTTGGTGGATTCTTCGCTGGACTAACCCCTTGGAAGTTAAGTAAGATCTTCGTCCCCAGTGAAAGTTTTATTTGGTCAGAAGAAATTTGTGAGAGATCAGTAATTCTAATTTTTTTGTATTCTCTTAATAACGTCATTTTTTTTTCTCTTTCACATATCATTTTTTTTTGTGTTGTTGGTCTTCAACCACAAGTAAATTGTTTTGACTTGTAAATAATTGTACATATACCTACTTGTTTTGATTATACTTTTTATAAAATAATATCTTTTTATTCAACTTCCTTACCAACCGAATTCAAGTTTTAACGTTATCTTTACCTTTTAAAATAAAATTTTAATTATTTGGTACTTGCAAAAGTCCTGGCGCCCAGCCTAGATTTTGGTGATAACTCAAATCAATCTAAGCCCTTATTCACGACCTGCTCACTGAGCTACTGGTTCATAAGTACAACCCCCAGCTTATTGTGTTATGCCAACAATTGGACGAGGGGTGTTGCAATGTTATCTATACTGACTTTTCTAAGGCATTTGCCAGATTGGACCATGGCTTATTATTGTGTAAGCTGGTAACGTTGGTCTTAGTGTCGGTTTAATTACCATTTTTAGGTCTCAGTTTCTACAGTGTCTTGGCTACTGACAATTTTCCCAAGCATCGGGTGTCCCCAAAGGTTCGATTCTTGGTCCTCTAATGTTTGATTTTTTAGTATGTACGTATTCTCCTATACACGGACGATCTAAAGATATTTTGACATGTTCTCCTGTCTGTGTCGTAGGAAAGTCTACAGCTTATAAATTTATGGTGACTTAACAATCTAACTCTTAATGTCAGTATATGTATAATATCACATAGTCGCAATAATGATTTGCTACTATTTGATTATAGAATTCTCAGTGGGTCCATCTTACATCGAACAGTTTTAATAAAAGATTTTAATGATACTTTTCCTTCCAATCTCTCTTTTTACGGATCGTATCAATAATGAAGTAGCATCGGTTTACAAGAACACTGGCTTTCTAATTCGGAACATGAAATATTTTAAAGCTCTTGAGACAACGCGGTTGCTCTTCCGTAATTTTTGTTAGATCTAAATTAGAATATAGTCGTCTGAAGTTCTACATATTCCATATACATTTCCGACATTGAGAGGGTCCAACGGTGTTTTACGCTATTTTTGCCTTAGAGAGTGTTTATTCAATGAGTGGTACCCCGAACGAGCTTTCTTATTCATGGAAGTTGTTCATATGAACAACATCCATGTACACTCTTATTTTCTTATATAAAATTGTCCACAATGAAATTAAATCTGAGCATTGTAGCGCTATTTGCTTTCCATGCGTGCAGGCTGAGTTCTAGAAACAATCATCTGTTGTGAGTAAGAACTCATAAGACAAACATAAAAATGTTTCTTCAGATATCAAATGGTTAATACGCCGGTATTCGCAGCTTGATATATTTTCTCGCAATAAGACCGATATTAAAAATATTTATGGTGTATTTTATTACAAATAAATAATTGAATAAACAAATATTATTTTCGCAAAGACTTACGTCTTTATATTAGCCAATGTGAAATATGTAATCCAAATTTATTCCATGAATGCCCTCCGAGTCACAGGAAATAAATCTGAAGCAATAACCACCTAATATTTGTGACTTTTTTTATTGACCCGCGGACCAAATGTCGACCGTTATTCCCCATCTGGTCCATCTATCCCGAAATACATAAATTCTAGAAACAATATTCAAAAGGTCAGTACAATAAAGTTCTTTTGAGCTTTCCATTGTGTAAGAGACCTACATCAATAAAAACGTGATATCGTAACAATCCCAAGTTCCCCGTTAGACATGAACATATTGTTTGAATAGAAAATCCATATAACATATAAATACGGATCCGAGACCAAATCGGATATTTTATTTATTTTCTGCTTTTTACTGTCATTTGCAAATTAGAACTTACTTTAAAAGGAAATGATGAAGACGTTTCCTTAATTGCAATATATTATTATAGAGATAGAATTACGGAGACAGCAGCGTTAACGGTTACATCTTGTTATTTATATTAGTCAACACTGGCGGTTCTTCTATAGGGTCATTTGGTCAATGACCTCCCACATACAAATAAAAAAATGAGCTATTCATTTTGAACTTAAATATAAACTTTAAAAATATAAATATATATATATATATATATATATATATATATATATATATATATATATATATATATATATATACAGTATGTCCGCGGATGGGGTTTACAATAGGTGTAATGGCTAAAATTTTTAACTTTTCGAGAAAATGTTATTCTTTATAAAAGTTTTTGCTTGTCTAAAAAATAGTAGTGACGTTGACAAAAATTATATTTTTTATACGGGGTGATCAGAAATTACAAAAACTTAAAATTCCGTAAGAGTAAACTGGTTCTATTTTTTATTTTGGAACAAAATGTGAAATAAAAAAGTTGTTTCTAATTATATGATCTGTCCAAATCCAAAATTTCATTTGAATATTGCAATGTTTCCGAAATTAGTGAATTTTTAGTAAAATACTAGTCGGTTTTTGTCAAATTTTTATTTAGCTAATTGCATTCGAACAAGGAGAATAAATACCTGATAAACAAGTTTGATTTTATAAAAGTGCATACATATTTGAAGTTTCTGACTTTATTAAATATCACAATTCAAAAATTCCTCCACCAAATTGAACGCATGTTTCCATTCGTTTTCGAATGTTGTGAAAACTACTTCTAACTTCATCAATGGAAATTGATTGCACAACTGCCGAAATAAAGATAAATGTATCCGCAATTGTCAAATCTGGACTTCTTGGGGGCCACAAAACTGGACCGCCTCGTCCAATCCACCTTTGCCCAAATTTGTTATTAAGCCAATTACGTACGACGACGCAGGCATGATGTGCTGGACATCCATCCTGCTGAAAATACATTCTATTACGATATTCCAACGGCAAGGCTTCTAATTGATCAAAAAAGAATGTATTAAGCATATGTAAATAAGATTTACTATTGCACGTATTTTCAAAAAAGTATGGCCCTATTATGCCATGATACGAAATAGCGCACCAGACATTTACTTTTTTTAAATATTGCCTTCCGGTAGAAATTCTAAATTCGGGGTTGGTCTCATTCCAATACCTTACATGTTGTGAAGCTACAGTCCCATTTGTTGAAAAAGTCGACTCGTCGGAGAACATAATAAATTTATAAAAATTTGTGTTGCCACTTAAAATTTCATTTCCTACCCATAAACAGAAATCTAGTCGTCTTGCTTCATCCCCTTCTTCTAAGGTATGGTTAAAATGTGGTTCGTATGGAAATATTTTATTTTCTCTCAAAATTTTTTGGATGCAACTTTTTTTAACCACCTCCAAATGCCGGGCTCGATTTCTCAACGAAATTTTGCAACAGATGCCAACACTAATAATGTGGCGGCGTCATTTTGATCATATTTTTTTCTTCTCTTTCTTTACGTCAAACACTGAACCAGTTTTTTAAAATTTTTTGACCAATTTATGAACTGCCATTCTCGAAACACACATTGGGAAATCTCTGACTAAATTTTTTAAATAACGTAACGGTATGAACTTTTACCGTCTCCATAAGACTGTACTAAAAAAATTCTTTGCTCGACAGTTAACATAAAAATTATTTTTTAATGCAGATATGTTATGATATGTAGACGTACCTAGGTAAGAACGTACCTAACAATCAAAAAGTACATAACAGGAATTATACAGGATGTTCCTAAAATAAAATTTTATTAAAAATTCACTAATTTCGGAAACATTGCAATATTCAAATGAAATTTTGGATTTGGACAGACCATATAATTAGAAACGACTTTTTTATTTCACATGTTGTTCCAAAATAAAAAATAGAACCAGTTTACTCTTACGGAATTTTAAGTTTTTGTAATTTTTGATCACCCCGTATAAAATATATAATTTTTGTCAACGTCACTACTATTTTTTAGGCAAGCAAAAACTTTTATAAAGAATAACATTTTCTCGAAAAGTTAAAAATTTCAGCCATTACACCTATTGTAAACCCCATCCGCGGACATACTGTATATATATATATATATATAATAAAAATATATATATATATAACTTATAAATTAACTTCGGGGATGCAGTCAACGGGTTCAAAAAAGAGACTCTTTTTTTAAATTCAAGCTTTCGAAACTTTATTGTTTCTTCCTCAGGAATTCTACAAAATTGATATTATAATAATTTATATAAAAAATGTTTAAAGTACTTACTAATTTGAGGTTTAAATTTTAAATTGACATGTCTTAAGGACTGGAAAAACATTTTCACCACAATAATAAATCACATTAGTGAACTACATACTACTAGGAAGTTAAAATCAAAAATGCTTGATTAAAACTTTTTATCTCAACCACTACGAAAACTGAACAAATAGCAGTCAACTACACTTTTTGTTGGTTAGTGAAAAAACATCGGAATGTTTACAAAAAACCACAAATCCAAGTCTGCAACAGAGTGAGAGGGCTGTCACTTGTCCTCTCTCTCTGTTTCAGTCCTGGCAAGTGTGGATGCCACCACACCAGATCAAAAAACCACTAATTCGCAAAAGTACTATACAGGGTGTTATTACTATATGTCTGTGAATGTAATAAATAAGTATATAATATACTGAGACCTTCGATATCATTTCTAGCATTCATAGCGTTTGGTTTGTTAAAGATGTGACACATTTCTAGAAAAGTCCTTTTATGAAGGTTCTTTTCGAAGTCTAAAATCTTAACATCATCATAATTAAGATTGTGGTTTAATGATAAGACATGTTTAGCTAACATCGATGAATCTTTGTTAAGTCTAACGTCACTTCTGTGTGATGTAATCCTATCTTTAACTTTTCTGCTAGTTTGACCGATATACTTTTCAAACTAGCAGAAAAGTTAAAGATAGGATTACATCACACAGAAGTGACGTTAGACTTAACAAAGATTCATCGATGTTAGCTAAACATGTCTTATCATTAAACCACAATCTTAATTATGATGATGTTAAGATTTTAGACTTCGAAAAGAACCTTCATAAAAGGACTTTTCTAGAAATGTGTCACATCTTTAACGAACCAAACGCTATGAATGCTAGAAATGATATCGAAGGTCTCAGTATATTATATACTTATTTATTACATTCACAGACATATAGTAATAACACCCTGTATAGTACTTTTTGCGAATTAGTGGTTTTTTGATCTGGTGTGGTGGCATCCACACTTGCCAGGACTGAAACAGAGAGAGAGGACAAGTGACAGCCCTCTCACTCTGTTGCAGACTTGGATTTGTGGTTTTTTGTAAACATTCCGATGTTTTTTCACTAACCAACAAAAAGTGTAGTTGACTGCTATTTGTTCAGTTTTCGTAGTGGTTGAGATAAAAATTTTTAATCAAGCATTTTTTGATTTATTATTGTGGTGAAAATGTTTTTCCAGTCCTTAAGACATGTCAATTTAAAATTTAAACCTCAAATTAGTAAGTACTTTAAACATTTTTTATATAAATTATTATAATATCAATTTTGTAGAATTCCTGAGCGAAGTTTTAAAAAAATTTTTTAAGTTAGGGTTCAAATATTTTATTGGGTTAAAAAGTATGACATATAATCCTTTTTCTCTTTTCTAAGCTTTCGAAAATATTTTATTTTCTTTCTCAAGACTACAAAAGAAGATAAAAAGGGTTCATAGTTACATGTAAAAAATTATAAAAAAACATTTTTTTACCTTATGCCAGTAAGTTGAGGTTATAAGTTAAAAACCCAACCTTGCCTCTTACAGGCAATTGTGATACTTTTTCGGAACTGATTCCACAGAAAAAAGTATAGTATATTTCTCTTCTTGGTCTTAACTCAATTTATCAATTAAAAATTGAATAAAAAATATGGATAGGTTTCGCTGAATCCGGTGTTGCTGTCCTTACCACTCGACGTGATGTTGGAAATTAACCTTGTGACAATCATTGGGGGGTGTAATTCCAACAGGACGTTTGGTCAGGAGCCGTGATACCGAGCTCAGAGAAAACTAACCTAACGAACAACAAAATGAGGAAGAAAATTCTATTTTACATTCTTTTAACTAGACACAGAGGGAAGAGGACGTGTAATATATTTTATTTTTGTGTTTTGAAAGAAAACAAAAGGTGAAAAACACGTTGAGGGGAGTAAGCAAGGGGCAAAAAAGACCCAGTGACAAATATAGGGGTTGAATACACCTTTTGATTTACTTCCAACAACGAAGGCTTCACCTTTTAGTTAAATAAATAAAGTTACGGACAGTTTTTTTCCATTTCGGTTCGTTGCTTCAGTCTTGGTTTCAACGTGTTGCTGGGAATTAACCCTGTGACAATCAATGGGGGGTGGTCCTTTACAATACGTTCGATTCGAAGACCGTAGCACCGATCCTAAGGGGAAAAAACTGGCCAAGTTTACATGGCAAATTCACAAACTAAATCAGATAGAGGGTTGTTTCTATTCGGGGAGTATTCTCAGGAACTAGATAACTTAGTGACAATATAGGAGGTTTTCTAGCCACGTGACTGGACGCCACCGAGTTCAAGCACACCTGTCTGAAGGAAAATTTGATTAAATTCAAACTTCTCATAAATTGTAGGAATTTGAAAATGCCCGCGGTTTTTAGTTATATTTTGGTTGATTTGTTTGGTGAGTTGGTATGAAATACTTGTGGTGTAGAGTAATTTGCATTTGAACCAATTATCATGTACTAGAGTAGTGGAGCACATCCACTATGGGGTTGAATCCCCATACTTGTTATTCGATTAACTTGGTCATTATGCAGCAATTAAAATGTATTAAATAACATAAAGTAGATGTCAACATTGCATAGTGAAATTTTAATGTGTAACGTGATGTTAGTTTTAACTTATAACCTCAACTTACTGGCATAAGGTAAAAAAATGTTTTTTTATAATTTTTTTACATGTAACTATGAACCCTTTTTATCTTCTTTTGTAGTCTTGAGAAAGAAAATAAAATATTTTCGAAAGCTTGGCAAAGTAGAAAAGAGTATTCTTTATTAACCCAACAAAATTTGGACCGCATCCTCATTAATAAAAAATAAGCTGCTAGATCGCATTATTCATTTATAGAATTTAAAAATTTTGGGTCAATCCACAACTTGTCCCCAAAGCTAGCTACGGACCGAATTTACAACGAATTAAAGTGAAATAGACTTATGCGCGATACGTCAGAAAGCAAAAGAGACAGAAAACACTGGCGGGGACAATGTCCCTGACACATTTTAAGTAAACAGTAACGCACGAAGTTCAGTCGAGCACTAGCAGTCTTAATGCTGACTAGGTACGCGTTGGTCGGTAAATTCTGTCGCGTTGTTTTTAATGTTTTTATTTGTGAACATTTTATTAGTAAATCTCTACTTGTCGTGAAATCAAGTAAAACAGTGTTTTTGGTGTTTACTATTAAATATGAGTGTTGTACAAAATATATTAAAACTGAAAGATGGACATAATAAAGTACAAGTAGTTTTTGTGTTTAGATACGTTTTAGACGATGTTGTATGTGAGAGACTTTGGAAATTTATTCAGCCTCAAGGAACGACATCGCAGCATTTCACAGATGTAATTTTAAAAGAGTTAGAATGTCTGAAAATTAATGAAAGTCCTGAAAAATTGATAGCACAAAGTTACGATGGAGCATCAGTAATGAGTGGTGCTTTTGGAGGTGTACAAGCCAAAATTAAAAAAAGTTATCCTTCAGCAAATTTTATTCATTGTTACGCTTATCAACTAAATTTAATTTTACAAAAAGCATCAAGTCAGAATAAAAGCATAAATTTTTTTTTTTGCTAATTTACAAGCTTTTCTTCATTCTTTGGAAAATCGCCAAAAAGAACAGCCGTGTTAGATAATGTTGTTAAGGTGAGATTACCTAAAGCGGTTCCAACACGATGGAATTTTAATACAAAGTGCATAGAGACTGTTTATACCTATCGAACAGAATTATTAGATTGTTTAGAAAAAAACATTGATAATGATTCCAGAAAACAACACTCTAAACCAAGCTATTGGTTTAAAAAACTACTTACAAAATGAACATTTTCTTTACTGGTTAAATTTTTACAAAAATGTAATATCGATGTCATAACAGTAAATAAGTGTATTGGCGTTTTTAATAGTAAAATTGAAGACATCCGAAAAAATTTTGAATAACTATTTGGAGGAGACATCCATGCAGTCTGCCCAGAGATGTAAAACGGAAGAATCAAAAAGAAGAACTTCATTAGAAGTTTGTGATATAATTACATCTGAGATCAAAAACAGGTTTGGCTTTAGTAATCATTTAGCAGTGTCTCAGTTACTTTCACGCAGATCGTTTAAAGATTATAAAAAAAGCTTTCCTCAAGATATGTTTAAATTAGTTAAAACGGAGTATCCAGTCATAAATTATTTGAAACTTAAAACTGAATTAGAAGTATTATATAGCCGAGAAGATTTCTCCAATAGTGAAGGTGCAGTTGCTTTGTTACAGCTTTTTATTAACAATAATTTGTGCAATACTTTTCTGAAAGTGTCAAACTGTTAAAAATCTTGCGTACTCTCCCTATGACTACCGTCGAAAGTGAACGTTGTTTTTCCACCTTAAAAAGAATAAAGACATTTTTAAGAAATACCATGGGTCAGGAAAGGTTATCTTCTTTAGCTATGCTTACCATAGAAAGGGCATTAATAAAGAAGATAAAAGACTTTAGTGAAAAAGTAATTGACCACTTTGCATCTCAAAAAAGACCGAAGGATCGACTTGGAATTGAAATCACTTTAAAAGGTAGGTAATACAGTAAACTTTTCTAATTGACCTCTCTATCTCTTCACCTACAAACCGCCACTGTTAGTCAAAACTATTCATGATATTTGTGAAGAATAAATCATTAGAGCGTGGCAAATCTAGCGCTGGTTATAGACATATGTACCTACATAGGCAACAAACTCTATACCATGTGTCCCAAATTCGATGCTCACCATTGCGATCTCGGAAACCATAAGAACTACAAGGTCGGTTAAATGGGATAAATTTTAGCAAATTTTATGCTGATTCCAAATCCGTTAAGAAATACTGTTTTTGGGATTTTCCAAAAACACGAAAATTTTGTGATTTCTCTTTTTGGCTGTAGCCAAGTAATCCTTGGTCATACACGTTTTAGAATTTTACATTATTATGACACTGTTTGGAGACTAATATTTTGGTGTAGAAACGAATATTCGATTTCTTTTGTTTTGTTTCAGATTGCTCTTAAAAAGAGATCATAGGAGTAGAATAGGAAGGGAAAAGTTAATACGTATCATACCGCACCAAACATTGAATCCAAACCTAATTTGGGATCATCTTTGCGTCCTTACATGCGAATTTTCTGTTGTCCGGTGGTGTTAATTATGCTTGTTAAAGAAACAATTTGTAAAACGACTATCATCGGTCCATATAACTCTTGATTAAAAATCATGCTGATCTTCGCATTTTTGATTAAACAAACGACAAAATTCATGTCTTCAACCAAAATCGTTATTGTATAGAACTTGGACAATCGTAAGCTTGTATGGATAATATTTGTTATAATGTCTTGTGTATAGTTGTCTTAGGAATATTTGTTTCATCTGCAATTTGTCGCACTGATATGCGGGGGATTATTGTTAACAGCTTCGAGAATATTATTTGTGCGGTTGACATTATCAATATCATACCGGTTTATTAAAACTCCCGTAATTTAAAAATTGCTTACAATTTTTCCAAAAACTCTTCTACGTGGTTGCATTCTTTCCGGAAAAGTTTCTTGATAAGAAGCCGATGTGTTTTGCGAATTTCTATTTACTTTTAAATAACATTCTAACATTCAAAATTTTTAGACATTTGAGAATTTGTGCGCCATTTTGCAATAAACACACTCATGTACACTAATAATAAGTATTCTTGAACAATTTACAATAACGCCACTACTTTTTTAGTAACAACTGTGAACTAACAGTAATGCTTATTATTTGTTTTAAATCACAGCCTATTAAATTTTACTGAAAGTTATGTGTAAATTTGGTCGCTTTTAGAAAAACATTTTTCAAATTTTACTAATTACTAACTACTTTGGATGGAAGAACGCCCTTGATGAAGAGGATTTCTTTGTTCAAATTTTGACACTTTATTGACAATTTTGTGACAAATAGAACCTTAATGATCATCTAAAAATTGATATTTTTAGAGAATTGTATAAATAAAGTAATTTACAGTAGATTTTAAGTACATAGATAATAATTAGTCGCCGTCTGAATAAACTTGCTTGTCTTTAGCTTTACAAAACTTTTTGATATACCATGGCCTACTATTTTGTTTTGTTAAACAATGGAAAATTTATCTTAAACCAGTTTTTTGAAAAAAAAAAAATTCCTCGGCATGTGATATATCATCTGAAAGTTCTTTTTTAAGCGCAATCTGAAAAACGAAAAATCCAATATGGCTATCATAAGAAAAACAAAAGTTACCTCGTACAGTTCGAAAACAAAGGACTGTCGAGCATGTCTGACCAAGAATTACTAGGCTAGAGCCAAAAAGGGAAATCACAAAATTTGCCACCAGCAAGTCCACACTTTGAAAACTTCACCATGCGAGGAACTATGTGAATTATTGAACATTTATGTATACATACAGTGTGACCCACTTGAAAGCGGGACACCCCCTTAAAATTTATATTTATCTTCCGATTTTGTCTAACTTTTTTTTTGGATTGTAGAGCGGGAAAAACTGTACTTTACATTTTCTTACAAAGACCAAGCCTACTGCGTAATTTCTTAGGGATGAAAATGAAAGAAATCGTATTAGCTATTTTTTTATAAAAAATCTCAGTACATTTTTGCATATTCTTCAACTGGGAGATGATGAAACAAGATTGGAATTCTGTTTGTGGGCCCAGGGAGAATATCTGGAAAATAGAAACTTTTTAAGAGAAATTTTGTTCAGTGACGATGCCACGTTTACAACAAATAGGGTGGTGTCGTCTTAAAATTCACGGTATTGGTCTGCTGAAAATTCTGAGTGGGTCATAAACGCAAAGAGCCAGGTTCTAACCTTGGGCCTTTACTATTTCTATTATTTATTGACGATTTATGCACTGAATTGAAATGCGACAAATTAATCTTTGACATGATTTAAAAATATTTAAGAGGATAAATTCCCGTAAACGATTGTATATATTTTCAAGAAAACCTTAATATCGTCAGCAAGTGGTGCGGCCTGAACAAAGTTGGTATCAATGCTGCTAAATGTAAAGTAGTGTCTTACACAAAAAGAAAAATTGCTTTAACTACAACTGCAGCATTAACGACACTGTTTTAGAGCGCATACAATTAAAGAATTAGGTATATATTTTAATTCTGAACTGTTTTGTCAAACTTATACATATCAAATCTAAAGAGGCAATCAAAATGTTGGGATTTATCATTAGAAACTGTAAATCATTTATTAATTTAAATTGTTTAAAATCATTATATTATTCTTATGTACAATCAAAACTTGAGTACGGATCCATAATCTGGAATCCTTACTATCTAGTTCAAAAGGCGCGTTAGAGCAAGTTCAGAGAAAATTTTTATCATTTTTTAGAGGCACAGGAATATATCCTGAGAGGGATATAGATAACAATTATCTTCTAAGCACATTTCATTTTGAAAGTACTTGCGAATGTGTTCTATGCTACTTTTTCTATACAAATTATTACATAATAAAATTGACTGTCCACAAATTCTTTCACAAATTAATTTTTTCACTCCAAGAATGCATTCTCGACAAAATCCCAGATTTTATACTAAACGAGCCAATACCAACATGTTGCTAAAATCACCAATACATTGTATGTGCCATTATTTTAACAAATTAAGTTTACATTATGATATAAACCTTTGCGCACAAAATCAGCTGGTAAAATATGCTAAGCAAACTTTTAGTACATAATTTTAGCTTACTATTCCCTTTATTGATTGTTCCTTTGCGTGTTATGTGGATATACATTTTTTTCGTTATTTATATTATTTTACCTGTTTTCAATAATTAGTTCTTATTTTGTTTTTCTTAATTATTATTATCACACTATCTTTTCTTTAAATTTAATTCTCAGTTCTTTTAGTAACATCTATTGTACTGACCTTTATGTTTAATATAAAGATTTGTTACTAAATATTATAAAATGTTTCGCAGTATTTAAGAGTAATTTAAATTGTCCCGTAATTGGGTGTTACCTGTTGGGCAAATAAAACGTATTATTACTATTTTTATTCACATAAAATAAATGTATGGTGTGGAATACTTAACAGAATTATTGGTTTTTTATTCTTTGACAGTAATTTGAATAGACTTCTGTTTTTGAACTTTCTAAGAAATGAATTTTGGGACGCACTGCATGACTTACCACCTCTGGTTCGCCTGAATTTGAAGTTTCAATTAGATGGGTCTCCCGTGCATAACGCAGTAGTGGTGAGGGAATGGCTGAACGAAAATTTTGAAAATCCGTGGTCAGGAAGAAACAGTACTCTTATTGAATGGCCTCCAAGATCACCGGACTTGATGCCACTCGAGTTTTTCCTTTGGGGCATTCTTAAGCAAAAAGTTTATAAGTCAAGACCACAGTCAGTAGAAGAACTACGCGCTAGAATAACCGAATCATGTGCAAATGTTACCCCAGAACAATTGAGAAAATTAACCACGAACATACGAAAAAGGTATGAAAAGTGCCTTCAAATAAACGGCGGATTGGTGGAAGCAACAAGAATTTGATTAGCTTTTCTAT
Organism: Rhamnusium bicolor; assembly: GCA_029963845.1. Lineage (NCBI taxonomy): Eukaryota > Metazoa > Arthropoda > Insecta > Coleoptera > Cerambycidae > Rhamnusium > Rhamnusium bicolor. Next base: position 1,673,593 of record JANEYF010002575.1, on the reverse strand, counting down.
TCTGGAAGTCCAATAACTTTGTTGAATACTGCTACGAATAAAAATAATTATTGTCAGTTATTTTTGAGGTTTTATTCCATGGATTGCTTCATCAGAAGAAATAAATTCATAACAAGAATGTGATTTTTAATTTTGCAACAGAATTATTAATATGCAATATTTTTTTTATGAAATTTGATACATGTATATGTCAGGGAACGCTTAATCCAGTGGTATACTCAGATTTTTTTGTAAAAAAATTGCTAATACGATTTCTTTAATTTTCATCCCTAAAAAGTTACGCAGTAGGCCTTGATTTTTGTAAAATAAATGTGACACTTTGTCTTAAAGTACAGTTTTTCCTGCTCTACAATCCAAAAATAGTTAGCCAAAATCGGACGATAAATACAAAATTTATGGGGGTGTCCCGATTTCAAGTGGGTCACACTGTATATGGAGTCAAATGTAAACAAAACCATAAAAAAATTCTTAAACAAAAACAGCTCGCTAGGTCTCATGGTTAGCGTAGGTAGCAGCAAAAATTAGATAAAAGTCCGATATATAAATTTTAGTTCAGATAAATATTGTCAACAGTTTTAGAAATTTGCAATACAATTTACGAGATACTTCAGACATACACACAACCTAATCAAAAAATACTTCATATGTTTTATTTAAACTTTTCATCGTGTAAAATGTATTTCTAATCATCCTGGATATTTTTTTCTGCACGAGGTTAAATAATTGTGCGAGTGTCCATTATATCAAGCAGGCATACCATAGAAATAATTGAATAAATATATGAGATCTCTCATATTTTTAGATTAGGTGAGCCTTGGTTTAGGGACCTATGTATATAAGAAATAAATATTTCTAGAGTATTTTTAATATGTATTTTCTGCGAATCTACGTCTAAAACAGTAAAAATAAATGATAATTTTCTGTTGGGTTGCGAAGTTTATATACGACTAAAGGAAAAGTTTTTTTGTATCATGTGTATGGATAATGTATTAATGTTTCTCATAAATTAATGAAATAGGGATATATACATGATTAAATAAATTCAGTAATGTCGGGATTTTCTCTTTCAAAATTCGATACTCCATTAGAATAATTAAAGTCAGAAGCTAGTTCGAGCCATATTTCAGACTAAATGGGTTGTTTATTATACTAAAATGAATTAAATCTTTGTCTATATTACGTATATTATATCCACGTAATAGAGTTCTGAATTTATTGTAAGTTTTTTATTATAAAAATAATTTCTTTTGTCAGAAATAATAATAATAATAATAATAACCATCCTAATACCCAAACACCTCTGGTTTCAATCACACGCAGAGAAAGGGTTCCTCACGATCGACCCCAATCGGATGGGGGTCAGAGACAGGTTGGAGGAGCCCCACCGGAAGGTCTCAATGTTGGCGACACAGGCCATGTATACGGATGCTTTAAGTAGACGAGGGAACTAAGGGATGACTTGCTGACCTGCTACGAGAGCAGCGAACCTGAGCACAGCGGACATATGGCGCAGGTACATGATGCCCTGGTGTATCATGCACCCTGAAGAACGCGCCTTCTGTCAGCAACATCTGAGAGATCAAGTATCCTATTTTACTCAGGACAGGTTACGTAAGAGCACCCCGTCAGCTGGAGGAACTGCCAGCTGCAGTCCCACCTCGGTAATTAATAGTTGATGGTGGACATCTTGTATAGTTCACCAATGTAGACTTAAGCACGAGGGTTAGCTTTAACATTAGGACTAACTTAAAGCCACAATACCTTGCTAGAATGGACGCGGTCATCGATGATGAAATTCAAAAAAATGCAGACATCTGGCAAGTCAACTGTGCCGTGTACAACGCCGCGAAGCAACTCGTCCCCCGTGAGAGGTCAACGAACACTTCAAACAGGGTCGAGAAATCCAAGCGGCGTGTACAAAAAATCCAAGGCAAGATACAGTCGGCTAGACAACACGCTTCTCGGATCCAGAGTGTGGTGGAATATATAAAAAACGGTAGAGGTTTTACTCCCAAAGTCCGGCGCATAACACAAGGACTAAGACGTCAACACCATACTCTAAGTTTAACAGTGATGCTTACTATCAAGCCGCACTGCCTAGATAGGATCCGAGCGCTCATGGCTATAAAGAAAACGTCGAAGAGGCGGGTGAGGAGTATGGAGCAAAACAATTTGTTCCGTACGAATCCTTCTCGCCTCCTTCAAAAATCACAGCGTGTTGTCGATAATCCGCCGCGCCGACTGTAAAAGATGTCGTAACCTACTGGAAGAGAACAATTCGAGGCTCTGTGCCACAGACATCTTGAAGAGCCAGAAGAAGTGTGCCCGGCAATCAATACGGAGGAAGTCCAACAAGCACTTGTTGGTAACAAGAACCTCGCTGCCCCGGGCTCAGACGGCACTAACAACTGATGGTGGAAGAAATTTCCTTCTACTCACCGCCGTCTGGCGCGAGTTTTCAACACATGGTTGAACGAGTGACTGCAGATTCCGGACTGGTTCATCGAAGGACGTATTGTACTTAACCCCAAGAAGGGAGATCGTTCCCATCCGAAGAATAATAGGCCAATGACTTGCCTCAACCCCTGCTACAAGATATTTACACGTATCTTGTATGCTAGGACACTGAGGTCTGTTGATCCATTCTTCCAGCAGATACACGAGCAGCGTGGTGCCAAGAAAGGCATGGCTGGTTACAAAAAGCCAGCCTGCTAACAGACCGCTGTGTTACACGGGATTCTGTGCAATACAAGCGGAATCTATCGATGGCCTGGATTGATTACCGCAAGGCATTTGATATAACATCGCACGAGCTATTGTTGTTCTTGCTCGAAGGTCTTGCGGTACAAGCACCACTAGTGAGATGCATAGAACAGCTGCTGTCGCTCTGGAAGACTCGTTTCACCATAACATCAGGTGCACAGCGGGTCACGACAGAGCAAGTGACATTTAGGAGAGGAGTTTTCCAGGGTGATTGCCTGAGTCCTCTCCGCATTTGTACCTCACTACTACCGTTGTCTTTTGGGCTCCGCAGAACCTGCGGATATCAATGTGGACTACCCAGCGACCAGAGGCATAAGGTCATCCATCTGTTTTATATAGATGACCTTAAACTTTATGTCTTCGGAGAACGCGAACAACAAAATGCTCTTTGGGTATTCGAAGAATACACGCGGGCATATTGGTATGGAGTTCGGATTCGTCAAATGTGCAGCTCGCAGACGGAAACATCCTAAAAGATCTGGATGACGGAGAGACCTATACATTTGGGTGTGCAACAAAGGCACATCCAGAATGTAAAATAAATTAAGGATTCTCTCCGCAGCAAGTACAGACACTGTCTTCGAAAGATTTTGTCTTCCGAACTCTCGAGGAAGAACAAGGTGTCTGCGACTAACATGCTTGTCGTTCCGGTCCTGCTCTACTCTGTTAGAGTAGTGAAGTAGAGAGTAGACAAGCTGCGTCAAATAGACAAAGATACCCGTAAGATGATGAATAATCTCAGAAGTATTCATCCTAGATCGTCCGTTCCTCGTGTCTACCTCCCACGTCAACATGGAGCCGAGGACTTTTGAGCCTGGAGTGTACGCATGGCAGAGTAGTACTGAGTATGGCATGTAACATTCCCAGGAGCTCAGATCCCCTCTTGCGGTTTGTAAAACATCACGAAACTGTAGGAGTGGGAGCAGGATTGTTCAGGGTGGCAAGAACGAGAAATGCCGGATTTACTGGAACCACTCGTCCCCGAGTGTCAGGCTAATCCAAGCCAACAAGCTTGACATAGTCCTCCTCGACCATCAACTCAAGGTCTCTATGTCATCGAGTTCTCGATACCTGCGGAGAAAAACATCACCTTGAAGAAAGAGGAGAAACGAACCAAATATCGCGATCTCCGGTACGAGCTCCAAGTGTGTACCCAAGCTATCAAAATGGTCGTCCTCATAATCAGTGTGCTTGGAGGGATAAAGCCTACGCTGCTCTAAGAACTAAAAACCATACCGACCTGCCAAAAATCAGCTGTGTGGCTGGCAGGCCAAATGCAGAAGGCGGTCATTCTGGGTTCTCTCCGTTTGCTTAGGACACACGGTTATGGAATTTACAGTCACTGACCCTACGACATGTTGGGAGTGGCTGTAGTTAGTGTGCTGGCGCGACTCCTGTGAGGCGTCTTAGGCCACATGGGCATCGGGAAACCGAAAAAGAATAACGATAATAAAAATAATAATATGCTTTACTTGCCCAATTGATAACACCCAATTACAGGACAATTTAAAATACTCTTAAATACTACGAAACATTTTATAAAATTTAGTAAAAAATTTTTATATTGAACTTAAAGGTACAATAAATGTTATTAAAAGGACAGAATATTAAATTTGAAAAAAAGATAATGAGATAATAATAGTTAAAAAAAAACCAAATAAGAACTAATTTTTGAAAAAATAAAATAATAAAATAACGATGAGAAAAAATGTATATCTACATAACGGGCGAAAGAACAATCAATAAAGGAAGCAGTAAGCTAAAATTATACACTAAAAGGTTGCTTAGCATATTTTACCAGCTGTTTTTTTGTGCAAGGGCTTATATCATAATGTTGACTTAATTTGTTAAAATAATAGCACATACAGTTAATTTTATTATGCAATAATTTGTATTGAAAAAGTAGTATAGAACAAATTCGCCGATACTCTAAACTTTCAAAATGTAATGTGCTTAGAAGACAAATGTTATCTATACCCCTCTTAGGATATATTCCTGTATCTCAAAATGGTATAATTTTTAAAATTATTCTTAGAACTTGCTCTAATGCGCTTTCGTGAACTAGATAGTAAGGTTTCCAGATTATGGATACGTACTCAATTTTTGATCGTACATAAGAATTGTAACGAAGTGATTTTATTTTATAAAATTAAGTTAGGTAACTGGGTGCTATTTGTCTGTTTCGAAAAATATTTTAACCATTGTAGTACTGCGCTTTTAATAGTGGTATTGGCAGCTGATCATTAATAATAGTTTAATTGTTAATTATATATAGGTAGTATTGTTCTGTTTGGATAAACATTCCACACAGGCCGAGTGGCCGGCAGTACGTGAATTGCGAAACGCGAAGCGCGCATCTAGCCCCCGGCACTCCTGTGCCCGCGCTACCGTGAAGGACCCCGAGACTGGAAACAATCAAATTAGTTCCAGTCTGACCGCCAACCGAAGCACCACGCCGACTAGGACCGTAAGTAAGCTTGTGAGTATAGAGGTACATAGGTATACAAATGTAATTGCGAATTTTTCTAAGTCGGTAAAAGGTGACGTAGTTGCGCGCATGACTACCGCGCTCATCCTACTTCTGCCTTTGGCAGAGTTTAGTAGCTTGAGGATTTTTCGAATAAGTCAGTTACCGTTTAGCTGCTCACTGAAGAACCACGCCGACCAGCATCGTAAGTAATCTTGTTGTGAGTATAAAGGTATAGGTTTGTTTTAAATTCGGGGGACGTATTGCTATATTCCGCGCATGACTACCGCGTCTCCTCCTACTTCTGCTTTTGGCAGAGTTTTGTAGCTTGAGGATTTTTCAGAGCATCCAGGACAGTGCGTTCTTGCCGCCCGTACCGACCAGACGTGCCGACACCGACCGCTCCAGAGAGGAAGCAGCCCAGGATACGGAAGTAGGTATTAAGGCTTGGTAAATAAAAGGTATAGTAAATAACCGCCATAGATAGTCATTGTGTGCTTGTATTGGCGCTTGCCTCCCCTCCCTGGTATCCGTCCGCCGTCTGCCTATGACGCTCTCCCGTAGTTAAGACCGTTGTAGTATAAGTTGTAGTTACTAAGGTGTATATAAGGTGTAAATAATTAGTGTGTAGAATAAATGTAAATATATTGATTGAGAGTCTGTTCATTAACTGTAGTGTGTAAGTTACCTTTTTCCCGACCCTGGCTTAGCCGTTTCTTCACTGTAGTTGCCCGGCCTCTATCGTCCCGCCAATAGAGTAAAGTGGTGTTTCTGCACTCTAAACAGAAACTGGCGCCCGAGATATCCGTACCGTGAGCACCGCCGTAGTGTTGGGCGTCAAAGTGACACTTCTGCTCTTGTGTAGAGTAGCGAAGTACGTCACAGAATAATATAATGATTTTAAACAATTTAAATTAGTAAATGATATACAGTTTCTTATGTTCAATCCTAACATTTTGGTTAACTCTTTGGATTTGATATTAGACAAAACTCAGTTCAAAATCAGAATATATACCTAAATTTTTAATTGTTGTGTGCGCTTTAAAACAGTGTCATTAATGCTGTAGTTGTAGTTAAAGCAATTTTTCTTTTTGTATAAGACACTACCTTACATTTAGCAGCATTGATACCAACTTTGTTCAGGCTGACTGTATTAAAGTTTTCTTGAACATATTTAATAGTCATTTACGAAATTTATGCTCCTAAAGGTTTTAAATCATCTGCAAAGATTAATTTGTGGCACTTCAATTCAGTGCATAAATCACCAATAAATAATAGAAATAGTAAAGGCCCAAGGTTAGAACCTTGCGGCACTACGAAAGTGGCTATGCATATTAAAGATTTACATCAGTTGTAAAACATAAATTGTTGTCTGCATATTAAATATGATTGAAAATAATTTAATAGGAATTAAATTAAATCCATACTTTGCTAATTTCTGTAAGATTAATTGATGGTCGATGCGATCAAAGGCAAAATCAGTATACAGAGCGTCTACTTATCCTCGTGTGCTGTGATCAGCATGGGTTTGTATCTAACAGATGAACTACTATGAACTTTGTAATATTCAGTCAAACAATTTCTAATATTCTATGTCCACTAAAAACATATTATCGGTTGATGCTAATAATATGTTTTTAGTGGACGTAGATGCGATTGTATAAAATGATTTCAAGAATTTTAGCAAAATTACACAAAAGAGAAATTTATCTGTAATTGCTTATACAGGGTGTCCCAACCAGGAGTAGGCGCCCTGAAAAAACTTTTGTGAGATAAACGTTTTTTTGAAAAATTGGTGAAACACGTCGATCTTGTTTCTAAGGGGGACATATTTTAATGTAATACTTGTATACCTATCATCATCCCTCTACCCTACACGGCCACCTCTTCAAAAAATTCAAATTGCCAGGGGGTTGAGTGGTACATCTTTTGAAAGGTCTTTCAATTCCCTATATAACTGTGTTTTTTTTTAACTTTTATCGATTCGTTCTTAAGGAAATAATTTTATTTTTGATGATTACACACAATCGAAATCGTTTAAAAAATCTGAAATACACGGCACTGGGTATTGAAATTTATAAAAAAACTATATTTTTTAGTGATCTCAAATCAACACCAGTTTTTTCGACAAAAAAATACTTTCCTTGTCCGTTTAGTTTTAGAATAATAAAAGACTTATAAGTATTTGATAGTCCTTGAACACTAATTTGTTCACAACCAATTTTAAATCGAGATGCATTTTACCAGAGTGAGTTCTCAAAATGGTTTATACCCTTCAGGAGAGAATAGAAATTGTCAGCATTTATTTTAAAAACGATAATTGTGCTAGAGCTGTGCATATTCAATAGAAATCACCCAGATAGAAGGGTTGGTTCGAAGTATGTTTTACAATTATGGACAAAATTTGTGGAAACAGGTTCTGTAGGAAACAAAAAGCATGAACCTCAGCGACCGATTAGGAATGAAGCAGTCGAAGTGGCAGTTCTGGGTCATTTGCATATGGATAATACTCAATCAATCAGGAAAGTAGCTGAGGCTTCCGGTGTTCATCGAACTGTAAAGGCCCACAAATTTCATCCATATAAATTTAAATTGGCACATGAATTAAATGAAGATGATCCCGATCGTCGGCTTGAATTCTGTGAGATTTTTAGTGAGCAATTAAACGGTAATGCCAATCTACTGTACAATACGTGTTTTTCTGATGAATCGACATTTCAGTTAAATGGGGAGGTAAACAGGTATTGGGGTGAAACCAATTCACATTTGTTCATGGAAACTCATACCTAAAGGCCTCAGAAGTTAAATGTTTGGACTGGCATCTTAGGGGATCACATTGTCGGGCCGTTTTTTATTCCTGACAATTTAAATGGCGAAAGGTACCTCAATCTGTTAGAAAATAACATCGACCCAATGATTACCCAAATCCTCGAAGATGACGATATCTTTTAGAGGGCGAACTGTTTTTTCAACAGGATGGGGCACCTCCACATTTTGCTATAGCAGTTCGTCAATTTTTGGATAATCGGTTTCCTGAGCGATAGATTGGAAGAAGAGGTCCTGTGGAGTAGCCCGCTAGGTCATCCGATTTAACTACCTTGGATTTCTTTCTGTGGGGACATTTGAAATCGAAGGTATTTGCAACAAATCCCGCATCTCTGGAAGAGTTACGTGAAAGATTTGTTCGTGAATGCGTTTATTGACTCCAGATGTGTTTAGAAATGTTCGTACAGAATTTCAAGACAGATTATACTACTGTATGGAAGTCGGTGGGGGTCATTTTGAACAATACATACGATAATTTAAACTGCTTCTTTTATTTTTATTTCCCGAACCTAAAATAATGAAACAATTATTTCTCAGGAACAAATCGTTGAAAGTTTAAAAAAATACACAGTTATGTAGAGAATTGAAGGACTTTTCAAAAGATGTATCACTCGACCCCTCCTGCTATTTGAATTTTTTGAGGGGGTGGCCGTGTTGGGTAGAGGGATGATGATAGGTATACAACTATTACATTAAAATATGTCTTCCTTAGAAACAAGGTCAACGTGTTTCACAAATTTTTCAAAAAATTTGTATCTCCAAAGTTATTCAGGGTGCCTACGTTTGCTTGGGACACCCTGTATTTGACGTATCGCCTGCTTTAAAAATCGGAAACGCCTTTGCCACCTTCCATCGGTTGGGAAAAATTTGATATTTTTATTGAAATAATAAATTGAATAAAAGGAGGTGTTAAAAAAGTATTGGCATAATATCCAAATTTGTCTATGTGGTATTTATCGAAATTGTATGTTCTCTCGCCAATAAATAATAATGTACTATATATAGCAAAATGCAATGGTTACGGATTTCATCCACCCGACTATAAATTAAATCATAAAAAAATAAAATATATTTCAAGACATCTCAATTTATTCTCCCTGTCAGCAATAAATCTAACAAAAATCCAATGCTGTATTCAAAGTTTGTAGATCTGATTAGGCTGACTAAAAGTTTAATGCTTTTCCTAAACTCAGTTTCAAACCGGCTCAATGTCCAATATTGTTCATTTAGAATGTTTTCTTATTATTTTCCAACAGCAACACAATGTATAAGTAATATAAGTGGTTCAAGTGGTGTCTCAAGTTATAAATTGTTTTCCGCAGTTGTTGAGGCGAAATGTGAATATCCCGAGTACGGATATCCACTCTAGTAAATCTCTTTATAATCCATCAAATTCTCAAGCAAGTCAAATTCAAATACATTGCTATCTGTGCTGTAAATCTTGTTATTATTCAGTGGTTGTGTGGTACACATTGGCTCAACTATTTCACCTGTTTCTTTGCTAGAATACACAAATTTCATTGACACTATAGTTTTAAATGAAATAATATTTATAAATATGTGATAAATAAAAGGTTTTAATTTAGAGAAATCTATAGGTACCTGCCCTTATCTTTTTCATTTTCCACACTTCTGTTAATGCAGGTACTTCGGTTACAGTGTTATAATCATCTGTATGGAAATATTAGCGTAGCAAATTTTAATAACACCATACAGAGCGTTTCGAAATTATTTGAAAAGGATCAACAAATTTCCTATCAACTTTGATATCCTCTAGCGGCTAAACGAGGTAACTAGGAATATAGGTAAACTTAAATCAACTTATTTGACCGCAAAATCCTATGTTAAAGTACACAGAATATTGGGACACCCTCTTTTTTAAATATAATATGAATTTTCTTTTGCATTATAAGATACATTATCATTTTGCTTATAGAACTTGTTATATTTTCTATAATAGTCTAATAAAAACATCACAATATTAATTTCTTTGTGGCATGTGCTAGTTGCCAGTAAAAGTCATAAATACGCTTTATTCTTTTTAAGTTAATAATGGTTTTTGTATTAATCTCTCTTACGCTCTAGCGAATTTATATAAACAACTAAAATATCTCAGATTACCAACCTCACCAGCTAAGATGGATTGGTATACTATATTTTTTAACCTAACCATATTTTCGCTTTTTCATACATAAAAACATGATGAATTCGGGATGATATATTACACATATTATTATACTTTAAAATAGGTAGGTGACATATTTTTTTACATCCATAAATTTAACTTTAGGCGTAAAATAAAATATATCATTCTTTTAGGAAATTGAGTTTCTACAGAATATTTGCTTCATCCGTATTTTTCGTTACAGCATAATACACTTTGTGCACAACTTCAATTTTGCTTAAACATTTTGTCAGTGAATCTTCTCTGTTCTTAGGTATGCTGTGAGATATTTATCCCGTCAAAATAAAGATAATAAAATGGAAGATAAATAATAATTCAATTGTATACCGGATGATTCTAAATTGTCGTGTGAGAACTGTTACGCTCTTTCTTTCTGGTTGCGTTTCGGCGTACGGTTACAAGCGCTAGTTTTAGTTTTAAAGTATAGGAGCACCACTTTACTCTACAGAAGTATGATATGAGCTGGATAGCTGCAGTGAAGAAACGGTATGTCAAGAGGCATAGTTTTGTAGATGTCGGCTACGTACAAATGGATAAGTTACCATCCGAAAATGATCCTTGATTTACATCTACGCTTTTATTTAAGGCGGTTTTCACAGATTATACTTAAAGCATCTCATTCATGTCCCTCCGCGATACTCTGATGAAGACCTCTTTGTAAACTCAAATGTTAGGGCTCGCTCCACTGAGATATTCCTGTCTAACTATGTAGCATTCCTGGTACTTTAAGAAATCGTATTTTGATATAGTGTGCCTAAATTAATCAGAATTATTAATCTTAAGTCCCTTTTATAAACACAAATGCTAGGGCTTCATTAGGGCTGACCTAACTATGATACTGGGATCGGATTTTATTTAAAACGTTAATGTTAGAATCCCATTGGTGTATACTTTATAAAACATTACTAACGAATATTCCCGGTGCTTGTTTCCGAATAGATAGCTCTATTTTACTTAGTCGCGAAATTTCCCAATTATCCCTGGGCGGTCCAATTAGCTGGTATTCATATACGATCTACAGTTTTCGGTGGAGCACACAGCACACAAATTGAATCAAGACAGTATGTAAAACCATATTATGCTCCTTTGTGAAACGAAATTGACTAGATGCAATAAGCTCAAAGTCCGCGGGTACACCACATCAGGCAAGACAGAGACGGAAACAGAGGTGGTGGAGTAGCCATCCTGATAAAGTCTGACATTGCACACACTCACAAAACGATACATAATACGACAATCAAAAACGTGAGTGTAACGTTAGACAGCGGCACGCACATCACCGCAGTGTATAATAGACCTTTGAACAGCTTCACCGCGGACTGTCTTGATAGATTGGCGAACCGGAGTGGGCGTGGCCTGATCATCGGCGACTTGAATGCCAGACATCGAATGTGGAATTGCCGTCGTAGTAACGCGAACGGCAACACCCTATTTGACTGTGTCAATAACAACGATGCATCCCTGGAGTTTCCGAATACTCCGACGCACTTTCTAGACAACGGTACTACACCGATCACCATCGACATAGTCTTCAACAAGGGCGTGACCACCTCCATGCTGCCTGTAGCGCTGGAGGAGCTCACATCCGACCACAATCCGATTTTAATTAATCTGCGTGGTGTGTCGTGGTAGGACGCCGCGATTGAAGTTACGTCCTACAAAAATGCCAACAGGCCACCTTTTCGCCAGTTCATCAATGACCGACTTGAATAAAAGCAATATAAATAATGCTGGTGACCTGAAAAGTGCTGCGGACATATTCACGGACATTCTCCAGGAAGCCAAACGGGGAGTTGCCCAAATTATAGAGATTGACCCGTACAAAGAACAACTGGACAACGCGGTCTGACAAATGATACGAGACAAAAACCGGCTGAGATGGCTTTGGCAATGAAATAGAGATGTGGCCGCCAAGGCGGAGATGAGCAGGCAGCAAACATTGATTCTTAACTCCATAATCACCGAAAAAAAATCGGAAATGAGGTGAAAAATTAAATTCGCTAAATCCGCAAGACGGCTCTTTTGTGGAACATGATAAATTATCTTAAAAACACGAGGCAGGTCATTCCAGCCTTGTTGGAAAATAATAACGCAAACGGCGGCCAGACGACGTATATACGAGGCGGGCAAAAAACCAACCATTTAACCAACCAATTTGAAAACATGCACATTCAAAATTATCCGAATAATATCGATCATGACCGCATCGAAAACATTATTTCGCAAATATACGGTTATGGAATCCAAATTCCTATGACGCAACAGCAAATTTGAGCAACCATGACCACGCCCGCAGAGTTGAAAAAGCTTATCAAGACTCTCGCATACAAAAAAGCATCGGGATCTGATTGTATCGATCATAAGCTACTTAAGAATCTACCGAGAAAGGGTCTTGTCCAACTTACGCACATCACCAATGGCATTCTGCGCCTGCAACACTGACCTAGCCAGTGGAAGTGTGCGGTGGTGTGACCCATCTTGAAGCCGAAGAAAAATCCGAAAATGGCTGCTAGTTACCTTCCGATATCTATACTACCAGCGGTATCTAAGTTGGTTGAAAAGGTCGTCTTGAAGAGGTTAAACACCGCCTAGGACGATCTGGAAATCAATGAAGATTTTCAGTTCGGTTCCAAGAGGGGACGGAGCATGACTCAGCAAGTCGTCAGGATCATCAATGATGTCAAGCGACAGTATAATCTCGACAAGAGCACCGCCATAGTGCTCTTAAATATTGAGAAAGCATTCGATACCGTCTGGTTATTTGGCATTATATATAAACTACATCGGTACAACTTTCCGGGCTACTTAACACAACTGATACACTCTTACTTGCACAGTCGAACGCTGCGAGTGAGAGTGAACAAAACTCTATCAACACAGAGGGACATTAGAGCAGGCGTTCAGCAGGGGTCGGTTATTGCAACCAAATTATATAACATAGGTATCCGACTTCGCGCAGTTCCCAAACACCAATCTTACGATGTACGCGGACGATACCTGTCACAGTCACTATGCGCAAGTCGCTGTACAGCTGATAAAGGAGTACTACGCCAAGTTGAAGGTGAAGGTGAACGTCGCCAAGTCGGAGGATATTGTTTTCACTAGAAAAATGATAAATAATAAATTAATTATACCTCTTTCGATGGGAGGAAGCCAAATTGAGACGAAATAAGACGTAAAATATTTAGGCGTAACTTTGGCTAAAGGACTTTATTTTGGAAAACATGTTAACGAGACTACACGCAAAGTCTGCTCCGTGTGCAGGAGTTTATACCCCTTGATGGCTAGGAATAGCAGACTAACCAGGGATAATAAAATTTAATTTACACTATGATAGTGAGACCGGCCCTAATTATGCTGCGCCGGTCTGGTGTTCTGCGAGCACGACGACATTATACAAATTGCAGGTACTGGAAAACAAATTCGTTTGTCTCATCAGTAACTCAACAAGATGTAGTGGATTATATTAGGGATACCTCACAAAAATTTTACTAATTTAAACTTTCTGATTGTCCACTAACAGCCAACATCACACAAATAAGGAAGTATAATGCGCCATTTCGAACAAAACACAGATTACCGTACCAAATGTTACCAATTTTTAGACAACATATTTATATCACGCTTTTCTCACAATAAAATAGGAGGACACGCCCGCCCACATTATAATAGGGCACAAAATTTCAAAATGTTTTTGTTATCAAAATTACCCACAAAATCGTTCCAAATTATGTAAACCAACACGGCACATTATTATATATAATAAATATTAATATACTCCAAATTAAGCATAGTTAGACATTCCCCATCCCCAGTTCCGTATTGTTTATATGCGGGCTTTTTACTGTGCAGCTTGGCTCGTCATAGCATTATCAAAATTCAAAATTTATATACACAATTTTTTACCACATTTTATTTTTACGTTATTTAAAGTTTTTATATCAACGGTGCATGCTTTTGCATTTTATGTTTCAAGCGTTATTATACAATTTAAAATGTTTATATTTTATGTGTTGTGTTATTGTTTAATATTTTTAGTTCTAAGCCCGGACCGGCTCCCGCTCCGCCCAAACTAACAACTGCCCCCTCGCCTCCATACACAAGGATGCTAGGTCAGCAACAGACCGGGTGTCCGGCGATGGCAATATACAATCTGTTTATATTTGAATGTTAATAAAATCGTTTTTAATTGAAGTGAATTGGTGGAGCACACTGTAAGCTGGAACCGTTGGGTGTTAAAATTTAGCTGGAATCTCGACGAACTGACCATTCTGGTGGGCGTGCGCAGGTTTATTCTCTCAGTTTGTGATGTATCGGTCACGTCGTTGAGTGGTATGTTTAACACTGGCGGTTCTTCTATAGGGTCATTTGGTCAATGACCTAGAGCTATTATTTTTCTGAAGTTTAAAAATATATAATATATATATTTTTAATATTTTTAAAAAATATATTAAAGTTTCTAGCTCATTCCATGCACAATACTATTCAAATATCTAGATCGCAGGATTTCGTATCCCCTCCGAGCACCGAGCATCTACATTCATATTCATTACATTATTCATGTATAGAATTTAAAAAACTTGGGCCAATCCACAACTTGTCTTCAAAGCTAGCTACGGACCGAATTTACAACGAATTAAAGTGAAATAGACTTATGTGCGAATCGTCAGAAAGCAAAAGGGACAGAAAACACTGGCGGGGACAATGTTCCTGACACATTTTATGGAAACGGTGACGCACGGTCAATAGAGCAGTCTTAATGCTGACTAGGTACGCGTTGGTCGGTAAATTCTGTCGCGTTGTTTTTAATGTTTTTATTTGTGAACATTTTATTAGTAAATCTCCACTTGTCGTGAAAATAAGTAAAACAGTGTTTTTGGTGTTTATTATTAAATATGAGTGTTGTACAAAATATATTAAAACTGAAAGATAACCAACATAAGTTGGGCTATGAAGACCGACTGAAATTCAAAGGTGGTGGCCGTCCAAAACCTAATATGACGATAAAGCATAAAATTTTTTTTGCTAATTTACATAGCTTTTCTTCATTCTGTGGAAAATTGACAAAAAGAACAGCTATGTTAGATAATGTTGTTAAGGTGAGATTACCTAAAGCGGCTCCAACACGATGTAATTTTAATACAAAGTGCATAGAGACTGTTTATACCTATCGAACAGAATTATTAGATTGTTTAGAAAAAATCATTGATATAATGAATCAGAAAAGAACACTCTAAACCAAGCTATTGGTTTAAAAAACTATTTACAAAATGAACATTTTCTTTACTGATTAAATTTTTCTCACTTAGTTATGCCTCATTGTGATACATTGTTCAATCAATTACAAAAATGTAGTATCGATGTCATAACAGTAAATAAGTGTATTGGCGTTTTTAATAGTAAAATTGAAGACATCAGAAATAAAATTTTGAATAACTATTTGGAGGAGACATCCATGCAGTCTGCCCAGAGATGTAAAACGGAAGAATCAAAAAGGAGAATTTCATTAGAAGTTTGTGATATAATTACATCTGAGATCAAAAACAGGTTCCGCTTCAGTAATCATTTAGCAGTGTCTCAGTTATTTCACGCAGATCGATTTAAAGATTATAAAAAAAGCTTTCCTCAAAATATGTTTAAATTAGTTAAAACGGAGTATCCAGTCATAAATCATTTGAAACTTAAAACTGAATTAAGAGTATTATATAGACGAGAAGAGTTTTCCAATAGAAAAGGTGCAGTTGCTTTGTTACAGCTTTTTATTAACAATAATTTGTGCAATAATTTTTCTGAAAGTGTCAAACTGTTAAAAATCTTGTGTACTCTCCCTTTGACTACCGTAGAAAGTGACGTTGTTTTTCCACCTTAAAAAAGAATAAAGATATTTTTAAGAAATGCCATGGGTCAGGAAAGGTTATCTTCTTTAGCTATGCTTACCATAGAAAGGTTCATTAATAAAAAAGATAAAAGATTTTAATGAAAAAGTAATTGACCACTTTGCATCTCAAAAAGACCGGAGGATCGACTTGGAATTTAAATCATTTTAAAAGGTAGGTAATACAGTAAACTTTTCTAATTGACCTGCCTATCTCTTGACCCACGAACCACCATTGATGTTTAGTATTACTATTTGAAAAAATGAATTGATCTTTCACTGTAAATTATTATAAAAAGACTGAGATATTTACTATTAATAAATTACTTCTTTTCTAAGGCTAATTATGGTATAAACACTAAGATTTGACCAACTTGATATAGTTGTAATTATTATAAATATATTAGCTAAATTTCTAACATGACGTTAAAATTAGCCTCACTACATCCTCTTATCTTACTTTGTTTAGGCAGGCGGTATTTAAATAAACACAATCATTAATCTATGGCGGAACGTAATTTTGATGGCTGTGTTATTTTATTAGTGGGGCAACTACTCGAATACAGCTGAGCATGCCCAGTAGCAAGTTACTTTACTGTACCGATTATGTCATTATTTTCATCCAATGGTGTGATATTTTAATAAATTATTTAAAAAGTTTTAATTTTTACTTCTTGCAACTTAAAAATGGTGCACTTTCGAAGTAAAGTTCACATAGTAAACTGGCACTTATTCTTTTCTGTTATTCTGTCACCATCCAAATTATTCTCCATATAATCTGATTTATCATGTATATACGAATTTCTTTAAATTAAATGTGCAACTCGTAATTTTCATTACTGAAATATTTATTAGAATAAGCGAATTATCTTCAATAAAGGCAATATCGTCAAGAGACATTAATGAATGTCTGGGCGTAAACTGTATTTAAAGAATACTTACAGAAAGTTGGTGAAATAAATATTTCTCTCCTGCTCTTTAAAACAAGGCGAAATTAGCTTAAGGCACCTTCATAAAGACGCCGACAAAAAAC
Organism: Rhamnusium bicolor; assembly: GCA_029963845.1. Lineage (NCBI taxonomy): Eukaryota > Metazoa > Arthropoda > Insecta > Coleoptera > Cerambycidae > Rhamnusium > Rhamnusium bicolor. Next base: position 1,656,444 of record JANEYF010002575.1, on the reverse strand, counting down.
TTCACTCTTTGTGTTTCATAAAGCGACGACGTTTTGTTTTCCCTTTATAATCAAATTGATAAATTTCTACCTCATACATCTAATTTAGAGACAGGCGTAGATTGAATTATAGAAGTCAACCTGTGGAAGACGAACTTTAATCGAATCATCACCTTATGAAAACCAGGAATATCTTCGATCGTTCACATCCATTATCTTATTGCTATGACAGAACCCTATTGGGAATAGCTGATTTGTTTTATTTTTATTGTACGATTCGAAAACCTGTTAGCTCTAGTTTATGTCAAATATTGATAAATACGAGAAAGCTGCAAGTGATTTTGATATATTGTATAAATGAAATTTATGTCGGAAAATAGTTGTTATGGTCGTTAGTAAAATATTATAAAGCATCAGACCTCATGTCTCAATTTGTCAGTTTTATTAACAACAATTGCAGTTGGAACTGCAAATACTTAGTAAAGTAGATTTCCATCCTTTTACATTGCAGATATATAAAATATTATTATAACATTATAATAAACGACAAAACCTGGACATTTTGCTGAACCTCTTTTATATCGAAGAGTAGAGATTTTTTACTTGTCTAACATCTTATATACAAGGGACCGACTGGTTTATATCCTCTTCTAAGCATTGGTATATCACCTATACAACCTCGCCTAAGAGTGCATAGCTTCCGTGTATATACTACTGTACAAGCCTCTAGAAGACGAGAAGAGGTCGCCGAATTTTACTCGAGTTACTACCAAATTACTGACCGCGACTACCGTTGCTTATCTTTTCGTATTGAAATACAAGTATGTTAAGGCAGATCGACGCTTATTTAAATTCAACTACCATTATTCATTGAAATTAAGTGTGCGTGTATCGTGTTTATTAATTATTATCAAATTTGAAAACGCCATTTACATTTAGCATATGAAAATATGCAAACAGATCCATCTTATATATGGAATTGTAAATGGAAATTCGGCAACTACAGCAAAACAATATCAAGGATGATTTCCAGACAGGAGGCAACCGCATTCAAGCATTTTTTTTAATTTCATCAGCGTTTTGCTGATAATGGATTAAGAAAACTAAATAGAGGTATAAACCAAAGTAATAATAATTAGGGCTATCAAAAATGTTCCGTGGGATAGCGGCGTACGCGAAATTAACTAATACGAGAAACAATAAACTGTTACAATTTATAACAATGTATGTAAAACTTACCCTCTTAACTAGCTTGCTTATCACAAACTGGAGAAGATGTGTAGTCATTTTGCAGCATCAGGTATGTTTCTATGGTTGTCTCCATGAGTGATGTTTGCTTTGGTGAAAATATATTCTTATATTTTGAAAACGACCGTTCGACATCTACTTATGTAATACACGCATATGTAAAATGGTCTTTGAACGCACTTAACTGATCTGGGGCTGCACCAGCACAATTTGTCTTAATTTGGTAAAACCGGTGTCTTTATTTAATACACTTGCGAACTTTTCTTTAACGCGTTCATTTGTTGCGTCACCTATAGCGTGTAGCAGTAGATTTACTTCGTCCACTATTTGCAGTGACTCCGCTAATGACAACTATTTTCTAATTTTTTTATGCTTTCATGTAATGGTTTATAGTTCTTCGCAATATTTTTTAAAGCTGTTTCAACGAAAATATCTTCGAATTTTTTCTGGCTTTCCTTAATAGCTGCAGCCTCATCTGGATTGAATTGTAGTATCACAGCTTTTGTTTGTTGGAAGTATTCAACATAATAAAAAGCTGCCTGCAACCATGTTTCCCAACGTGTAAGAATTGGCTGTGGTGGTTCAGGAATACCGGGTCACTTGCTATGAAATGCACGGATACGTTTAGGAGATTTAAGAAACACTTTTTTTGTACTTGTTATTAATGTATCCACCTCGGGAAAACCTTTTCGAATAGTTTCTGCCACGAAATGTAAAGCATGCACTTTACACGTAACATGTATAAACGTACAACCTTGTTCTTGCAAAGAACGGCATACCGAATGCATTGTCACGGCGCCATAAGTCACAAACATCAACACTTGACTTTTTGACAGTTTAAATTTTCCTAACGTCTCCAGCACCACCCTGGTAATTGTTTCGCTAGTACACTGACTTAGTCTTTTGCTAGCTAGTAACAGTGGAACTGTCGGTTTAAGAGGGTCCAGTACTCGTACTATAATATTTAAAATAGTTTTTTTTTACAATCTGTTGTCTTATCAACAGGTAACCACAGCCGTGTATTTTTTAATTCACTTCTTACCATGCCTACGTGTACAGTTGGTAGATAGTTACATAACGTTGTGCGACTTGGTAACTTCATCTGGGCATTTTATTTATTCCAGAACTCTTGAAATGGTTGTTTATCGAGTATGTGCAGCGGAACATCACAGGAAATCAGCATTAATAGTAAATCAAATGTAAACTGTGTTGTCGAAGGCACGCCATTTTTTTCTTATTTTTATGGTGTACACTATTTACGTGAAGTCCGTCTGCCATGCTTTATTATTAAATTAATATCAACAATACAGTACAACAAATAAAATAAAAACACAAAAACAATATGCAATACGCCCAAGTGTCTTGACGTGTACACAACTCGAAAGCTAATAATAGACTGGACTGGAGAAAGAGTTTCGCGGTCAAGGTGAATACCGGCGACAGTAAGTACATCTGTACTCTACGACCATGATACACAGAAACGATTTGCAGCTTTAGTAATAATAATGTGAGAGGAAGAAGAATCATTCATGAATTTGATAGAGATGACACGAGGAGTGTTCGGTGACTTTCGAGAACACTTTGAATTCCAAGAAACACGATATAGACGACGTTGAAACAGGACCATAGATATCCCTACCATCTGTTACGTTGTAAAACTAGCTTAAGTGTTAGTGTGTTGTAGTGTGGGTCACATACCGTTCAGGCATACAAAATACGATACGAGTGTCGCGCGCATTCCTACAGAGAGTGATGGCTCAGGAAAAATGGTGATTTCTTAAAGTTCGACTACATTCTGGTAGAGTTTAAGTAAATTATTACAAATTTACCTATCTGGGTTAGAATGAATTTTACCAGTATAATCATTATTAGTGCTCGTTGTTTTGGTGTACCGTTTTTGGGTTTGTGGAGCATTAAAATATCTTCGTTTTGGAAGGATTTCAAATAGTTTACCGACAAACTAAAATACCTTCTATTCTAACCACTGGACGACAGTGCCGTTTTCGACGAACAATCAAAGTCGACACAAGACCCTCTTTTAGGGTTCTACTCCGATTCTACCTGGATTTTACTCGGATTCTACTGGGATTCAGGCTTCTTTTGGATACTTGGATTCTTCTAGGATACCTAGTCCTACCAGGACCATTTTACTTTTTATTATCATTTGCCAATATTAAATAATTATAGCACGTACGTTCATAAACAATTTCTTGTAACTAACTCGCTTAGTTGAAGCGGCCAAGTATTTCTGATAATAATATATTATTATCTGGTACGACCACCATACCCCCCTTTTGGGTACAAACGGCGTCTCCATTTTATAATCTTACGGTGCTGGTTGCTACATACGAAGCAAAGAAGTAGGTACGCACGTTGTTAGTGTTTATAATAAAATGTTACATATTGGAACTCTTTTATACACAGTTACACAATATATAGATCTACCATTAAATATTTGCTTATTAACCTTAAACTACGAGTTTTTTACCTCCAAAATAACCACCCGAACACATCGCATCTTATTCAGGCTTTACTTCCAGAGAACAGTGAACGCCGTGTTAACTTGTGTCAATAGTTTCTGAATTTAATTGAAAAAGGCCCACTTTTTTGAGAAAAATATTGTGGTCTGATGAGGCATTTAAAGAGGCATGGTGAATTTTCATAACCAACATGTTTGGGCACACAAAATCTACATGCGATTAGTCAAATAAATTTTCAGGAGTTTAGTATGAATATTTGGCTAGGCTTTCACAATAGTTCTATCATGGAGCTTTACATCTTACCTCATCATTTGAAATCCGAGTTAACGACATGAAATATTTGGGAGTTGTAATTGATATAATGAACAAAATATCAAAAAAAGTATCTTTCTTAAATATAATTGGAAACTCACTCTCTATGTTTACTAAAATATTAATACATAAATCGACTTTTGTTCTACAATATTATTTAACTTAAATCAAAATCAAACTCAATAACTCCAAAAGATGGGAACGAGTAGTTCCAGTAAATCCGGCATTTCTCGTTCTCGCCAACGGACTCAATATCTCTGGGGACGTAAGGTAGCCTGGTGTCTGGTCTACCCCGTACGAGTGCCTCAGATGGTAGTATAGCACTCGTAAAGCCGCGTTATGTCGGTGGATGTAGGCCGAAATCGCGTATATGGGGCATGCAGATAGTAAGTGCATGAGCGATTCCGGCGCCTGATGGCAGGTCCTGCAGTTGATATCAGGAACCTCTACACGCCACACGCGACTACGGTAGATCAAGTTGTTGATAACACCATCTTGGAAGGCCATAATGAATGCCTCGGTCTCTGACTTGAGCCCGGCTGACCTTAGAAAGGCGAATATCAGCCTAGTCGATAAACCCAGCGTTTCTATGTTCTTATAGAAGACACCATGCTGGGGTTTATCGACGTGTTGCTGAAACAGATTTTCCTGTTCGGCAGCTCTAATTCGGGTTTTCAGACAATTTGGCTGAAGTTCGGTGACTGACTCTACATCAGCACCGGCCTCCTCGCCTGATGTCAAATGCGAGACCGAGTTCATCTGCGGCTCTTTTTGCTGCCTTGAACAATCCTGCTCCCACTCCTACAGTTTCGTGATGTTTCACAAACCGCGAGAGGGGGATCTGAGCTCCTGAGGATGTTATATGCCATACTCAGTACTACTCTGTCTTGCGTACACTCCAGGCTCAAGAGTCCTCGCCCCCCCCCCCGTTGACGTGGGAGGTACACACGAGGAACGGACGATATAGGATGAATACTTCTGTGAATATTCATCATCTTGCGGGTATCTCTGTCTAATTGGCGCAGCTCATCTACCCTCCACTTTACTACTCCGAAGAACTATGGTTACCTGAGTATTTAAAACATGTAGAATTATTTGAATAGTCCTTACTAAAATGATTGTATCTGGCACATCTATAGCAACAAATTATTATATTATGGTAGTAATCAACTTTATTTATTTCAATTTGAAATCAGGTTACTTGGTAGGACAGACCCTGTATAACCCTCATTACATATTAAATTCTGACGAAAATCAAAGCTTATCCAAAGTTCCCCTAGTTCTACCCTGCCCGACGGCTCAAAAATCCTGTTAGCGTTTTAAACATGTTTACCTCTCGCAATATATAAAGTTCCAAGTAGCTTGCAAAGTTCAATGTATCACACAAGAGACACTTCTCTCTTAGCAACATCGAGGGAAGTATGCGACTGAGAAAATTTGTGACCACATACACCCTCAGACAGAGTATACTCGAGATTGAGATTAGCTATATCTAAACATTTGATATCGTTGTAACGGCCAGGCGCTCCGTTAAAGAAACTTTTACTTCACTGAAAAATTTCAGTAACGTGTAAAATAAAATGTCTTGTGCCCTTTGCTTATACAATTAAAGCAGAATGAAAAATATGATAGAAAGGAATAAAGGCCAATTATGGAATATTAATCAGTTTCGTTGTTTATATCTTAAAAATTTAATACGTGAAGACTTGAAAGACTTTACTGAAGTGGATTAGAACCTTTAAGGTAATTATATTACCATGGAAGTAGTTTTTATAAACACAAAAATTTCGACGTGCGTTTCGCCGACCAAGTTGTCATCATCGGGAGATTATTAAAGCTTAAGTTTAATGCAACCAGTCTAAATTATCAATGTATGTCTAAATATCAAGTCTACACTGGCAATATTTCTGTATCCTTTTAAAGTTGTTGAAAGTGTGCTTTGGATTTTGGTAATATAATAGGTATTAGTATTCAACTAATAAAGTCATACCTAACATATTGAGTGTAATGTGTGATGGAATAAGACTCGAACAGTAAAGTACTCTAAAATTTGTACGCTTAATGATCTATCTTCTTATTTTTCCTGATGACAATTGAGTTGTAGTTAGTGAAGCCAATAATAACAGTTTGATATAAAAGTATTAGGCATTAATTAGAACTGTACCTCTCCTCAAATACCATTAAATGTTTACGTACTAACATTATTTCATTTTAAAAGTATATGGAAAATTCACTAACTTTTATATAAAAAATAAAAAAATTATGAAGCGTCGCAAATGCATTTCTTGGTTTTTGTCCAGAATTTTGACTTGATAGAAAAAGTCACATAGAATCTCTGTCAAAAAATATTTCTGGGTATTGTTTTGCTTTTAAAATATTAAAGAATGTCTTCCAGCATGTCAAACATATTTAAAATCTAAACTAAAATATGCCGTGTAATATTTTCATATCCTTCTACAAATTTATCTATTAAATGCTCGATTGCTTTGTTGGTGGATTTATTTATTCTAAAACCGTATTGATTTGTAAAAAATAAGTTATTCTGTTCAAAGAAATTACATATTTGATTTTTTAGGACTATTTCCAAGACTTTGGCGAGACTTGACAAAAGAGATATTGGTCTGAAATTGTTTAGTGTATTTAAGTCGCCGCCTTTGTGAATAGCTATTACCTTGGTGATTTTAAAACAGATGGAAAAGTCCCTGATTTAATTGACTGGTTTATCAACTTAGTGAAGGGAGCTAGAATTACCTCTTTTATACTTTTTATGAGTTGTACATTCATATTATAACAATCCCGACTATTTCTATTTTTTAAATTGATAAGGATATTTCTTACTTCAATGGGACTGACCTCTTTAAAGGCAAATCCCGGTATATCGGCTATTTTTGAGGCTGTATTAACTTTTGTCTTAGGCAGGTCAGTAACTAAATCATTTGGAATATCAATAAAATATTTGCTTAATTCATTGGGACTAAAATTAATACTTGTCTAGTATTATTTCGATGCATATTAATAACATAATACAAAGCAATTATAAAACACAATTTTTCATAATTGAAATAAAATAATGAATAATCAAAATATCTCGGAAATTTCAATCAAATTTGATGCGGGAGAAATAAGGAAACATGGAGGACTTAACAATGATATCGGCTTTTTTCGAAGAAAATTTAATTTCTTCTAGACAATATTATACCGACTGTAACTGGTGTATATCCCAATCCAAATGAGACATTTTCATTTAAACTTCAATTAGTAAATAAGAAGTCAGGTGAATTTTGGTCGTAGGTAATAAGATTCCCAAATAATAATATTTGGATGTAACAAGATGGTGCTTTACCTTACAATAATTAACAAGTACGTTTGCTTTTAGATAATGTATTTAGGAAGATGAATATACAGAAGAGCCCATCGAATGGCCTAATAGATCGCCCGACCAGACCCCCCTTGATTTTTTATTGTAAGCGTACAGTACAAATCTATCGAATTAAGCAATAGGACAGAAATCGAAATAAGAAGAATAGTAAGAATAAACGATCTTCAAAATGTATTGAATAGCTTTAGAAATCATTTGGCATATTACCAAGTAGTAAACAGACATCAGTTTAAACATCTAATTTAAATTGTTCCATGGCGTTTTCGATATCAATTCATTCTAAAGTTATTTAGCACTTTTTATTTACTCTGCTGCATTTTTTAAGCAGGTACTTTTCTTAGGTTATCCGAAATTTGTTTCACTATCCAAAAAAAATCATTAAACATCATACCACTGAATTTGTAAAAGAGAATCTAGTCGAACGGTTAAAAAATATACAGCGTGTTCTATTTGAAATAACAAAGTTGGTAGCAATTAAGGAAAAATCAAGAATATGGCAACCGCGCTGATATCATTGTCAAGTCCGCCATATATTCTTATTTTCCCACGACTGAAATTTGACTGGTAATTTCCGAGACATTTGGATAATTCCACACTTTTGATTCGTTCTGTGTAATAATAATTAACGACTTTCCTGCATGCTTGCATTATAATCAGTTCACTTAAGAAGGTATCAAACAACTTAAAATTTGTAAAGGGAATTTTTTAATAAATATCACGAGCAGTTTAGATTAAAAATAGATTTGTTATGTCTAATCAATAATAGTAAAGTTTTAATGATAATACTTAAAAATTAAAGTTAGCGGTTAAAAATTAAAGGGTAAATGGAAGAAAATTATTAATTATTTTTTATTGCCTTCATAATAACCGTCACGAAGTTTTAAATATTGATCGTTCATTCTACATACTGAATTTTCAGTTTACATGGTCTAATATATAATGTTTTAGCGCACCTTGAGCAAATATGACTGCTGACAAAATGTGATAAAAGTAGTGAGGACGGAAACAAAAAAATCAATTTGAGACCAACAATGTTTGCGTCCGTTCAATTTGCCTTGAATAAACCAGTGGCGGCTCGTGATATTGTCCACAGAAGAGGTTTGAAATTTAAATGGCAACTAAATTTCACATTTCCCCACCACCCTTGAGGTAGTACAACAGCGCGTTACATTTTTTTGTCGTGGGTTGATCGCCTACTATCCCACTTATAATTAAATTATAACTTCTAATAAAAACAAAATAGTTTTGGACAAAAATTGATAAATAAAAGTGTTTTTCTACAAACAAAAAATTGTATTCATTATCACTGCCAGAGTGTAAAATTACTACTTTTAATAAAAATTAAAATAGTTTTGAAAAAGAAGTTACATAAAAAATATTTTCTGTAAATGACGTAAAAAAATATTTCTTCTAAAATAATAACTAACTATATTATTCTTTGGTGTAAAGTCTAAATATTTTTATAAATCAGTGGTAACCTGGGATTTTCAGAACCAGCAAAATGGTTGATTACTTCTTCATAAAATGAAAATTAATCATTTTTTTTCAACTCTGACAAAAAACGTTTTTCTATTGAAATAAGCGATATATTTGACAGACGGTCTTGAGCTATTGTGTTTCTAGTAAATGTTTTTATGCGTTTGAGTGCTGAAAACGATCGTTCTACAGAAGCTGATGTTACCGGAATTGTTGACACTAAATATAAAAGTTTGTACAGTTCGGAGAGACAGCTTTTTAAATTATTATTACATGTAAACATATAAAAGTAAGCATTTCTTGAGGCGATTTTGAATTTGCTAAAAGTTGCTGATCAGAATACAACACACATAGTTCATTTCTTAACGAATTACGGTTAAAAATGGGATACTAGTCCATTAGACTGTTAGGAAATGATTTAGGAAACATTATAAAATTATTAGGATTTACTAAATCGAAACATTGCAAAGTATTTAAATCAGAAAATCTAATTTCAATTTGAACTATAATGGTGTCCAAAATTTCTGTAAAAATTTGTTCGTAATGTATGTCTGTCCTGTCAAAGTTATATGTTGTCTTTCTTTTTAAAACTGTGGCTCATCATCTAGTTCTTCAATATTTTCTAAAAAAAAACATTATATAAAGTATTGGAATTTATTTCATTATTGCGAAATTCTTTTAATTTAGATATAAGTGAATTAATTCTATTTTTTAGAATATGTTACATCAGTTATCTTAATCTATAAAACAACATCAGTTTGCTCAAAAATCATTTAAAAAACCTTTAGAAAAAATATGAAGTTTATATCCAACAATAACGATTTAATCCGTAAGCTGCTCTTAAAGTCTGATCGTCATTTAAAAAGTCTTCACTTTCCGAAATGAAAATAAAAATGTCAATAAGTTTTTTCCTGTATATATCAACAGTGAAAATAATTCTAGATGAAAAATTCCAATTAGTGGGAGCATTACTCGAAATTCTATGTTCCATAATTCTATTTAAAATATCAGATCTTTTACTAGATTTTGAAAAAAATGACGAAAAACCAGTAATATTTGAAAAAAATATTCTAACTTCTTTATTTCCGTTACAGGCTTTACTTAAAGCCAAATATAATTTGTGTGCGTAACAGTGAGTGAAGTAAGCTTGAGGAGCAATATCTTTTATTTTAGTTTAGAGTCCATTAAGATGTCCTGACATAACCGCAGCGCCGTCATAGGTTTGTGCAACTAATTTATTTTTCAAATCAAATTTACCACATTTGTCGATTAATAATTTAAATAAACTTTCCGCGTTTCTTCCACTACTTACATCAAAAAAACCAACAAACCTTTCAACAACTTCACCATGCATTACATATCTAAAAATTACAGAAAGTTGAGTTTTACAAGTAATGTCCGTCATATCATCAATTTGCCACTAGCAAAATTCGCAATTATGTAGTTCTTCATAAATTTTGCCTTTAATAATAAATCTAACACTCTCAATTAGGTTATTTTGAATTGATTTTGACGTCCCGGAAAAAACAGTGGCGTTATTCAAAAAGTTCTCTAATTTTGGATCATACATTTTTAAAAAATCTATTAACTCCTTGAAATTTCCTTTATTATACGAATCGCGTTTTTCGCCATATCTTCGAAAAGAATTTTCTTGGGAAGATAAATATATAACGGCAACAATTAATCTCTTTAATAGGTTGAAATTGTCGGAACCAGGACAATAGGTTAAAATAAAATGCTACCTTGCCTACGTTTCGTTTAATATGCTTAAACTTCTTCAGGGCTCAATAGCCAAATAATAATGTAACAATTCCACAAAAGAATTTAAAAAAAAATTCTGTAGGCATAACAATTACAAGATCAATCAATTTGAAAGTCAATAAAATATACATATATGTAGACATTAGACACACAACGGATTAAAATTTAACAATGTTCTTAACCAGAGACCGAAATCAAAAAAATATATTATATTTTTATTTTTTTTTATTTTTCATTTTTTTATTTTTTTTTTTTTTTGATTTCGGTCTCTGGCTAAGAACACTGTTAAATTTTAATCTGTTTTGTGTCTAAAGTCTACATATATGTATATTTTATTGACTTTTAAATTGATTGGTCTTGTAATTGTTATGCCTACAGACGTGGTTTTAAAAAAAAAATTTCTGTTGTGGAATTTTTACATCATTATTTGGCTATTGAGCCCTGAAGAAGTTTAAGCATATTAAATGAAACGTAGGAAAGATAGCGTTTTATTTTAACCTATTGTCCTGGTTCCAACAATTTCAACCTGTGGAAGATTTTTCAAGGACACAAATTCCCTTTTTTAATCTTTCTAATAATTCCCTATTTTCACGGACTTTTTCATTAAAATTTTCAATTTCTCTTTTATGCGCAGAAACCAATAAATTTACAATATTTCGTTTACCCAACATTTCGAATTTAATGCAAGATAAAATATGCTCCTGAGATTTTTCATTGTAAACCTCGTGACAAATTTTGCAAATTATTAAACCTGGCCCTGTCCCTAATTGAGGATTGATCATTAGTAAATAACAAACATTTGCAACAATATAATTTGTTGTTGATGCCGTTAATCACTCGATTTTTTTGAAAATTGCTATCGCTAAACCCTCTGTTTTGTTTACCACTTGTGAAAACTAATGACGACATTGACGATGTAGGTCTGACCATTTTTTTAATTCTTAGATTTTCAATATAACTAAGAGAACTAAATCCATTCTACAACAAATAATCCACCACGTCTAGACAACAAGACATGTCATTGGGAATATTTTCACCTAGAGCACTCATTTTTCAACCACCTGTTGAATATTTTATTTATGTTTATGTTGTTCTCCCACGAAACCACAAATTGCCACTGTCCTTGTTCTATAAACTGTTGTGAGAGAGGGGATTAACGCTCAACTGAAGTGTACATGCGCTAGAAAGAGATGGGATGCTAGAGGCTAGCTGCCCTAACTTTACAGATCCAGAATGTTTGCTGAAACGTGCCATAATTCAAGGTCACGAACAATGTATTGAAATGAAGTTTGTCTCGCCGCTAGCCTCAGTTCATCCAAGCAAGGGCGAAACCGTGATGAGAGACCGGGAAATATGCATGCACGTGGAGTGGACTATCTGGACTACAATATTACATGGTTGTGGAAAGGAAATGCAAAATTATTTTTTACACTGTAAAGTAGGTAATTAATGAATTAAAAACAACATTGAGAATTGCGATATATTTAAGTAGAAATTTCTACTTGTGAAAAATATTAGTTTGGAGATATTCTGCTTCTCCCAACATTGTAGAGGACGCTCAGCTTCCCCTGCCTTCCCTGACCTGCCGCCACTGGAGTAAACATCTGAGAATGAAACACCATTTGCTGTTATTCTCTATTTTTATTTTACGGAGAAAAGAATCGGGTTGATCATTTATTTATTATACTTGGAAATTCTTCATTTTATCTCTAAGTAACAGCATCGACATTTTTTTTCAAATAGTAGTCCATACTTCCTATTAAATAATTTAATGGTATATTTATTTATTTATTATTACAATATCTAGCTGGCAACTGCAATTGCAGGGTAAAGTATAGACATACAATAATTGTATTTATACAACAAAGTAACTTACAACTATACAGGGTGTTAGAAGTATGAGTGCCAATATTTTAACAGGTGATAATATTGAACTAAAAGTACCATTATTCAAAAAATAACCAAATTGTTGTTCCAAAATTGTAAAGGAAGATATAGTTCAAGGAAGGAAATAGAAACGTCTAATGCGAATTTTTTGTCGTTCGAGCGATTCAAAGTGTTTGCATCTTAGTAATTCTTAGAAAAAGGAATAAACGATGGCATATGACAACGTTGCATCATAGAGTATTGAGATTTGTGTTGTAAATATCCTGAATTAATATTAATAATAGTATTAAAAATTATTTTATTTATCAACTTATTTACAATTTAAATAATGAACATCTCTTAATTTGGCATTTTATTTAGTCTACAAAAATTTTAATTTTTTATGTTAGAAATAAACTTGTATACCGGGTGACACAGGAGACATGTAACACCCCGTGGCATGTTTTTTAAAAAGATATTATTTTGAAATTTGGTACACTTATATAATGCGTGATTGTCCTTTTTTTAAGTACAAGAAATTTTTGTCCACCACTTCCGGTTTCACCGGAAGTGACATCTACTCTGTTATTTTAAATGGCACCCTGTATATTTTTTTTACCTATCTGATTCGTCTCTAGATTCTCTTTTCAACCATGTATCGGAACATGGCATTTGTTTTTAAAATGACAGTTAATATCAATTTTAGTTTGTTAAGTCTAGGTGGCCCTGATATGAACCTTGGCAGATATTGATGCGTAGTGTGCCGTGATATCGAAAGACCTCTGGCATGCAACTTTGGGCCTCATATTTTTTTGGGAATAACCAGTAGCTGAACAGACTAATAAGATCTAACTTATTTAAAAAGAATCATTAAACAACCCACGATATCTTAAAAACCAAGATAGGAACCCCATTTTTTTACTTCACCTAGTTAAAAAATACTTATTTATCTTTTATTTTTGTCCAATATAATTGCTGTGCCTATCATATTTTGCTTTCTTCATTAAAATTAGTATCGAATGTTATTGCATAGTAATGAATATTGTACTGCAACAAAAATATTTAGTAAGCAGGCGGTGGAAACAAAAGAAGGTAAAACGACGCGTCATTTTGATTTGACAATTAAGAATTGTTTACTTGGCAGCAATTTAAGTATTTTTCATTAAATTATACCTAAGTTATCACGTTTTTAACTCTATTTTGCCATGTATTCACGAAATGACAAAGTAGATATGCTACTAATCTATGGCGAATGTAAAAAAATAGCAGGCAGGCTGCTGTCTTATATGAAGAAAGATTTCCTGAAAGAATTCATCCACCAAACAACTATTTTGTAAGAGTTGAACGGCAATTCAGAAGTGAACCAGAAGTACCGGAAAATAATTTCATTATCGATGAAGACTCGGAAATCAATGTCCTTGCAATTGTCGAGGTAGATCCCACGATTTCGATAAGACAGATTGAGGACCAAACCAGTGTAAATCGGGAATCGACGCATTTTGAAAAAAACATAAATTTAAATCATACAAGTACCAAATACACCAGCATTTATACGAAAATGATTTTCAAAGAAGATTGAACTATTGCAATTGGTTTCTGAACAGACACAATTTGGATAATAATTTTCATGAACAAATTTTATTTTCCGACGAGTCCAGGTTCACTAATTTGGGATTATTCAATCGTAACAACACCCGTTATTGGGCACAAGAAAATCCCAGAAATATGAGAGAAAGTGCATATCAGGAGCGATTTAGTTTTAATGTATGGTTAGGAGTAATTGGCAGAAGAATTATTGGGCCAATAATTTTTGATGGTCCATTAAATGGAGAAAGATATTTGAGATTTTTGTAAAACCAGATACAAGATTTTTTGGAAGAACTGCCACCTAATGTTAACCCAATAAATTTTCAACAGGATGGGGCTCCACCACATAACAGCAGAGTTGTGGTGAATTATTTAAATGAAAGGTTTGGAGAAAACTGGATGGAAACAAATGGGCCCGTTCGATGGCCTGCAAGGTCACCAGACCTTACGCCGCTTGATTTTTTTGTACGGGGCCACCTCAAGGAAAACGTTTATAGGATTCCACCAACAAACAGAGAAGACATGGAAATGAGAGTCAGAAGAGCAATCGATGGGATTACTGAATTACAGTTAGATAACGTGCTTAGGGCTATCGTCATAAAAACACGATTGTGCAGAGATAATAACGGACAACATTTTGAACATCTGTAGTAAAAAAATGTTTTTTGTATGTAGTACTTCAGTAAATATTTTATTTTAATTTCATTCATTCGTTGTAAAAATGTATTACATAGTGTAATGGTTTTTCATCAATTTTGTTCAAATGTTATTTACTGATGTTTCTTATTTATTAAAAAAATCGTTTTACCTACTTTTATTTTGTTTCTACCGCCTGCTTACTAAATATTTTTGTTGCAGTACAACATTCATTACTATGCAATAACATTCGATACTAATTTTAATGAAGAAAGCAAAATATGATAGGCACAACAATTGTATTGGACAAAAATAAAAGATAAATAATTATTTTTTAACTAGGTGAAGTAAAAAAATGGGGGTTCCTATCTTGGTTTTTAAGATATCGTGGGTTGTTTAAAATATTTTTTTTAAATAAGTTAGATCTTATTAGTCTGTTCAGCTACTGGTTATTCCCAAAAAAATATGAGGCCCAAAGTTGCATGCCAGAGGTCTTTCGATATCACGGCACACTACGCATCGATATCTGCCAAGGTTCATATCAGGGCCACCTAGACTTAACAAACTAAAATTGATATTAACTGTCATTTTAAAAACAAATGCCATGTTTCGATACATGGTTGAAAAGAGAATCTAGAGACGAATCAGATAGGTAAAAAAAATATACAGGGTGCCATTTAAAATAACAGAGTAGATGTCACTTCCGGTGAAACCGGAAGTGGTGGACACAAATTTTTTTTACTTAAAAAAAGGACAATCACGCATTATATAAGTGTACCAAATTTCAAAATAATATCTTTTTAAATAAACATGCTACGGAGCAGAATTAATTTACAGGCGATAATTTAAACATATTTGTCCAAGACTCTGGAAGATAGAATTGTGACGAAGTGATTTTTTTTAGAGACAATTTTTCAGTCATTTTATTTTCAAATCGACCGAATCACGTACTGTGTAGTTCAATTATTACTCTCCCAAATATTTTCTAAACAATTACATATGCTGTATGACATGTCACTTTGGCAAAATTCATTTACATTCACCGTACCCGTGCATTTTATTTATTACAACTATTTTGCTATACGTCAAAATTGCATAACCACATAAGGTAATAATAATATAATATATGCTCTATATCATTTAATTTATCATTATTTTTTTGAAAGTAAACATGCTAGAGCCGTTAAAATTAAATATTTTATAGTTATTAAGGTACCAAGGGTGTAATAAAGATAAGATAATCCTTCAAGTGTAATTACTTTCTTTTTCTAAAATGTTTGCAATATTTGTCTTCAGTAAGCCGCACATTGGTAGGTTAGATAGAATTCGTACATATGGAATTATTGCTCTATAAATGATAACAACTGTGACAAATTACGTAAAATATGAAATGTTTTCTATGCGCACAGTATTTCAGAATAATAAATGCATTGAGACCTATTTCATCGAAAACTAAATAGGAAATGATGAAAATTTTATTTATAGTAGTATCCCATGTGGCTGTGGCACATATTATATCGGTAAATCGTTTTTTTTCTCTCGTAACTGGTAAAATCTTTATTGACAACTCATAAAAAACACATAGTTCCTTAAAAAAACTCGATGACTATATCATGCAAACTATGTCGATGTCTGATGTCATTTAGCAGAATGTTCTATACCAAAAGATGTGAAACTGAAATTTAAAATCAACTAATTTTACATAAAACAAAGACTATTGTTTGCACATTCCAAGGGAATTTCATAATCAACATTAGAAAAGAAGCACAGTAAAACTTGCGATTCAATTCAATTCAAAATAGAAACGTATAACGTTCCATATATGTGTTAGCTAGTGAGTAATTCGTTTTGGCGTGTCTATCTGAATAAAAGGAACAAGAGGAGAGTTCTACAACTCGCTGCTACTTTGAAAATATCCCCGTCACAGTGGTTAACAGTTCGAAAAAAAAAATTTGAAACAACTGTCAGCAACATCTGCTGCCTTTGGAAACTCTAGCATTAAATTGACGTATTAAATTCGATGTGCATAGAAGGATATCAAAACAAAAAGTGATTATATGTAATAATGAATACATGTATTTGTTATTTAATTATTGAACGGTATGCGAGAAATACTCAACAATAGGAAACTGTATTTTTACAGGGTATCCCGGTTTTAACCTGAATAACTTTATAAATCGATGGAATTCAATAAAATAATAGGGTTTTGTCATGCAAACATTTGTCTCAAATCGTTTCCTTTATGAGATCGGTATCTCATAAACGAAACGATTTTTCGGTGTTGAATTTTATAAAAATTGTTGGTTTTTATTCCATAATTCCCGAACAAAGACTGGTATCAAATTCATAATCGTCACAAATATTTATTGAGGCACGCGCAATATTTGAAAGGTAATACCAATACTCCACGCATACAAGGTGATATTTTTTACCCAACCATGCACTATTCTCCCCTCCCAAGCTTTTTGTACATCACTGGGAATTTCAGTGAAAATACTGAAACCTTTGGTACTTTACCCATCTTATTACACTCATAAATTTTTGACATTCTGCTGCACTACAAAGTTAGGGAGCAATACACAATAATCTCCATTTTTGGTTACAGTTTAGGTTTGGATGAAATTAGTAACATATTTCAATAAATGAATACATTTTTATATTAAAAATTTACAATATATTTTTAAATTGAACTGTAATACTAGTAGGACTTAAACTTAGTAATTAGTATTGCAAGAGTTGGTTAAGATGTAATCTACCTGATTCAACATATGTTCTTCTTATCAAAGTATTTATTGATGAAGTTAATTGCAATGGTTCGTGCCTCAATTCATTAGTTGCATTTTGTATGCATACAACTAAATCGTTCCTGATTGCCTCTGTAGTTTCATAAACTTCCATCTTCAAAAACTCTCATATGTAATAGTCCAGTGGAGTGAGGTCTGGCGACCTTGTAGATCATGCTACAGAACCTACACTGGGAACTCATTCCTGAAGATGACTATTACCAAGTATACCAATTCTTCGCTGAGTATAATTTTTATTCAACCAGTTACTAATATGAGCTCTGGCCATTTATATTCACAGTACTGCTCGCACATTAGATGGAATATGTTCTAATAGTATCTGTAAATTATTCATAAGAATCTCGTTAAAAACAGCTGCGCTCAGTAGTGAAGATAAAATGTGTTGCCCACAAATTATGTTATGCCCATGGAGACATTTACACTAAATTCATGTTGAAAAGACGTATGTGTTCTTCCATGAGCATTTTCATGAGTTCAGGTTGTGGTAATTTACCACTACAGTTCTAGACAGGTCGCCTCATCAATCCATAAAATCTTGCAAAGAAAGTTCCGCTCAGCTGCTACTAATTTTAAAATCCACTGACAAAAGTGTAGGCGTTACTAGCATCACCTGGAAATAATCCTTGGACAGTACGAAAATGAAAAGACTTTCTTTTAAGACTCTAAATATTCTTGACTTTGGTAATCCACTTTGTTGAGAGGCCTTTTGAACACTTAATGTAGTATCTTTCAAGAATACTTGCTTCAATATGTCCATTTCTTCTATTTTCATTTGGTTCATCCATATGTCCCAAACCAAGTTCACGAAAGCGAAGACGAGTTTTCTCTTGTCTTTTCAATAGGCCCCCGTTGGGAAAACGTCTTCGACATTCTTCCACAGCCATAGTTGCGTTTCATTGCAAAACTCATAAATACAATTAATATCAGCATATATAAAAGAAAAAATTCTAGGCATTGCTAAGTAAAAATACATAATGAAACACACAAAAATCTACAATTTTCAACACAATGGTACATAAACAATCCACAACAACGAATACAAGATATTTTATTTCTTAAACTAGAATAAGAGAATAACTGATTTAACAGATTTTGAAAATGCATGGCAATCTTGCAGCTTTTCAAATATTGTGAAACACCACATGATTTTATATCGGAGCAGAATATTAAAAATTTACAAGTGAAAAAATATGGGTGCTTTATTTAAAACTCCACTTGCGTGTAGATTGATAATACATTTCCAATGTTGTCAATAATGCCCTTAGCTTAATACATATGTGCCAATTGTGCCAATTTTGAATTTGATATCAATCTTGTTTCGTGCAACAATTCACAGAAGTTCAACACCACAATTTTCCAGCTTCTGCGGGCATTATGTCAAGACGAAAATTATAGATTAATTCACGTTTCAACAAGACAGATCACCTGCATATTTGAAAACAGATTTAACTGAAATGTTTTCGAGCCGATGGATTGGGAGTAGATTTGTTGTACGATCACCAAGACCCACCGACTAAATACCGCTAGAGTTTTCTGGGGACATTTTATCAGTTAAAATTCCTGTCACTTACACGGCCTAGTCAAATATCTTACGAATTTCCGGAGATAGGCTTGGACACTAATAGGCAGTAAATGTTGTTCAATTTAAACGTCTGATTCTCTGATTATTTTTTAATTTTTATTGCTAATTTATTGTTCAAATATCTGCAGCCATTAGCACAATTTGTTAATTGTGTTATTTTATTATTATAATTTATTATTTATTTTAGACTTACTTTCAAATTAATTTTTTCTGTAAATTTTTAAATGCAACTACCGTAACTAGGGGCTACTTTGCACCATTTTTAGTTGAAAATTTATGAATCGCTCAAGAAGGTCAACTTATCAGTTATAAAAAATATTTGTTTCATTACACAAGCTCGAGAAAGATTCGATTAGTACATTTAAACCTTCATTTAGAATTTAAAAATATTATAACATTTTTTTTATTTATAAAATTTGGAGCAAAATCTCCTCATAGGAGGAGAATACTTTGCATCACTATCAAAAACAGGCTTAAACTACTAAGTAAACCGATTTTGGAGCAATGTAGGACCACAGTGTGGTTAACAATGCACCACTTATATACCAAATTATTGATAACAAAATGTTACAAAATTTCTTGTCTAACTTAGGGACAGTATAAAATCCTCTCCGGAAAATTTGTAAAGATGGTTTAATGCTGCCTAACACATACTTCCATGGTTAGTTGAACTCATTTTTTTTTTCTGGCCATTTCCAGGACTTTAATGATTTTTGCATAGAATTTATCATCACTTCCTGATTATTAAAGCCAGTAATCTGTCCTGGAGATATGTCACCATCGTATGAAAGAAGAACATATTTTCCCACCTCACGAACAACATTAGGCAATGTAAGGAGATCCATAACAGTTTTCGAACCAGAGGTCAATGCGCAATTGTCAGCAATCAATTGATTCTCCTTGTCCATTTCCTGCACTTCGGTTTCAGGATCATAATCATCCGATGAATTATCATTCAGCTCAATATCCGAGTTGTTTCTCCCAAAGCAAGTGATTTCTTCTCTCTCGGACTCTTCAACTGCCATAGAGTCAGAAACACTTTTATCAGCAGGATTATTTATTTTCTTTCTGCGAATCTTGGTGGGATTTGTATATTATTTTCGAGAGTTTGGAGAAATGAGGCTTGAATCTCGGTTTGAATTAATATTGAATCACAACTGCTTCTGGGAAGGCGAGCTAGCAGCTGATCGGCATTCAATGGCACTATTCCACATTTCCTGAAGCCAGATTTAAGTTGACGGCAATATTTGGAGCTATGATATATAACATTTGCAGCGGGAGAAGTTCTCCAGCTGCATTTCCAGCAAACATCAAAGACACTGAAGTTTTGGATGAATTTCTAATTTTCTCAGGATATTTACATCCTCTCTTAACAAGAACTCTCGTTTGGCCTGGATTATCTGTGATATTGGTCTCATCAAAATTCCAGATGTGTATCGGAGGAATATTTTCTTATTCTTCACTTAAATTTGAAATGAAGTTCCGAACAGTATTCTCATCAATGGCAGCCCTATTGCATTTAATATTCTCTGCAAAGCGAAAGGCGAAAGGCAAGGATTGCGCTTCATAAAAGACTTTACCCAGTCACGACGAGGAGTATTATTAGTGAATGCTTTTACTATTCTTCCACATCGATTCAAGTATTGCTTGATTATTTGTCTCAACTCAAAAGCATCCGTCGGAAATCCAAAGTTACTCGGTGAAATTATTCAATTGGTAAACTGATTTTATTCTTCGGAGGTAAATATGGCCTGAAGACCGACTTTTTTTAGGGTGTTTCAAATTTAATTTGTTTATTATTGTTCTTCTTGGTATTTTGTATTCTGCTTCAGCTTTCTTTTGGGTGATTTCACCTCGTCTGATCTGGTATCTGAAAAAATTATAGTGTCGTATATATAACTAAAAATACTTTTACCAAATTGAAGGAAAACTATGTTGTGATTCAAAAAAAAATAAATAAAAATTTGGTTGCAAAGCAACAGCGCAGCAGAATTATCAAAAAATGGGAAAAAATTAGTCGAACAATTTTTATTATCTGTATTAAAAAGCAAACATCGCAGGTAATACAACTCCCGTATTCCTTTAGAAAAGATTCAAAGGTGTGAAAGGCAATTTAATTAGAATCTTAAAAATTGATAAAAAATTCTAGTTGTAAAGTTAATTAAAATAAAAATCGAAAACATTTTTAGGGATGAATTCAGTTTTACTCATGATCTATTCTAAATGTAGGAAATCCTTTGAGAGGTAAATTTTAGTGCCGTTCCATTTTCTACAATCCATATTTTCTTATATTCGCCAAACAGCCTATGCAAATAATATGGGGTACTCGCCAGCATTGGGTTAAAAGTATTATGACAGATATATTTGATAAATTAGATGAAGTAAAATAAAAATGAATGGCCGCAGGAAATGCTTACGGCAGAGTTACAAAAAGTTACTGTTCCTTTTTACGCTTTCAAAGTTTTTGTTGAAAATTCATTACAATCATCTGGGTTATACATATGTGGAATGTTATTGTACTTTTTTAATTTTATTCTCATTTTCACAGTCATGTCCCGGCATATCTGCTGTGCTTCTACAAACATATTTCAAAACTCTATCTTTTTTATTTTGATACGGCGGTTAAATATGAGTCATCACCAAAGCGTATTCTACTGTTGATTGATTATATTATGTTTTTAGATACAAATGTGTTTACTGATTGAATATGATGCCATAAAATGAATAATAAATGAAAATTTTGTTAGGTATGGTTACGTAACTAGCTGTATAATTTGTTGGTGCGTGTACAAAGTGGACAACTTAAAACTTCACCTCCCAGATTCTATTTCCTTGAACACAGTGTGTCCCAAATTCGATGCTCACCATTGCGATCTCGGAAACCATAAGAGCTAATAGGTCGGTTAAATGGGATGTTTTAGCAAATTTATGCTGATACCAAATCCGTTAAGAAATCACGGCTACTGAAACCGTTTTTAGAAATTTCAAAAAAAAAACTAAAATTTTGTGATTTCCCGTTTTGACTGTAGCCAAGTGGGCCAGTGCTGCAGATTCAGATTCGCGTTATATTACTTAATTGTTATATTTATTTCTATTAATTTATATAAATTTAATTTATTTTTCTCACAAAGTTAGTCTTTTTACTAGATACAGGCCCGTGTAAAATCTCAAATATAATGACTTCCTTATCTGAATATGATATTTTTACTAATGATGACCACAACCTTTTAGTTGCACATGTAAATTGTCGTTCTATTATAAATTCTTTTGCTTGTTTGAAAGACTATATTTTAATACAGAGTTTTGATGTGGTAGGGGTTACAGAAACGTGGCTTAAGCCTAATATACTAACAAATGCAGTTGACATTCCGGGGTACGCTTTCCTACGGAATGACAGGATTGAGAATAGAGGAGGGGGAGTTGGAATATATATAAAAAAAGGCATTAAATATATTTCTCTCATGGAAAAAATCCCAGAAAGCCAAAGCCCTGAAACTTTTGACCATTCTTAGGTGGAAATTAACTACAATAGACAAAAATTTACGCTAGGAGTAATTTACAAACCACCTAATGTAAGTAACAATAGTCTTAGTCACTTAGACGACAATTTGTCAGTTTTATATTCAAATTGCCATGAATTATTACTCGTTGATGATCTAAATATAAATATGCTCAATATAAACACTACTGAATGCAAATATTTAAACAACATATTTAAAAGCTATAATATAAAACAAATTATCATTGATCCAATTCGCGTTTCCGCAATCTCTGCGACCCTCATTGATTTGCGGTAAGTAATGTTGAAAAAGTATGTAAATCTGGTACGGTAAATCTACCCTCAATTTGGATCATCTACTCACTTATTGTTGTATCGATTATCCTCCGTGTAAGAAAATTCCCAAAAAAAATAAGAATACGTGATTTTAAAAATTTTAAAATCGATGAAATAAAATATCTGGCGTCACAAATTGACTGGTCGGAAGTATTATTGATAGACGATATAGACTCAAAAGTTCTATGGTTAAACCGCACTTTAACTCTCTTATTAAACACATGTGCTCCTTATAAGTATATCAATATTACTAGGAAATCGCCTCCCTGGATCACGGACAACATAAAATTCATGATCAAATTAAGAAATCGTGCATTTTCAAAATATAAATCATATAGGCGTAAACCAAATTGCGACAAAGACGTGTTGAACAGTAAGTGGATCTGCTACAAGCAACTTCGCAATCTAGTTACATCGTCAATCAGGTTAGAAAAAAGAGCAATATTGAATATGGATTAAGAACGCAAAAAATTCAAAGGACTGGTGGAAAACTATTAACTCATTAGATGTGCACTCTAAAGCCAGCATACTTATACCAGAACATTAAAACAATCCGGATGCCCTTAACAATTTTTTTGTTGACTCAGTCCCCACTATCGTAATAGAAAATAACACTATTGATGCGTATCAGACAAGTGCTCACCCCGACATCCATACAAAATTAAAATTTCAGTGTTGAAGAAAAAGATATACTAGAAGCTTTTTCACAAATTAAATCTAACTCGGCAGGCAGTGATCAATTTTCTTTGAATACTTTAAAACTCTGCTTAGATTTTTTTAGTCGCACCGTTAACTCATATAATTAACTTCTCAGTCGAAAATAACATAGTTCCAGCAACTTGAAGGGAGGCCATAATTTTACCCCTTCAAAAAAAAATCCACCAGAAAATTATAGTGATTTTAAACCTATAAGCCTTTTTCTTTCAAAAGTTCTAGAAAGAATTATACTCAAGCAATTATTACAACATATCCGGTTTCATAATTTATTACCACAAAATCAGTCGGGCTTCCGTGCTCGTCACAGCTCTATTACTACACTTGTAGACATGGCAGATGACTTCTTAAAACCCATTGACGACTCACAAGTTATAACCGCGGTTATGCTGGATTATACAAAGGCATTTGACTGTTTACTTCATGAGTTATTATTAGGTAAACTCAAGCACTTTGGAATTGAGTCGGTAAAGTGGTTCAGAAGTTTTTTATCCGAAAGAACTCAGCAGGTCAAAGTATACAGTTCAGAAAAACCGCTGATGTCTCAGCTAAGCGCTGTCACCTCAGGGGTACCTCAAGGATCCATTTTGGGCCCCATGCTATTTGTGCTTTTTATGTTTGACCTCCCTGAGAAAATGAAGTTCTGTAAATTCCATCAATATGCAGACAACAGTCAAATGTATATTTCATACAGTCGACCTGACGTAGAACAGGCAATCGTTAACATTAATAGAGATTTAAATTCCATGTAAATACTCAAAAGATTACGGTTTAATGCTCAATGCTCAGAAATCCGTCGCAATTAATTTCAAATCCAAGCGTTTAGCAATCTTTGAAAATTCTTGTAATTTATACATAAATGGCACCAAATTATCTTTCGTAGAATCTGCAAAGCGCCTGGGAATTATTTTTGATACAAATTTAACGTTTGAAACTCATGTTACTAAGCTACTACAAAAATGTTATGCGAAGCTGAAATCATTATATCCATTTAAGCATGTCTTACCAACATCCACTAAATTAAAACTATCAGAGCCGCTTATAATATCTCAACTTGAGTATGGAAATGTCATTTACGGACCATGTTTTACCGGTGTAGAACAATATAGACTACAAAAATGACAAAATTCATGTATGTGGTCCTCTGCCGCGATATCTAGGCGTGATCACGTAACTCCTCTTTTTAAAAAATTTAATTGGCTTAATCTACAATCTAAATGACAACTGCACCTGGTCTGTCTTGTGCACAATATATTAAAATATCAAGAGCCTAAATATCTTAGCAAGAAATTAACTTTCAGGGGCTCCTTGCATAGTTCTAATCTACGTTTCGTAGATGCTACACTAAATATTTCAAGTCACAGCTCCAAAAAATATGAATCCTCGTTCACTTACTTAGCTGCTTCTTTATATAATGCAATCCCTGATCACATCAAAAGCCTGCCTTTTCAAGGATTTAAAAAAAATGTTAAGCAAATATTTTTAAGTACGTAAAATGTTTTTGTCCTAAATATGTTACATGCATTCCACAGCCTTCTAGAAAGCTGTGATGCATACTAATGCAGCAAATTGTGTCTTATGACCTCTGTTTTTATTTTATTGTATTTTATTCTTATCTTTTTTATATTATCGATCATTGTTTTTTACCTTTTCTCTATTGTTTGTATTTACTGTTTGTCATACTAGTTGGGATTGATACCAGCAACTGCTGACGCCCCATCAGTTTAAATAAAGTTTAATATTATTATTATTATTAATGATGTATACAAGCTGCACTTCACCTTTCATCCATAGATTCTTGATTCTTGAGCAGCTTATAATCGATGCCGTCTTTGCCCATTTCCATTTTAACAGCTTTATTGATACTTACAATATTTACAGTATATGCCTTAATCTAAGATATTTTACTTTATTTAGGCTATTTATTTCATATATTTTAATGTAATAAAATATAATAAGGTAGGTGTTACATTTCGCGAAAATGCTGTAGACACCTACCCAGGCAGCTGGCATGGCCTAAAAATACCTATAAGGTCATAGTTTATATAGTGGCTCTTTCCTGTAATACAGAGCAATTGCTGTCCTGTGCTAAATGCTTTAACAAACTAATGTTGGATGTTTTTGTTTTTGTGGGGTCTTGATCTGTACAGGAAAAATTTTGTAAAAAACCTGTTTCACTTTTATTTTTATTTTATTTGTGGGTTATAGGTTGGTTGTTTATGCGTGTGTTGTGTGTTTGGAGGAAGGAGGGGTGGAGGGATGGGAATTTGTTGTGTCATTGTGAGTTGTCCGTATGTCAGTTAGGTTATCTCTGTTCGTTGTACAGTGGGAGTCTTTCGTGTATGTATTTGTGTGTGTGTGGTATGTCATCGTAGCTTCTTAGGTGAGTATTGTCCCTAGTTATTCGTGATGTTTGTATGTTGGTTTTTAAAAATTTATTTGCAGTCTCGTATATGTGCGGTTGGATGTAGTCGATGTTTGTCTGTCTATGTAAGTCTTCTATACGTATGTATCGGTTTGAGTTTGTAAGTAGTCTAAGTAAGTTGTTCTGGGTCGTTTGTAGTCGTTTGTATTGTGTGTCTGAAATTTGGCTCCAGGCAGCACAAGCGTACGTGAATGTTGGTCTTAGTATCATTTTGTACAGTAAAAGTTTATTGTCCGTTGTTAGTATACTTCGTCTGTTAATTAGAGGGTAGAGTCTGCTTAGTGTTCCGTACGTCTTGTTTATTGTGTTCGTTATGTGCTGTTTGAATCTAAGTCGTTTGTCCAATGTAATTCCTAAGTATTTTACGGTGTTCTTTTCTGTTATTGTCCTGTTATTAATTTTAAGTTTATTTATTGTTTTAATGTTGGTAAATTTCCTGGTTAGTGTTATTGTCTCGGTCTTGTCCTCGTTAAGTTTTATCTTCCAAGTTTTGTAGTAGTCCGTGAGTTTGTTTGTATGGTACCGTACTTTCTGTGTCGCTGTCTCTGCGTAAAAAGATTGTCCATATACTGTAGTGTCATCTGCGTATAGTACAGTTTTCGTATTAGGATAAGTAGGGATATCGGATAGGTACATGTTAAAAAGGATGGGGGATAGGACGGTACCTTGCGGCACTCCTGCTTGGACTGTTTTGAGCGACGACACTGCATCGTTGACTCTTACTTTAAACCGTCTGTCGCTAATATAATTCTTAATTAATGTGACAAAATAGATTGGCAGTTTGAAAATTTCCTTAAGTTTATATAGGAGCCCTGAATGCCAAACAGTGTCAAAGGCTTTTTCTATGTCCAACAGAAGCATAACAGTAGACTGTTTTTTATTAAAACCTTCCGTGACGTCCTGCACGACTCTGCACAGTGCGAGAGCCGTGCTGTGCCCACCTCTAAAACCGAACTGGTTGTCTGGAATAAGTTGTTTTTTGTTTATAATTTTATTTAGCCTTCGTAGAATGATTTTTTTCGGCGATTTTGCTCATCGAATTTAGCAGTGATATCGGCCTATAATTGTCTTGTGCATTTTTGTTCGGTTTTAGAAATGGGACCATCACAGCCATTTTCCACTGTGGCGGAAAATATTGCAATTTTATTATGCTATTAATAATGTAGGTGAGGGAAACGAGGGCTTTTCTGGGAAGATGTTTAAGGATTATGTTGGGAATGTCGTTCGGTCCTGGTGCTTTGTTATTCGGTAGTCGTTTTATAATGTCCTTTATTTCGTGTGGTGAAGTTATAAGTTTTGTCAGTTTCCTAGTAGGTATTTCGTAGTAGTCCTGTAGGTTATTTATGTCATTGTTGATTTGTGCGTGTCGTTCGGTGGAGTCTGGTATGCGTTTTATGCACCTGTTCTAGGTGCTGCGCAATTATTTCTGATTTATCTGTATCATATAAGTAAGTTTGCCCGTTTTGTACTAATGTCGGTATGGCGTTGTAGGGTTTCCGTAGTAGTCTTGTCATCTTCCATAAACTATTGTCGTGTCGTGAAAGTCCTTGTATTTTATTGGTCCATGACGCGTTCTTGTGTTCTGTTAGTCTGTTATTTATTGTCCTTTGTACGTCATCAATTCTGCGTTTGTCCAATGTTCTCCTGTTTCTTTGCCACCTTTTACGTAACTTATTCATTCTTAAATTTGATTAAGTTGTTTAACTCTTCAGGTAATACCTCTTCTTGAGGTTTTAGCATTATTTTTTTAGTGGTTTTGTCACGTACTTTTTGGAGGACATTGGTTAACTTTGTAATTTCGTCATCGAGGTCTTGTCTAGTAAGTATGTTATTGTTTATTGTTAGTCTTGTATTTACGTGATATTTAAACGTCATCCAGTTTGTTGTCTTGTAGTTGTAGTATATTTGTCTGTTTTGTGTATTAATGTTTGTGTCGCGTATAGTAAATGTTACGGGATTGTGATCACTGGATAGGAGAGGCCGTCTTTGCCCGAAGCTTTTTTGTTCCGTAATGTCTTATCAGAGGGGTACACTTATCACTCAATATGTCTGTTTTGCTTAGTCTGCTTTAGACTAGCCTGGTTTGCTATTATTATTTGTCTTTTCCATTACCTATGGCATACTAACGAGAACATAAAAAGTTCGAAACCAGTCTATGTCTAGTGAGGAATTGACAAATGATCTTAGCTACCAAACAAGACTTACAGGTTCAATTCAATGCAGGTCGGGGCTTTTGTCCGCTGAGTAGTTGTTTCCAGCTAATGTTATTCAGTCCATAGTTTAGCCCACCAGGGTTAGAGGTCGCAGCTCTTGGCAGAGGGATACACTTATCAATCACTATGCCTTATCAGAGGGCCTAATCATAATGTCTAAGAATTGCTCGTCGGTCAAATTTTGATTATCATGATTCAGGGCTTGATTTGCTTCATTTTCTATGAGATCATGCTCTAGATTATTTGGAGTTTTTGAATATATACATTTTCAAATTGGTCACGTAACTGGTTGGCTTTTTGCCTGTCCGTTAGATGTTTGTCTGTTTTGGGTCGACAAAGCAGGCATGGCCACCCTAGTGTTTTTCAACGCTTTACTCAGCTTCCACAATTTGTTATCCCGAGTGTCTAACGATTATAGTTTAGTACTCCATTTCCGGTTCTTTGCAATGTTAATGACGGTCCTAATCTGTCCTTGCAACCTGATCATCTTGGCCCTTACGCCCGCATCACCAGTTTGCTGCCAGCAATGTCATAGTCTATTTTTGTCTCTGATTTTCTGTTTGACAGCATCGTCGAGTCGGTC
Organism: Rhamnusium bicolor; assembly: GCA_029963845.1. Classification (NCBI taxonomy): domain Eukaryota; kingdom Metazoa; phylum Arthropoda; class Insecta; order Coleoptera; family Cerambycidae; genus Rhamnusium; species Rhamnusium bicolor. The sequence continues at coordinate 1,627,564 of JANEYF010002575.1, read as the reverse complement.
TTTATGTGAATCTATTGTTATGACTACTGAGACTGTACATTATTTTCGCCGTCAAAAGTCAAAATATCTGTAGAAGAGTTTTCCTTGGTGTTATACAGGGTGTCCTAACCAAAAGTAGGCATCCTGAATAACTTTGGAGATAAAATTTTTTTTGAAAAATTGGTGAAACACGTCGACCTTGTTTCCAAGGGGGACATATTTTAATGTAATATTTTTATACCTATCATCATCCCTCTACCCTACTCGGCCACCTCCTCAAAAAATTCAAATGGCAAGGGGGGTCGAGTGATATATCTTTTGAAAGGTCTATCAATTCCCTACATAACTGTGTATTTTTTTTAACTTTTATCGATTCGTTCTCAAGGAAAATAATTTTATTTTTGATGATGACACAATCGAAATCGTTTAAAAAATCTAAAATACACGGCCCTGAATATTGGCATTTATAAAAAAAACTACATTTTTCAGTACTCTCAAATCAACACGAGTTTCTTCGACAAAAAACACTTTCCTTGTCCGTTTAGTTTTAGAATAATAAAAGACTCATAAGTATTTGATAGTCCTTGAACATTAATTTGTTCACAAACAATTTTAAATCGAGATACATTTTACCAGAGTGAGTTCTCAAAATGGTTTATAACCTTCAGGAGAAAAACTGTTAGCATTTATTTTACAAACGATAATTGTGCTAGAGCTACGGAGCTCATATTGAATAGAAATCACCCAGATAGAAGGGTTGGTTCTCAGTATGTTTTACAATTATTGACAAAATTTATGGAAACAGGTTCTGTAGGAAACAAAAAGCATGAACCTCAGCGACCGATTAGGAATGAAGCAGTCGAAGTGGCAGTTCTGGGTCATTTGCAGATGGATAATACTCAATCGATCAGGAAAGTAGCTGAGGCTTCTGGTGTATCACGAAGCAATGTTCATTGAATTGTAAAGGCCCACAAATTTCATCTATATAAATTTAAATTGGTACACGAATTAAACGAAGATGATCCCGATCGTCGGCTTGAATTCTGTGAGATTTTTTAGTGAACAATTAAACGGTAATGCCACTCTCTACTGTACAATACATGTTTTTTTGATGAATCCACATTTCAGTTAAATGGGGAGGTAAACAGGCCCAATTGTGGGTATTGGAGTGAAACCGATCCACATTTGTTCATGGAAACTCATACCCAAAGGCCTCAGAAGTTAAATGTTTGGGCTGGCATCTTAGGGGATCACTTTATCGGGCCGTTTTTTATTCCTGACAATTTAAATGGCGAAAGGTACCTCGATCTGTTAGAAAATAACATCGACCCAATGATTACCCAAATCCTCGAAGAAGACGATAATCTTTTAGAGGACGAACTGTTTTTTCAACAGGATGGGGCACCCCCACATTTTGCTATAGCAGTCCGTCAATTTTTGGATAATCGGTTTCCTGAGCGATGGATTGGAAGAAGAAGTCCTGTGGAGTGGCCCGCTAGGTCACCCGATTTAACTCCCTTGGATTTATATCTGTGGAGACATTTGAAATCGAAGGTATTTGCAACAAAACCCGCATCTCTGGAAGAGTTACGTGAAAGAATTGTTCGAGAATGCCGTTTATTGTTCAGAAATGTTCGTACAGAATTTCAAGACAGATTATACTACTGTATGGAAGTCGGTGTGGGTCGTTTTGAACAATACATACGATAATTTAAACTGCCTCTTTTATTTTTATTTCCCAAACCTAAAATAATGAAACAATTATTTCTCAGGAACGAATCGATAAAAGTTTTAAAAAATACATAGTTATGTAGGGAATTGAAAGACCTTTCAATAGATGTATCACTCGACTCCCCTTGCCATTTGAATTTTTTTGAAGGGGTGGCCGTGTAGGGTAGAGGGATGATGATAGGTATACAAATAGTACATTAAAATGTGTCCCCCTTGGAAACAAGGTCGACGTGTTTCACCAATTTTTCAAAAATATTTTTAACTTTAAAGTTATTCAGGGTGCCTACTTTTGGCTGGGACACCCTGTATATGCCTGCTAGCATGCACAATATATTAATTCACGGTGCAACTTTCAGAACAGCCCTAGGAATGCAAAAATAAAGATTTATAAATGTGCTGGCTGCACACAGTGTGGCGGCGTTATTGAACGTTATTAAAAAGAAAACAGAAAATATGATTCTGATTTATTCATACGCTGTTACGTTATTATTAATTTAAAAATAGTTCAATTAAATTGTTTTGTAATTAGTTTGAAATAAAGTAACTTTTAAAATAAAGCAATAGACGTAATATACTTTAAAAATCGAAGAATAATTTTATCGCATACATTCTCATTATACCTATCAGTTTTCTTAACAACTGTTTGATTTAAAAAATGGTCTATATGTTTTATTATTTACAGTGTCCCCATAGCAAAATATCCAGTAAATAAAAATCTGAACCTCTTTGACTGATCAGTTATTGATCCTTTGTACCTGTCAATACTAAATAATTGTTATTCAAATGTATGACAGATGGTGATATTAAAGGACTTTTTTCTCACAATTGCATTTTTACAATGTCTAGTTTCAAGGTCAATCAAGTCGTTGTAAAATTATGTGAGGAGAAAAAAAAACGTTTCATATCACCCCTTCTCATTATACCATGACTCATTTGTTGAGAATTTATTAATCAAATATTCACATGCTTATCTTGAGTTCATGCCACAATTTTTTGCCATCATTTAAATATTGAGAGGTTATATGGCCACAGTAGCTTCAACAACTTTTTTTCTAAGATTATTTCAATACTACGGAATAAAATATACGAATTTACTTTTTCATTTTAAATTCTCTTCTCATTTGATAATTATCCGTTATTTTCCTTTGATCTATTACAAACACTTAAATCACAAAATATACAAACACAGAAAATTCTACACCTTCCTTCTTTTGTAAAACACGTTTTTAAGTAAAGTGAACAGCAACAATTGTTGACTAAAATTTGATGGTTGTAGTAGGTATCTTAAATTTCTGAAGTTATATGTAACATACCAGAAATGAATATTTTAATTTATCTTCTTTTTTGGGGCAATAGAAAATGCAGTAGCTAAAGTCAATTTTGATGAATTAGTTTGTGAAATTTTAAAACGTAGACTATATTTGGTCTACGTTTTAAAGGGACAGACAGACAATTAAAAATACTCCTCGACTTTATCAATAACACACATAATAATTAATATATCTTTTACCTTAGAAGCAGAGAACGATAATAAATCAATAAACTTTTTCGACTTAACTATAAAAAGACATAAAACATCATTTTCCTAAAATATTTACCGCAAACCAACTTTTACAGACTATTCCCTTTAATTCCCTACCCTCTTTCCCACAAATTAGCCGCATATCAATCTATGACACACCGAGCCTTTAGCTTACCTCCATCTGAGACTGATTTAAAAGAAGAATTAGATACAATAAGGACTTATAGCACATAATAACGGGTACCCTCAAAATATATTCAACAATCTAATCTACAAAAAACCAAATAAGTCCCTCTTAAAAGAACTTTACCCCACTACTAATAAGAAAAAAGTTCAAACATACATTTCATTACCATATTCAGGTCAACTCTCTTATTCAATTAGCAATACTTTTTCCAAATTTAATATTAAAACATTATTTAGTTGTAACAAAAATATAGGCAGATATATTTTCAATGCAAAACAAAAAACCGATATCTCTAAAAATTGTGGTGTACATCGGTTAGATTGCCCAAAATGTAACGGCCTCATATGTAGGTCAAACAGGTAGATCGTTCGGGGTAAGATATGAGAACATTCACACACAAAAACAACATTAAAACTTTTATAAACACCTAACAGATTCTTGTCATACAATAACAGATGACCATCAACCTAAAATATTACATATTTGTGGGAAAAGTAAAAAACTTAATTTATTAGAAGTGCTAGAAATAAATAAATTAAATAGGAATACAAATTACAACATATTAAACGACCAAATAGATTTAAATAATTCTCCGTTATTAAACTTGTTCAGATAACCTAATGCGGTTAATAAAAATCACACCATAATATAATTTACTATCTTGAAAAAAACCTACATTTAAAACATAACATCTGTACAAATTTGAATTATATAATCAACCATAAAGTGACCCAGCCTTCTATACAGTTTTATATTTAAATGAAAGTAAAATCTGTGTATATTTTAGTTTGCTTGAAAATATCCGAATAGGATGGAACTAGTTGTAAAAATAACAAATAAAGTGAAAATTAGACAAGTAATAAAAAGTGTTTATAATTTTTAAATCAAAATGAATTTTCGCAAAATAACTTCATCTTCAATCTTTAGTTTTAAATATCGCTATTGAATAAATTTCCTTATTCAGTTTTGCTGCATTTCTAACTTAAGATGTTATATATCTGTAAAAGTATATTTCAACTAAATGAATAAATGATTTTTACTTCAATTACGTGCGCTAAATTACCAACTAAAATGTGTTTACTTTTTCTCATAAAAAAAAATCAATGTTTAAATACGAGCGAATACGGTGTATTTCTTTCTGCTGAAAATTTACTTCGGTTGTTAATTGCTTCTTGAAGAAAAGTAAACAGTAAGTGTACTATAAGCGTAAGAACGATCGTTACAATTGCAAGTCGGTGCGCAAGTCACTGTATGACGTATGTGTAATAGCAATAGCATGGCATGCCGCTTTCGTCTCTTTAGTCAATATGGAAATACATACTGTGTTCTTACATGGGGGAGAGCCTGGCAGTTAATTTTAAGTATGTAATGAACTGCTAAAGTATAGAAAAAAACATTATTGAAATTAAAATTTTTTTTTTTTGGAAAAACCTCGGACAGGTCGATTTTATTTTATAAAAATACACATAAATCAAAAACTCTGTTGTTAAGCAAATAATAAAATTACAAAATTAAATGTTTGAACAGGCATCCACCGGTTTCTTGACAATATGTAAACCATTTTACAAATTATTCTTGTACATTTTGAATGACCTCTTGGCTAATTCTGCGCATTTCATTTCTAATTCGATGTTTCAAATCCTTTAAATTGTGCAGTTTGTTGACATAGACCTTTGATTTTAAATAACCCCATAAAAAAATAATCAAGTAGTGTAAGATTTGGAGACCTTGGGGGCCATTTTGTCGGTCCTCGCCTGCCAATCCACCTTCCAGGAAAGCAATTGTCCAGAACCAGTACGCGTAAATTGCAGGGATACGTCATCTTGGTACCAGAAAGTTTTATCTGGAAGGCTAGGATCATTTTAGTTCAGAAGTATGGTTACAAGATCTTTTCACAAAAACTCAAAATAACTTTCTCCTGTGAGTGTTGCTTTAAAGAAGAAAGGACTTAATATTTTGTTGTCGAGTGTTTCTGCCTACACATTTAATTTCTGCGGGTTTTCAGTAAATGCCACAACCACCCAATACTTGAACTTTCACCAGTTCATTGAGCCATACAGACAAATCGTGGCTTCATCCGAAAAAAGTATTTGGCATTGGAAGCATGGATTAACGTGGCAAAAATCCATCATAGTTTCACAAAACTGCAATCGGCGGTCGGGACCATCCACGTTGAGCTTCTGCACAGGTAGAATTTTGTAGAGATGATATGTTTCTTTCTTCAGTACACGTAGGCCTCTTCGCTGACCAACTTCATTTTCTATTGAACTCTGATGAGGAGTTTTATGAGGAGCTATAAGTGCCGCAACCCAAAAGGTACACAACTAGACTAATATTTTCTTCCAAGAGATGGCGCGTTGTATCGTTTGTGGATTTAACTCACGGAAACTTGGTCCACTTCACTGCGATATTATCCATTTCTCCAGCCCGCAGTACGATTGAACTCATAAGAGAACGAAACATACTTACCCAACTAGCACCAAAGTGATGAGAACTGGAATTGGAACTTTATTATAGTAGGCAATCATAATTGTCACTAAATTTGTGACTTCAGTGTAAAATTCAACTTGTAGTAGGCCCATGTCGTAACAATTATGTAAATTCTAATGAAATCAAGTACAGTATATTTATTATACTTTATTTAAAGTAACTAACAGCTGCAATATGTGCAACGTTGTGAATATTACTCTGTATTACTTTAAAGCATTTTCAACTTTAAAGTGAGAATTAGTAGTAATGCCGACTGCACAGTGTTACCAAAAAATCACTTCAAATTAATGATAACTGAATGTTCTATTTAAAGTTCCTGTAACATTGTCGGGAAATTTTCTGGAACTTTAAAGTTGTGTAACTTATTGGTGACATCTTGGGTAAAAATAACGTTACTTCTATGAAAAAAGTGAGTTAAAAGTGAATTTTACCATTCCCCACTATTTCAAAATGACTATAATGTTAAGCATATCTTGAAAACCTACTAGAAAGTGTTATAAAGTTTTAACATAACACTTGCTTATCCAGAACTGATCAAACATGGCGTCGAAAAGCAGTAATTCAAGAATAAAGATTTTCCGGCATTCATTGACCTTTTATAGAAAAATTAGGTTATAGGTAAGTGAAGTTAACAATTTAACAAATTATTTGATTGATGCGCAACCGACCCTTATTCGTTGAAACAGGTAAATAAATTCTCGGGAAAGGACCATAAAATGGATGATTATTATGTGATTAAATAATTTATACATTGGACTCTTTGCGATAGTGAGAGAGGGAACCTACCTTTTGATCCTCCATGAATCTAGTTTCTATAGAGGATGGATAGGGCGATATCTCTCGTCAATAACCACTCATAATAATTATAAACTGGTATTAATTATTACACAATAATTTATTTAGAAGAATTGCATTTTATTGCTGCGATGAGCACGTATGACGATCATTCTAAGTACCACCCCAACCTCGTTGCTGCGGACCTTTTCGGATGTCATCGGCATGTTTCGGTAGGGGTACCACTCTCACTAATTTTATGAATTTATGCATAATTTAATTTAAATTTAAAAGGATTAAAATTTTATTACTGCTAAACTTATACTAATTAAAAGGATGAAACATTTGCCAATAACTATTTATAATGTTAGACTTGCGGTGAGATATAGTCTAATCGATTTTTGTCCATTTTTTAAAAATGGCGGCGAACGCCGCACCCTTTCTTATCAGAAAGATATTTTATGTTCATTACGAACCTAAAATTTACGTGTATAAAAAAATTCACCTTTTTACAATTAATGCGATTAAGTCATGCCTTTTCGTTCTCCACCGACTGGTCTAAAAATATGTCAATTAAAAAAAATATATATCGAAATCGGACGAATAGAAACGCATACATCAACAATTTTATTATCGGCATTTTTATTTGTCCGCCATCTTGAATAGGTACCATTTTAAGATGGCAATCATCCCTATATTTCGGCTTACTTGTTTTATGTTGCTGTAAAATGTATGCACGAAAGGCAATTTTTTTATTCTCATTTTATGTCTCTTACCTACGTAATGTTGTAGCCTTGAAGATAAAATTGACAAAAAGTAAATAAATTTGTTTATCTGTGCAGGTGTCCTTCAAAATCTTTTTTAATACAGTAATCGAATAATCGTGTTGAAGCCGCAAATGTGGATATAAAAAGTATAAAAAAAATCAATTTCGAATATTTGCTAAACATTCTAGCAAAAGTCGCACACGCTACATTTAAATTATCAAGATTGCTGTAATAAAATTCGTTACATACTTAATATGTTCCCATTGTTTGAAACAAATTTAATGACCCAGCAAAGTAAAAACTTTGCTTAAATTAAAGGACTTTAGAGTAAATTTTTATATTTAAATTGGGGCATAATCAAGATAGCCTTAACATGAGTAACTAAAATAAATAACTTTTTATTCATAAATCATTTTAAAAATACTTCCCAAGCAACACAGATTGATATAATAAATGTATTAAATCAGATACTCATTAAAATATTAGTATGCGTTAAAATGTCCGCGAAATGGTAGTATACTATTTTGGTCAATAAGACTATTGTTATTTACTTATTTATTTATTTATTTATTTATTTACTTATTTATTTATTCTTTACATTATTCAACAAATAAAATACCCAATTAACGAATAGAAACATATCGGAAAAAATCTCATAATCGTACAAGAGAAAATTAACCAGATTGTATATAAAATATTAAATAGATTTACAATATACAGGGTGGGGCAATAATGCGTCGGACCTCGATATCTCGAGTTCTACGATAGCTAGAAATTTTTTAAAAAATTGCAAGTAAACTAGATAAAAAAGTCTATAACTGGAAATTATCTTCGAATATACAGGGCGAGCCAAGACGAAATTACAGGACCAAGTGCCTTTTTTTTTAAATGGAATGCTATGTATATCAGTACATTTTTTGAAGCCTCTTTCTAGGCTCTATTCATTCCTATATTATTATTGGCTATCTCCCAACCACTTTGATGTAATGAATTTTTTTGTTGAAATAATGCCATCTGCAGATGGATATTAAAAAAATCACCACAGTCACAATTATGGGTTTTAAGAAAAACGTATGTGAATATCAGTTACGAGACATCTAATTAATATTTTTGAATCATTTTCATTTCCTAAAAATGTGGCCAAAAATTGGTATTCAATTAAGAACTTTTTTAAATTGAATTTTCTCAATTTTTTCAAATGGAACACCCTGTATATTTTTCAACGATATGATGTAAAAATGAAAAATGAACATTTTTTGTAAGTACTTCCCTATGGCTAATTGCAACCATTTTCGTTTTATAAATAAATAAGTGTCAAATTCAAGAATAAACTTAAAAAAAGAGGTTCCCTCAAATAATTTATTAGAAAAATTTATAATAGGTGTTCGACGTGTTGCCCATTTTGATTGACACGCGTCTTTATGCAATTTTGAAATGAGACCATTTAGTGGGACCATTTCCATTGAAATGAGTAAATAGTATTTAACCAGTCCTTTACTGTAATGTTTTTTTTGTACATTTTTTTGCTGTTTTCGTTATTCGACAAGCAATAAAACCTCAGTTTGGTATAAATTGTCGTGTACAAAGGAGCATTTATCACACTTATCGGTCGTTAGTTACAATTTGTATTGAATTTAAAATATTTGGAATTTTACAATACGAATTTTAATAAAGCGGAACTTGTAGACATGACTTTTGTTTTGGGCGAATTAGACAGAAATTGTTTACTTGCCAATAGAATTTATCACCAGCGTTATCCTGAAAGAAGGCTTCCTGATGTTAGCAGCTTCCAAAACCTTCTCGATAAATTTCTGGAAACTGGAAATGTCGAATATAAAAAAAGTGAAAGAATAAAACGTGTTGTGAACGAAGAAAATGAGTTTTCTGTGGTACTGGCAACGGTTGAGAATCCCCTTGTTAGTCAAAGGAAAGTGACCTCATTAGTAGGAATAAGTAGACGGTGTGTGGGTCGAATCTTAAAAACAAATAAGTTGCATGCATATCATATTCAAATGCACCAGGAATTATCTGATGACGATTTTCAAAAGCGCCTACAATTTTGTAATTAGGCCAGAGGTAAAATGCAAGTTGATGTCAACTTCTTCAATAATATTTTATTCACTGATGAGGCAACTTTTCATAAAAATGGATTTGTTAATAGGCACAATTTCCATTATTATGCTGCGGAAAATCCTCACTTTTTTATGCAAGTTGATAACCAACACAGATGGTCTATAAACGTTTGGGGAGTAATTATTGGAGAACATGTAATAGGGCCACATTTCTTTGATGATACATTGACTGGAGCTATCTATCTTCATTTTTTTGGAAAACTATCTGCCACAATTATTGGTAAATCTCCCTGGAAGGATTCGAAATAGAATGTGGTTTCAGCAAGATGGTGCTCCACCACATTATTTAAATGCAGTTAGAGACCACTTAAATAATACCTACCCTCATCAATGGATTGGAAGAAATGGACCCACTAAATGACCTGCTAGATCCCCAAATCTTACAAAAATGGATTTATTTTTATGGGGATACGTGAAGGAAATTGTTTATAGAGACACACCAACAACAGTACAAAATATGATGGAAAGAATAATAACTGCCTTTAGATCTATCACACCGGCAGTTTTAGGAACAGTGGGAACCTCATTTCAAAAGCGCATAGAGATGTGTGTCAATCAAAATGACCAACATGTGGAACATTTATTATAATTTTTTCTACTGAGTTATTTGAAGAAACCTCTTTTTCTAATGATGATAAGGCAAACAGTCTTTTTTTTAAAGTTTATTTTTGAATGTTGCTTAATAAAGCGAAAATGGTTGCAATTAGCCATAGGGAAGTACTTACAAAAAATGTTCGATTTTCATTTTTACATCACATCGTTGAAAAATGTGCAGGGTGTTCTATTTGAAAAAAATTGAGAAAATTCAATTTAAAAAGTTCTTAATTGAATACTAATTTTTTGCCACCCTGTACGTTCTTAGGAATTGAAAATGATTCAAAAATATTAATTAGATGTCTCGTAACTGGTATTCACATAAGTTTTTCTTAAAACCCATAATTGTGACTGTGGTGATTTTTTTTAATATCCATCTGCAGATGGCATTATTTCAACAAAAAAATTCATTACATCAAAGTGATTGGGAGATAGCCAATAATAATACAGGAATGAATAGAGCCTAGAAAGAGGCTTCAAAAAATGTACTGATATACATAGCATTCCATTTAAAAAAAAGGCACTTGGTCCTGTAATTTCGTCTTGGCTCGCCCTGTATGTTCGAAAATAATTTCCAGTCATAGATTTTTTTTATCTAGTTTACTTGCAATTTTTTTTCAAAATTTCTAGCTATCGTAGAACTCAAGATGTCGAGGTCCGACGCACTATTGCCCCACCCTGTATATCTACATTTATGCATCTTATATACTCAAACGTAAACTTATATACGCATACACATATATACACACAAAAATTATAAAAAAAAAATAAAGAGATGAAGAGAAAGTAAAAATCTAATTGTTTTTATGTTTGCAAGAATACAACTCACAATATCCAACGATGACTCTAACTTATTATATACATTACGCATTTGCTGGTAAGGAGAGAATTTTTTATGTTGGTTTTTGGTATTAGCAAGTAAAATAAATGGCTGTGCTTGATGCTGTCCTAGAAATTTGAATGTTAAGCATGGTTAAAATATCTCCACAATCAATGCGATGTTGCAAAATTTTATGGAGAAAAATTAAGTATGATTTATGCCTGCGATTTTCAAGACTATTCATCTAGAACTCATTAAGATTAACACTCATTAACTCATTGATCAGCATACCAGGATAAGTCCCTTCTACTTTAAACTTAACGTATTTTAAAAGCCGCAGTTGAATTCTCTCCAAATTTTGAGTATGTGTATCGTAATTAGCTGACTAAATTATTGAGGCATATTTAAGATGCTAACATACGTTGTGTACAAACGTATTAAAGGATTGGAATTTGTAAAGTGTAAGAAATTTCTTATAATAAAGCCGAGTATTCTATAGTTACAATTATATATAGTTATATATTAATATTATAATTATAAATATAATTTTTCGTCAAATGTAACTCCCAAGTCACAAAAATTATCAGGATGGGAGAGTGCACGATTGTTTACATTGTAATTGAATATTACAACATTACGTGTGGTTGTTAATGTCATAACATTACATTTAGCTTCGTTTAAAGGGAATTTGTTTCTTATGCACCAGTTATTAATATTATTGAAATGTTTCTACCATTCGAACAAGTCGTTTTCCGATGCAATGTTAAAAGAAAATTTCAAGTCGTTTGCTTAGAGAAGGCAATTTAAAGTCAGATTATCTACTATGTCATTGACAAACAAATCAAAAAAGACTGGGCCTAAACTTGATACTTGTGGAACTCCATATGTAACAAGAACTTCAATCGACTTAACAAAACAGTATACAACATATTGCTTTCTATCACAAAGATATTAACTGAAAAATGCGATGAGCGTCAGAGAAACCAAATATATTAAGCTATACTCCGTTTAATGAACAGATAGAATTGGGGAGAAGCGTATTGAATTTCCGGTTGCAAAACCCCGTTTCACATACCAAATAATTTTTTGTTTTTTGGGGAATTAAAAGAAAGGTTAGGTTAGGGGAAAAGGGAAAAAATTATTTATTATTTGTACAAATAGGTATATAACAGCATAAAAAATATAAATAGTATTGGAAAATAAATCCACGACGATATCGCATCTTGTATAACTGGTAGGATTTATTTTAAAACGGAGGTTTGTAGAATAAAAATATTTTTTAGATTCAAGATAATTATGTTTTTGAACCAGGAATATTCGTGTGCCATTTATATCCATTATAATGTTCAATTGTCGACAAGCAGAAGGCAGCACTGACAGAATTGAATTAAAGTATTCTGTGACATATCCCAACGATCAGCTATTGCAATTTTGATATATTTTCGATAATTTTTATAACTGGCAATATAGGTAAGCTTTGTTTTGTAAAAATATTAGTTTAACCTCAATATCTGTTTGTCATGTAAAATGGTCTGGTAATATGTATTTGTGAAGGCATGTAATTATTTTTTTGGCAAATACGTATGTTCCCGATTGGGGTACAATATGCATAGCAGGTAGATTTTGTGTTTATTTTTTTTTAGGTGTTTATTATGGATATTGACCGAAAGAAGAAGGTTTAATACACCGATAACCAAAGTCTTTTTATGGAAAAAACTCGACGCACATAAGAGATCTTTCTTCTGTCAGCGAGGATTCAATTATAGAGGATGATATTGATGAGTCCAACATTTTGGTGGAAAATAATAGACAGTATGAAGAACTAGTTTGTTATAGTAGGGATGAAGTATCTTTAGTTGACCTACTTCCTAATGTGCCCTCGACAAGTAAAGCATCTGAAGTTAAATGGAAGAATTCCATTACGAATACCAATGCAGAAGGTACCCAGTTTCATGGGAATACTTTACTTCCTCCAGAAGTCCTACAGTTGACAATTTCTTATCAAATTTTAGAGTTCTTCTTTCGTGTCATCTTTTTAGATAGTATTGTTTATCAAATAGTTTTATTCAGTACTCAGATAATGCCTAACTAGCTACTGTATTTATCGAAGGAAGAGTTAGAAAGATTTTTTGGGTATTCTCATATGGATGTCAATTATAAAACAGCCAGATGCAAGGCGAGATTGGTCCTCTAATACACGATTTGCTGATGTTATGCCCGTAAAAAAGTGGGATGCAAGGGCAAAAGCAGAGTTACCTGTCAAAATGTAAAGTACACCTGTATTTTTTCTGTGAAAGCAATTGCTTTGGAGAGTTTCATACAAATTAAATATATATTAAAGTGCAGCTTATAGGCCTGTGCCCAATTGGGAACATATTTTTTTTCTTAATTTTAAATAAAAAGTTTGTCTTAGAATGTTTTATTTATAACTTTAAATATCATATCTTAAAAAAAAATTTGTAATGTTAAAAAAAAGGTTCGATTACTGCTTGCAAGTAGAACCAAGATGGAACTTACGAGAGATCGATCTACAGTATCAGAAAATATAAATGGAGTAAACATAAACAATAAAAGATGTGAACACTGCTCCCTGTATAAAAATAAATACTAAATAAGTAACACTGTGTCCTAAAATCTAATAAAATAACAATAAAAGCTATACATGTTATACACACCATATTCACAAGGTTCGATTACTACTCGTAAGAAGAACTAAGAAGTCACTTACGAGGGATCAGTCTACATTATAAGAAAGTAACGGAGAAACATACACAATAAAAAATTTGCATACTGCACCCTGTATGAAAATCAATACTAAACCTCAACATCTATCATTAAGTACTCGACTCCTATTGAGCCACCAGTAGCAGTATGAATGGTTTCTAAAATAAAAACGCTTTTTTATGTTATAAATAAAATGCTATTAGAATTTCAAATACTAGAAGTGTATCATCGTCCAATTTTGAATTAAGGCCTGTCAATTATGTTCTAATTACACAGGCCTGCATGGTTTTAGGGGTCTACAATTTTTTTACATTTTTAGAGTAAGGCGTTCTGAACTCTGCAGTATTACTAGTTTTCGTGTATCACGTACTGTTTACTCTAAACATACATAACGACATTATTAGTAATTAATACATATCTTTTTAAAATAAAATTGTTAAGGACCACTGCCTTTTAATCTAGACGTTTCTAGTTAGAACCAGAATATACACATAGTATTCGAAAAGCACATACATCAGTCAGTAGTAAGTTAACTGTGGTTGAACGTGTGCTTACAGCATATAATAACGTGATAAAGTTATTAAAAATTCGTCATGTCCTCAAGACATTGTAAAAACAGCGCCGATGTGTTTTGTTACATTTGTGGTTCATATACAGTTAAAAAAAGACAAAGAAATATTACGGAATTCGTGAAAAGAAGTTATCATGCGCACTTTGGTGTAAAGCTTGGAGACCAAGACAAAACATGAGCGCCACACAGAGCTTGTCATACATGTGTTGAATCGTTACGGAAGTGGACTCAAAATAAAAAGAAATCCTTACCTTTCGGCATGCCAATGGTGTGGCGGGAACCCAGCAATCATGCAGAAGATTATTACTTTTGCTTGTGTGACGTAAGTGGCTTTAATACTAAAAATAAGAAAAAAATATTTTATCCGAACCTTCCATCAGCAATAAGGCCAGTAGCGCATGGGCCAGATGTACCTGCTGTACCAGAGAATTATACTCTTTTGTTGTCTGATTCTGATTCGCAATTAGAAATTGAAGATTCGGATGAAGACTTTTCATTACAAAGTACTCAGCCTCAGCTTTTTACTCAGAATGAACTAAACGATTTAATTCGTGACTTAGGACTTTCAAAAGAGTCTGCTGAACTTTTGGGATCTAGACTGAGTGAAAAGAATTTACTTCTTCCAGGAACGACATTCTCATGGTATAGAAAACGTGAAACTGAATTTTCAGAATACTTTGATCAAGAGGGATCCCTTGTTTACTGCCATGATGTTCCAGGATTGGTTAGCAAGTTAATAGCATCCATTTATCAACCAAATGACTGGAGGTTGTTCATAGACTCATCTAAAAGAAGTTTAAAGGGTGTATTATTGCATAATGGTAATATATACGCATCAGTCCCGGTTGCACACTCTGTTCAATTAAAAGAAAGATATGAAGATTTGAAACTCCTAGTTGAAAAGGTGATATATGCAGACCACAACTGGATGTTATGTGGAGATTTTAAAATCTTAGGTATGCTCTTAGGCCTACAGTCTGACTATACTAAAATGCTCTGTTTCTTATGCAAATGAGACAGTAGAGCAGGAGGTGAACATTGGCAAAAGAAGGAATGGCCACGTAGAATTAATTTAGTACCTGGTTCAAAAAATATTGTACAAGAAAGTTTGGTCGATCCGAAAAAAGTTCTCCGTTACACATTAAGTTGGGGCTAATGAAGCATTTTGTTAAATCTCTCGACAAAAATTGTAACTGCTTCAAGTATTTATGTTTCCTAGTTTATCTGTAGCCAAGCTTAAGGAAGGTATTTTTGTTGGGCCACAAATTAGAGAGTTAATGAAAGACAGAGTGTTTGACTCAACAATGAATGATAAAGAAAAGGCTGCATGGGTTGACTTCAAAAATGTAGTTCAAAAGTTCTTAGGTAATAACAGAGATCCTGATTTCAAGAATATAGTCAACGATATGTTAGAAAATTATAAAACATTGGGGTGCAATATGAGTTTGAAACTTCATGATCTTCATTCCCATCTTGACTATTTTCCAGAAAATCTCGATGCGGTGAGTGAAGAACAAGGTGAAAGCGTTCACCAAGACATTAAACAGATAGAGATGAAATATCAAGGAAGATGGAACGTAGCCATGATGGCTGACTATTGTTGGTGTTTAAAGAGAAAATCTTCTGAAGGTGAAACTTCACATAAACGGGCTTCAACTAAGCGTTCATTTGAAAGTAAAAGAAAACGTTTTCATTCGCAAAGAGACATGTAAAAATGTTAACAACTTTTTGTAATGTTATTTTCTTGTAGGTACTTGTAAATTTTGATTTAAATTTTGTAATTAAAAATGAGAAGTATTTTACTGCAATGCATTATTTTAATACATTTTATTAGAAAACCGTTCATGTATTTTTACTTTGTGAAAAAACCTTGCGTGATAGAGCAAAATGCAAGTCATTTTTGGATTGAGCATGAAACAGTCATACAGAATTACATTAAAATATAGACCCCCCCCCCCATAAGTTTTATTTTGCAGGCCTGTGTTATCAAAAATAGTAGTAACAACATCACGAATAATCCACTCGAACGCCATTAGGTACAACTGGGCCTTAGTCCGAGTCAAATTCGGACGAAGAAGTGGTCATTCTCCACATAAATATTCAGTGGCTCTACTACGATGTCCATTACAATGTCAAGATGCTACATTTTTCCTCTTGGCTTTGCACATGACGAATCATTATTTTCCCTAAGGACACTATTGCGTGCGTGACCATTTTGCAAACCGATAGTGCCAAACATAATAATTACATTACAACATGTAGAAATAAAAACTTGGTTTACTCACCGCAAGACAATTTATGTTATTAATGTCCTCAAAGTACTCCGTTGTAGATGTTCATCTGCATGCACCAACGCTAACATTTTATTCAGAGTTGGTGGTTTGTTCCTTTCAAAAATGAATGAATCAAACACCTGAGAGCACTTTTAGTTCCATCGTCGATGTTATCCAAAATTGTTTGTTGTCTGTAGTACAATTTTAGTGGATGAAGTTAGTTTGTTTCTTTATATTCACGAAGAATGTTGTAAATACTTGCAGCACACACACCTAAATTAACATGGATATATTAATGTAAACATAACTATAATACATATAAACTATCTAAAAATACCTTAATAGTAAAAATATACTTTGATGCACTGATGAGTAACCCATAAAATACAAAAATTAAAAATCAAGTGTGGTTATAAGATATAATCAATATGAATCATTTTCATTACGTACCTTAATATAAATAAAGATGTTTGTCTAGCGCTGGAAAAGCACTATTTATTGGGTAAATGTGAATAACAGTAAATAGAATCAACGAATTGCAACAAAAAACTATAATCTTCACAAAACACCAAAACGTATTTGCATAGATAAAAATATGTGTATTTGATAATCAAAAAGCTATCAAGTTAAGTTTATCTTATGATATGGATTATAAAAAATACGATGAATAGCAAATTTCTATTCTAATTTGGCGCACATTTATGGGCGGGGCATAATTAATTCTATATGTTCGTTAAACGGACTATAGTCTTGGAGAAGTCCGTTTGTCAATAAGATCAGTTATAAATTTTGTGATCTGGAATAAACTAGTAACAGTCGAGCGGCCTCTACAGAATCCGTGTTGTACAAGTCTTATCTAATGTTTTACATGGTTGAAAATGTAATTACACCATTATATTGATTTCAAAGGCTTTAGAAAAACTGTTTATTTTCAGCTTAGATCTATTCCATTTCTTAAAAACTGGGATAATCTTTGACATTTTCTATTGTGATGGAAATTTGTAAGACTTTAGCGATAAATTATATAATATTGTAAGCGGTTTTACAAAAATGGCAGCACAGTCACGCAGTAAGAAGGCAGGGATGCCTTCTTACTGCCCCCCATTTTTTTTAAACTGCTTATATTATATAATTTATCGTAAAGTCTTACAAATTTCCATCCAATGGAAAATGTCAAGATTCCAGTTTTTAAGAAAGGCACGGACTTTGCAATCAGGTCCGGAAGTTAATTAGGTTTCATTTGTTTTAAGGTATTTAATATATCAGTTTCTGTGAAGCAGGTTAAGTTCAAAATCAAGCCACATGTCACATGAGAATTATAATCAGATAGGTGACTCTCAGGTAATGAATAAGACTTCTGAAAAAATCAGCAAATGCATTTGTGATAATGTGAGAATTAGCCAGATGTTAGTTTTTATAACTCGTGGTTTTAGGTAAATCCGCATAATTTCTTTTATGATTAACAAAACGTTAAAAAGTCATGTTTGACGTTGATATAAAAGTCAATTACGAAAGAAATTTTCCTTTAATTTTGAGAACTCAATCAGAAAGTATTTTACCATCTAAAATATTTGACATTTAAGTGTCATTTTGAGATAAATATGTTTTAGGTGCGAGACATTTTTTGGATGGACAAAAACATTTTTTCAAAAACCTACTCTCCTTTTGATAGAGATGTTCCGTTTAACAATTTTTTCTTAAATAATTAATAGGACGATGGCCTAATACCCAAAGAAGTTGCGAGGAAACGGTAGGATACCACAAATAAAGAATTATAGACAATTTTCTAGAATATGTACTAATGACCAAAAACTAAATATTTTCATTGTATATTAAGCCTTTCTACCATACTTACTGTAAGAATTTTTCTGCAATTTTGGGACACCCAGTATACGGTAATGTTTAACGCACCAAAATTATATCATGATACATTGCTTGTTTTTTTAAATGTTTATTAAAATATTCAATGTTAAAAGCTACATAAAAAGTTGTTCTTATTTAATTATAATGGTGACTATCATTTTCGAGCTACTTGTAATTAAATACCGTAAAGAGCATATGGTTATATAATTCCTCAATTAATTACTGAGCATTTCTACCGAGTATTTTGTTAATTTTTGGTAATGAAAAAACAATAAGGACATGTGCACATTTGTATTATCAAATTTCTTCATATTAAGGAAACTGTTTTTCTGTATTTTTATAAACTTAGAAATCATCTTTGATGAAATATAACAACATTGTTCTTTCATCAACTTGTCCATATTAGCATGTATTACAGCAACAAAATAGCAAAATTTTTTAAAATGGCTGAATAGTTTTAACATAGAAAAGATTGGCTACAACAAAAATTAAATTATAATGAATTTTGTAAGAATTTTTTTATATTGATCGATTTTGAAGTTATGCCGGATGCGCAGGTCATAACTATTTTCTTAATTGCGGTAACTTGAGAAAGGTCAATGAAATAAATACCAACTTACTTTCAGTTTTCGACAATTCAAATACATGTACATTACGTGATGCTAATACAAAATGCAATAACTACAAGTATAACAACTATATACTGAATAAGATTTACAGGAAACAGCTACTCAGCGGACAGAAGCACTATGGGCCGATGGTGGAGGCGCCGTCTCAAAAATACGAAAAACCGAATAAGGAACACAAAGTTCAATTTTCTTATAACTAATACATCAAACTTTTATAATTCGGTTCGGTAATTTATTTAAATGTTGACTGGATTCAATTAGTAGACTTCAAAAGTAGGAATATGGAGAGATTTAGATGTGTTGTTTTGATGTATATTTTAGATAAACAATTTCGTGCTTAAAAATTAATAAAGTGCAATGTGTTATACACCGTTTCAAAGAGCAGTTCTTCTAGTATTAAAAACATAAAAAATATTTGTATACTGCTTATCCCTTACTACAATAAAAAAATGATAAAGGTCTCATGTTACTGGAATGACTTTCTCAACTTCAAGAAAAATTGTAACTGTTAGGAGGGTTCGCCCTGGCAAGTTTTTTTTCACCATCTGGCAACTAAAATGATCCTGTATAAGATCCAAAAAAAATCTTGCGGATTCTTTGCGCTTCTCTTGCAAATCAACAAAATATACAAAGAAGCGCGCGCGACGAACACTTAAAAATCTGCAATACTCGTTCCGTAAGAATTATGAATTTGCAAAATACGGCGTTATAAAGAATACATATACATTATGAAATTGCAACAAATCAGAGCATAGTATTTCACTGAATGCGTGGATTTTAGAAATCGTATATCGGGACGGTCCCATCTGATTTTTTTTAGCAGCACCACCATATTCCAGGTTAGACAAAATATGTTTACGAGTGACTCGCGGTTAGATAAAATCAAATAAATATTTGTAGTTGTTAAACTTATTAAACAAAGTGGTATATCGATAAAAATGGTTTACGATATAATTTGAAAAAAAATATATTTTTTGGCCATGAAAATTAAACCAAAGAGAAAATATTTTTTTTCTTCACCTATACACGGGATGTGTATTTTGCGGTTACCATTGTCCTTAGGAAAGTATATAAACTTGGGTTTGTTAAAATTTTAGGTTATTATTAATGTATACAAGCAGCATTAATTAATAGTAATCAATAATTTGCCGCTGTCAGCTGTACTTACGACAGTAAACAATGAACAATTTCTAAATTACTAAACGTAACATATGTGACGCTTTTATAGAGCACGAAAAACATATATCAACAGCAGAACGATATGTTAAGGAGCATTTCGATCTTTCTGAAGCGCCATTGCAATGTGTTAACATCAAATTTCAGAAACACTTATTGCCCGAATTTAAGATACGCTGAAATAAAGACGGAAGCAAAAGGGATGTGTTCTTACACAGCAACGAGAAATGGTTAGATGGCGAATTTTTTGTACCATTCCAAGAAGACGAAGAACCATCGACGTCCTTATCTGAAAACCCACGAGGGAGACCATGTAAGTCATTTAACGAATCCGCTGAGAAGACACAGAAACGAACAGCAATAAAACTATTTCGAGACTGGATTTTGACGCTACATTTTGTAAACTTCAAACCGCGAAAACTTACTTCAGTCAAATAGAACACCCTGTATTTTTTACATCAAGTTATGTAAAACTAAATTCCTTTCTTTTTGATATAAGCATTGTTCAACGTTTTGAAATATTTGCGATTTTCTAATTTTTAATTTTTAGTAAAATTATTAGTCATGATTAGAAACAATCAGTAAAGTCAGTCATTCTCTTATGTCAAAAAATGCCACCGCGTTTAAATTATACCCATGAAGACTTTTTGAATTTGTTTATTATTTATGGAGAATGTGATAAAGTAATATCAAGAACTTGTAGTACATTTGCTACTCGATATCCACAAAAACGGAAACCGTCACCAAACACTGTAAAACGCATACTGGATAATTTAAAAACCTATGGCTCTGTCAAGGCATGAATTCAAAAGCGGAAGCCTGTTGTTGATGAGGAAAACATAGAAATAGCAATTTTGAATATTTTCATGCATTTTCAATGATGTCATTAAGACAAGCTGCTCTGAAATCGGGATTATGCAAGGATTCAGTTCACAGTATCTTAGTTAAACATAAATTTCACCCGTTTTCGTTCCCAATGGTTCAACGATTAAAAGAAACAGATTTCTCAAGAAGAGAAAATTTTTGTGAATTTGAAATAGGTTCTGTAGGCGACGATTCTTATTTGGGAAATATTATATGGTCAGATGAAGCTAAATTTATCAAAAACGGACTTTTTAATCGACACAATTCGCATTATTGGAGTGACGCGAATCCTCATGTGTTAAGGGAGCGACATTTTCAAGAAAGTTGACAGTTTAATGTTTCCTGTGCCATAAGAAACGATAGAGTGGTGGCATTAGAATTTTATCAGGAAAATTTAAACAGTAAGTTATAAAGATTTCTTCTTCTGCTAATATGTATACTTAGTAATTTTTTTTGTTATTGTTTTTTTTTTCTTTAGGTGAAAGATATCTAAATATTTTAAAAATTTTAATAATATCTATTTAGAAAATTAACCTCTCGCCGAACATAGAAACAATTTTTATCAGCACGATGGTGCTCCCCACATAACGCGTATTTGATAAATGATTTTTTTACAAGAATTTTTTTTACGATCAATGGATCGCCAATAATGGACCTTTCCTATGGCCACCTCGCTCACCCGATTTATCAATTTTAGATTATTTTCTTTGGGGAACTATTAAAAATAAAGTTTGTGAGAGCCCATTAACAACTATTGAAGATTGTATGCAGACAGTAAGGAATGCATTTCAAAACTTATCACAGGATTCAATTAGAAGAGCTACCCATCAAGAACTAATCCGAAGGTGTGAAAAATGTGTGGTTCGAGGGCGGAATTTTGAACAATTATTAAATTAAAATGGGATCGTGTTTCTAGTTGATTCTTATCTTAACTATTTTAGTTTATAGGTGTAATTTAACGCGGTGACATTTTTTGACATAAAAGAATAACTGACATTACTGATTGTTTCTTATCATGGCTAATTTGATAACATTTTTACTAAAAATTCTTGAATTTCTAAGAAAATCGCAAATATTTCAAAAAGTTGTAACTTAAACCCCCACAATATTTATATTGGGAAAAAAGGAATTTAATTATACATAACTTGATGTAAAAAAATATAGATTGTTCTATTTGACTTAAGCAAGTTTTCGCAGTTTGAGTTTTACAAAATTTAACGTCAAAAATGGAACACTTGGTATACTATTATTGAATTTCTTTAAACTGTAGAGCGTAGCTCACCCTATGAACTTTCTGCATGCCAAAAAGCAAATGAGTGAATTTTACACGAAGAAAGTTATAAAGGTTATTGTAAACCATTACACCTGTCAAAAATTTTTTAAAATGTCAAATATTTCTGAAGCGGCTGGGTTTAGGCATAGAGTATTCCACATATTTTTGACTCAGAATTTTATGCTCTTTTCGAAAACCCTAAAATATATAAGGTATTCCTTTTTATAATAAGTTAGTATCGACTTCTAGTATAACCGGAAGTGCCAGATGCTTGTAATTATTTTAGTTGGATTAGCCACACTGCCGTTAATAGCTCCTTAAATTATCAAAATTTTCTGGTGCGTACTTTTCCCTATATCGATCGATGCAATTCCTGGTGAGACACCCTGTATGCATATGTATATATAATAATTCAACATTACAGCGTTGATTATTTCGGTCCGTTCATATTGCGATTGATATTTCAATATGGTAGACTGTAAAAAGTTATAACGTTCAATGATTATTTCATATAGAAATTATTTTCTCCAAGCAATTTCTCTTGCTTTCTTCCTCATCGAAGTAACCGAAGAACTCATTTATATTAAACAGTCTCACCCCTGTTTGCTTATAAAATATAGTACCATACACAAATTTTCAAACCCTATTTATATTTTCAAAAGGCAAAAATTGTTAAACGTAACTAAATAAACTTAGATGGAGGTTGCATACATATATGAATTTCAAATTAATTTAAACCGATATAACGAAGTTTTATGATAAAACCTCTGAACTGAATGGAATAAAGACACTACGTATATTTTGTAATAAGGTTTTAGGCTAATAAAGATTTATACGATTTAACCGTATTATGATAAAATATTCGGTCTTTTAAAACGCCATTCACAATAAGTGCAGTATATTTTCATTAATTACGTTTACTCGATTGACAAGATTGCTTCCTTTATTAATGTCTACAGGAGTAGAGTAATGATCAGAACTCCATTTGCGGAGAAGATGAAATATCTAGGAATTACAATTAATAGATCACTTAATTAGAACTCCCATCTGGAAAAGGTAATCCCGTAGCAAAGCTGTCTTTATGGACATGTCGTCGTATTCGTGGCAAATCCTGGGGCATGGGTCCCCAACAAATTTACTGGATCTATGTCACGGTCATTAGACCAATGATAACATACGGATCCATTGTTTGATGGCCGAAAGGATCAAAACGGACGGCCAAAGCCAAACTCTCTGAACTGCAGAGATTAGCATGAATGACCGTAACGGGGGCAATTAACACCACACCGTCAGCTGCAATGGAAATCCTCCTGGATTTACTCCCTCTTCATATGTATTACGAGAGAGAGACCAGGTGGGCAACATACAGACTGCAACAAGCGGCCATTAATATGCCGCAGATTATTATTATGGAGCGGAACAGGTTACTGGATGACATAGAGAATCACAGGATCCTGGGAATGCCCTCGGATACTATGCCTACCATGACCAATTACGAGCTGACCTTCAACATCCTTTCTCCGAAAAGAGATGAGTGGGATCGGAATTAAACCCACCTACTGAGGTTAGACAGTTGTTGGTTTACAGACTGCTCCAAATCTCCCGAGGGAACAGGAGCCGGAGTACATAGCTACACACCAAATGTGAGGATATCCTCAAGCCTAGGTATTAATGCAACTGTTTTTCAGGTCGGAGTTCATGCCATTGAACTGTGTGTGCGAAGGCTAGAATATATGCATCTTATACGCAGATCAATAAAAAATTTCTCAGATAGCTAAGCAGTTTTAAAAGCTCTTGGCTCCTACCGTGTAATTCCAAAATGGTGCTGAACTTTTAGAAGGCTCTAAATCATTTAGGCAAAAACACCAAAGCGACTCTGATCTGGATACCCGGTCACTCTGGTATGGAAGGTATTGAAATAGCCGACTCCTTGGCCAGATAAGGAGTTGGAATCACTAAACCAGAACCGATACTTGGCATATCTTCAAGTACTGCTAAGATATGCCTCAACCTGGGCTGAAAGAAAAACTCTCAGTATTGGCAAGAGTTATCAGGATTAGTTCACTCGAAGGCGTATATAAATTACCCTTTGAAATCAAGAGCTAAGAGACTTTTAGAGTTAAACAGGGTAAACCTGAAAAATCTTAAAGACCTATATACTGGGGCACTGCTGATTAAACTACCATCTACATAAACTCGGCCTAGCGGAGTGCCGAGTGCCGTCTATGCCTGGAGGATAATGAGAAGGCAGACCACATCTTATGCACCTGTACCGCTGTGGAGAAGATCTCATTCTCAATATTTGACAAAGGGCAACTGCTGCCAGAGAATCTGGACACTTTCTCACACAATAAACATGAGTTTTATTAGAGACTGAACTTATTAGTAAAATATAACTAGGAGTAAGTCACAATAGATCTACTGATGGCCTCAGTTTGGGGGATCTATTCACAAAAAACCTAACCCAACCTATTCGTCAGAACTTAAAAATGAAACCTGTATTTGAGTGTATTTTTTAAATATTTTTAATGTCACAATATGAAATCTAATAAAAAGAAATCAGAATCAATTTATGAACCAAACGATGTTAAATAATTGAAATGTCAGTTAATTCATTGTTCAACATGTTCCCCGCGGACTACCATATAGTAATACAAATGTTGTTCAGGAACTACCTACGACATGTGTGATGTTATTCGATGAAATCTCTGCATAACTCGTGCTTTTAACTATAAGTTCTCTTAGTTTTAATGTGTCCCTATGGAAATAAATCTAGTGGTGTAAAATCTGGGGACCTGGCCAGCCAATCAGCTGAACCTCGTGTACTCATCCATCACTCGACCCATGTTCCTTCCCATTTGAAATTTTTGAAAGAGTGGTTCTACAAAGGAGGTGTAAATACTTGGTTTATTGAAAAAGATTTTTAAGACATTTGCAATATTTACATGTATATTCACTTTTAGGTTACAGCCCAAATTGATAAATTTGGAAGTAAGTTAGCAATACGTCAAGATTTGATAATAATAAATTTTCTTTTAGTAAATTAACATACTGAATGTTACGAAAAACTATACATACATAAAACTGTAAAATTTATTCATAGTCAGTTAATAATGAATGTTGTTAAATATAATTTACACATTAGAAAAGTGACCCATTTATTTTGGTCCTTAACATGAGTAAATATAATAATATTCTTATATCTGTAGGTTGCTTACCCCATGTCCATACAATTAATGAAGTCTATAAGCTATGAAAGTTACTTAAATAAATTCAATGTGTGCGTGAGGCAATTTAAAAAAAATAGATTTTCCTTCATTGATCAGTAGTCGGCGAGTTCTTCAAGTACCGCCAAATATCTCTAACAGTTCCTTCTATTTATAGAATAAATGGAGGTCTACCCAGTCAACTTGTATAGGGAACACTCGTGTCTGCATATGCATATTTTATTTTTTGACGTACACATAACAATGACCTTCAAACTATTCTGATACAATTCTCACTATATTTTACTTTATTCAATGCATTGCAATTTTTGAGGTTCTCATCGCCAATATTTAAGCCTCGTTTTTAGATGCTCTTGTTCATCTTATTCCACTCAGTTCTACATAATCAAACCAGGTTCCTCATAATATCCCTTAAATTTCCATTTACTTCAGAAATCAATCATCTTCCAATAATTCTTCACCCCTATCATTTCGAGTTTTCTACAAACACTCAGATAATAATCTTAATAAAATAAAAAGTGAGGTAGTCTTGTAGAAGTATATTTCCTCGACCTAGAATTTATTTGCTATTTCTCTGTATTTCATAGGTGGTTGCTTCTGAAAGTACCGCCCTGGATTAAATGTGTACTGTAAGTTTCATAACAATATAATATTTTGTAAAAACAGATTAGGTTCCTCTTCTTGATTAAAGTTAAAATATAGAGTGGAGTGAAAAATAATATTAACTGAAAATTTTTGTTAATTATTATTTGCTAACTTTATACTTATCTGTGATAAGAATTGTAAAAGTTAGTAACTAACAATTAACAAAAATTTTCAGTTAATATTTTCACTCCACTCTATATTTTAACTTTAAGAAGAGGAACTTAATTTGTTTTTAAATTATTTCATTGACCCTAATAAGGGGTATTTCCACTATATAATTTCAATTATTATGTTCTCTGAAGCCATTAATGTTTATTACATTGGGGTTTACAAGTTTCCTTACTTTGGATGCTTTAAATGCGCTGGCTACCCCGATGAGCTAAGGCAAGCAGAAACACGTGTCGGTAGATATTTTAAAGTTTTTTAAAGTGAGTGTCAACTGGTGAGTACCTTGTGTTTTATTTATTTTTGGTTTTATTAGACAGAATAGTTGAAATGAAAAATAACATTATTGGAGTCAGTAGTACTGAACATAATGTGCATATTATCTTTTGTAATCCAAGTTTCAGCGTTTTGGCAAATAGCCGGGAAATAATTGTGTAAAAAGATATATGTTATACTTATCTGTGATAAGATTTGTAAAAGTTAGTAAATAATAATTAACAAAAATTTTCAGTTAATATTATTTTTCACTCCACTCTAATATTTTGTGTTGAGAACAATTTTTTTTACAAATACTGACAAATTGTAATAAATAGTAAAAGTCATACCTAAATAAAAGGTACAAACAGTCACAATCCTCGCAGCGTATTTATTTAAAAATTGACAAAGTAGCATACACACTTTCTTGATGATTTATATCATACAAAGAGTAGTGATTTAGCTTAAACTGTGATTGCCCATTAGTAAAAATTTTTACCAAACGAAATAGAAATCCCTTTTCGAGGCCGTCGCGTACTATTCGCAGACCGGTTCCTGATTATTGCCTTCATCAGTGTGAAGTAGGTAGCCAACGTCAAAAAGATGGATCTCAGAATCATGTGTATGTGAAAGCCATAGAAAAATATAATATACAGAATAAGTTTGGTATATGTGCAAGGCGAAATCACATGGAGGTTGCCATTTTGAGTAATATGATGAGCGGTAAATTCGAATAAAGCAAACTGTAAACAATGTTTGCGTTTTGTCACATCTAAAATAACGATAGATCAGAGATTACGGTTTAAATTATTTTTTTATAGTTTGTATCGTTTTTAATGAATTTAATTTTTGGAAAAAGACGAGTTTGTATTAATTAATGCAAAAGATTTGAAACTCTGGAATAACTTCTGTTCTTACTATAAAATTATTAAATACATTTTCTATGTACTTCATACCGATATGTAAAATAGTAAAATTAATTAAATGAAACAATGCAGTTCTTTCCAGTAAATTTACATAGTTTTACAGGGTGAAGAGATATCTAAGTACGTTTGTTTCTATTTACAATTTATCTATTTGCACAAGTGCTTAATTTATAGTATTTGCAAGTATAAGGATGCTGAATAATTTATGATGGGTATCACAATTACATTTTCTAAAAGGAATAATATACTTTTATACCGTTTATCGATAAGAATAAAAGGAAGAATGCAGTTGTGCTTCATGTTTAACATTTTGGTAGGTAACTAAAGATATACAAATTTTTGCAAATCAATCTTGCTGTATATTTAACTGTATAAGGTCTACTAGGCCATGATACATAGGAGAAACCCCCAGATATCAGGGCGGTCGGTCCATGGAAGCAAGGGAAGCAGTGCTTCCCTTGGGATTATTAAAAAACAAACTCATAATTAGAACCTAATTATTATTTTTCACACATATTAATCATTAAGAATTTACTTTTACCCAATTTCAATAGACACGGCCCTGCATTTCAACAGCTGAGATAATGTTGCACGCTAAAACCGTAACGATGACGCACTCGATTAATCGAGCCAACACGAACTCGCGCGACTTCGATATAACTGATAAGCAACTTCTGAAATGCATCCCATCCCCACTTCATAATCTTGATATCTGAGCCATATAGTTAATGCGTCTTGTTTTATAGATTTTAATATCGATTTTAATATACTTAATATTAATCTTCCTAGTATTATTCTCAGCTTTTGTGCTATATTTGTAAAAACTTTTTTGGTGTTTCTAAACCTGTAGTGTGGCGACAAGTGATTTTTAAAACGTTGAATATTAGTGCGCGCGTATAAGCAGTTTTAGAATTGCTTATTCAATATGGAAGCTGGTACTAGCACTGTGGAAAATATTATTTGCGTTTGTACGGTGTGCAATTTGTTGAAAAGGATTTTCAACATATTCGTTTCAAGATAAACTGGATATTATTAGAAACGTGGAGACCAACACCTGATTTAAAACTTTTAAAAACGAAAGTTAAAATCATGCTATAAGTACTTTAATATTGAAATGTACAGTGCTAATCAGTGGTTAACGGGTTGTGAAAATTTGTGTAAATTGTTTTGTTGGCCATGTGTACTTTTTACAAATAAAAAAGGTGTTTGGAATAAGAAATGGCTTTTCAGATTTAAGCAACATTCACAAAGTGACAAAGAGGCATGGTAAGTGTGAAACTCATTTGCGAGCGGTTCTAAAAAAACATTTGGAAAATCACGAACTAAGCATTCACTAGATCAGCAGTTGAAAGAAAGTGACCGTAAGCATAGTAAAAAATCGAGAAGTGTTAAAAAGACTTATTGACATTGTTTGTTTTCTTCGGCGAAAATGAACTTAGTTTTAGAGGTCGTACTGAATCTCGGAGCGTTGCTAATAGGGGTAATTTCATCAATTTAGTTGATTTATTAGCAAAATACGATACAATTTTAAGTAACCATCTGGAACACTCTACGGTATTTCGCGGTACATCAAATCATATTCAAAATGATTTGATTCAGTTAATAAGCAATATTGTTTTAAAAGATCAAGCAAGAAATAAAAAAGCTCCTTGTGTTGCAATTATGTTAGATGAAACAACCGATATTACGAATATTAGTCAGTTGTCAATCGTAGTACGATACATAAATCCAAATGGGAAAGTCCAAGAGCGCTTTTTAGGATTTTCAGACGTATCAACGCAGAGAACGGCTGCAGCTTTATATGCTATAGTTTGTCAGATAGTCGATGATCTACAGTGTGGTGCTAAACTTATCGCCCAAAGTTATGATGGGGCCGCTGTAATGGCTGGTGAATTGGGGGGCCTGCAGGCCAAAGTAAAAGAGACTTTTCAGAATGCATTGTTTTACACATCGATTAAATTTAGTTCTTGCTCAATCTGCAGCGTGTCTTAAAGAGTGCAAAGTATTTTTTTCAAGTATTAGTGGAATGGCTGCTTATTTTTCAAAATCATCAAAACGGACACGAGCTTTAGATTTGGAAGCACAGAAGAGACTACCCAGAGTTGCTCCAACACGATGGAATTACAATGGGAGGCTAGTACAAACTGTATCTGAATATCGACAGCCTCTAATTGATTTATTTGAAAATATTTTACAAAGCAAAGATGATTGGGACACTGGAACTTTGAATGGATCCAGAGGTTACTTAGATTCATTGAAAAGAGACTTTGATTTTAATTTTTTGTTAAATATTTTCTCCGAAATATTCCCATTTACTGACAATTTATTCAATATTTTGCAAACTAAATCAAATGACGTTAGATTTTATGTAAAGAAAATTGAGGAATTCAAAAAATTTATTTGTAACAAAAGAAATGAATTTGAAAAGTTCTGGGAAAAAACTAGTAATGACAGTTTAGAGCCACAAAGAAAAAGAATATGAACTGAATTTATAGTGGATCGTAGAACTTCATATCGAAGACTTTTATCGAAATTTTGGACAATATCACTGGGCAACTAAATATAAAATATATAATATAAAAGAAAATAGTTTGGATCAGGCCTACTCTGAAGTGTTGAAATTGTGTAAGTTGGTGTTGACGATACCTGCAACTAGTGCTTCGGTTGAAAGCAGTTTTTCGACCTTAAAAAGAATAAAACTTTTTCAAGAAATTCAACCAGCGAAGAGCGGCTTTCAAAATTGTCCCTGTTGACAATAGAAAATGACTTTGTGAAGGAGATGTCCCAAAATTCAAACTTTTACGACGAAGTTATTTCCGACTTCGCAAAAAAAGGAGAGGCGGATTAAACTACATTATAAATAGGTAGGTATGTGCATGTTAACTATTTAACTAGCCGGCTCGATTCATATTTGGCTAGAGAGTGCACGTGACTGAACAAACTCTCTATTGCGGGTTCGATCCCAGCCACCGGCACTGGCAATGTCGGTGGGTATGGTTGTGTGTCTGCATTTTTCATATAAGTGTAACCCCTCGCCCGTGCAGCTTCTGCTTTGGAATCGGGGGTTGTCTAATTTTTGTGGTGTTTTTAGGTTTTATGTTTATTGAGGAGTGGCGGTCCTACAAGTGTACTTTTTTCTAGATATCATAACTTTGCGTCTTTCGACATATGCTTTAAAATGATTATACCGAAGCCACGCCCCTTTTCTTAAAAAAATTTTCTCGGGGCCTCGCACTACCCATCACCTTATATCACAAACTGCTTCCCCTGTATCAAAACTCACAGCACGCCCCTGCCAGATATATGTATAAAAAAAGCCGTTAATCCTTGTTTTCATGATGAATAACAGTAAGTATTAAAACAGTAATTAAGTGGGGCCCACTTCTATTAGTTACATATATTGCTATCCATTACTTATATCTGGCTAGTGCCATTTACTCCCCAAGAAAATGTGTTACTGTCAAAGATGTTTTTGTCAAGCTTGCACATTATTCTTATCAATTATATATGAGAAATTCCATGACTGCTCTTGCATTGCATTTGAATGGTAACATTAATGAAAAACATTTTGTTAGTTTTTCGTTTTTTATTATATTTTTAATAACAAATAAAACAAAGTGTTATTCATGTTTTTATTATTGCAAATATCAACAACTATCAATAAAATAGACTCCACATTAAAAAACACCACACTATATTAAAGGAACCTATTTATACCTAAATTATTACGACTGTATAATCAACTAATCGGTATGGCTCTCACTATTTGTGATAGGCCTTTTTGTCACTGTCATGTTATTTGTTAATATCTATTTTTTATGGTTGCTTTCAAGCATGTACTGGGCAACTCCTAATTTATCTATTATTCCATATTTGACAATCAACGGAATAATGATTGTCTCGTTTGTTCAACATATTTTTGATTACATTCTGCAGCTAATTCTGTAAATCTCCAGCATTTCATTTTCCAATTCTTCTTTGGAGAAGTCAATATTTATTTATCATGCAAATATAAATATCTTTATTTCCATAAAACCTCTAAAAAACAATATACAGCCAAAATGAACCCAAAATATCATTACATAAGTACGTTAATTTACTTTCAGTTACATAATAAAGACACATTTACTACTATACGATTGTAACTTGGCACTTGGTGCCATCGAGACAGAAGAAATATCGGCAGTGTGGGGCAAAAACCAACAAACCATTTTACAGTGAAAGGGCAGGGTTTATTTATTTATTTACACACCATGTTTAGATCAGTGCACATCCACACTCAAGTGCCAAGCTATAATCATTGACTATTAGTAACTCGTGTTCGAGCAGTAAGAACACTGGTGAAGTTTGAAATTGCCTCTCATCCATGACTCACAGGTTCAATCCCCGATCAAGGAGATTTTGTTAACGCAGAAATTAATCCTAGCATAGTTGGATCTTGGGTAAGTTTGTTGTCTCTAAATCTGCAGTCCTCTCACATTTTATTTTTCTATACGCAATTGCATATACACTAATATCAGTAATAACATTTTCAATATACATATCTAGATTTAAGTGAACATCTCAAACATCATGATTAAGGTCTCTTGAATTTAACCCCTACACCTATATTATATTTTTATTGTATGAGATGCCTTCTGGATGGATGAGAGGATTTTTACTTCAGTAGATATATCCAAGATACGATTACCACCTTCATCTGGAATTCTTGCATGTAAAAGAAATTTTTTGTAGGAATGATAAAACTGTAGACATGTTGGATTATTATTTCATCCACACGAAGATCTAAAAATAGACAATAATTAAATAATATATAGGGCAATCAGATTTGCAAGTCAAACAAAAAAAAGTATAATAATAGAAAACGATCCTGCTAAAAGTGAATATTTACGTTAAAAATCAATGTTTAAGAATTTATAACTAAATGCGACATATGGATCTAATGAAATGAGATATGAAAGTTAAATAATAATTAACAGATTATAATAAACATAAATTGTCATAATAGAAACAACAATCATCATCGATATTATTCATTATTGTTCAAGAGTTAAATAAATTTAAAGTTGCTTTTGACTCGTTATCAACACTAAACACTACTTATGATAAATTTTGTTTTCGTCACAACATTTTAGTTTAAACAATTACCTGATGCTGCGAAAAATCACTTCTAAATGATCTTGACTAACTGCATTCAGTACACAATCATTAAAAATTCCAAGGATAGCCTGGAATGTTAAAGGGAATTCTAAAAGGAGTTTTCTTTTTTTGTTTGCCATAATAATTTTCCATTAGAATCTTTTAAAGATAAAATTGTTCCTTTCGAAATGTGGATGGTATTGCAGTTAATTTCTCTATAATTACATTTTTCAGATACGACATTCTGTCAAAGCACGGCAGTATAAGTATCTTATCCTTTACCGGTGAAACATTATTCCACTGATAGGATTCATTAATCGCAAAATATCTTTGCAGCTCCAAACTGAACAAGTCATCCTTCCTAAAACATAATATACATATATACATATTTATACACACACAATTATTATTTTTAATTATTTAGTATACGATAAGATGCTTAAATTTTCCTGAAAATTTTTCTATTCTGTTGTGTCTAAAGATAGGACATTGTATAACTACCGTTCAGTTTAGAACCAGATCGGATCATTTTTAGGGTAAGTTGCTCATTTAGTCAATAACGTAATAATTAAAGAAATGGATTATATCTTTAAATATGTTATGGTTCAGCAAGGACCAACGAGAAGGTATGAGCAATTATCTTTGCCAGGAAAGGAGAGGAACATGTATTAGTTTAGGTTAGGTTGTATTATTGCACAAATCTACACATCATCAGATGCTTATTGCACATTGTCATATCTTGTACAAACATCCCTAACTACCCTTAAATAAATTAATAAGATTGCATTCTTCAATCACATAAAGAATTATTCCTTGCCCTATAAATTTTGGGTGAAAAAGGGTAAGTTTTAAATAGAGTGCCTTTTGCATTGGATTATGGTTACAATAACCCCTTATAATGAAATCACTCTTTCGTCATATTAAAATTATTCGCTAAACCAACCCCTCTTATTGTAACCATAATCCTATGTAAAAAACATCCTATTTAAAACTTACCCTTTTCGACCCAAAATTTATAGGGCAAGGAATAATTCTTATTGTTATTGAGGAATGCAATCTTATTAACTTATTTAAGGGTAGTTAGGGATAAGTTATGGAGAAATAAAATAAAAAAATTTTGCACTTTCACAGACATCTGTCACTTTTTACACGGGATATTTATAACGATTTGCATTATTTCCCTCACCCTAATAACACTCTGAATGGTTTGAAGTATAGTATACGCCATTTTCTATAATAAGAGCAATTTGTTTCCTTAGAAAAACAGCTTTTATTTGGGATAACGCCATTACATGATAAAAATGCAATTAAAATGTATGTCAAATTAGTGTCGCGTTTCAGATAGTGCCTAAAGTGACTCGCAAACAATTTCCCACTATATTAACATTTTCTTAATGACAGGCAATCGGGCGACAAGGTAAAATTTGTTTTATTAGCTTTTATTTATTTATCTATTGCAATTTTTATTTATTTACTGAATTCTTATTTTCGGTGATTTTCAGAACACGCCCCTGTGAGATACCACAAAACCAATTATACCGACACACTCTACACATCATCAAATGTTCATTGCATATTGTCATATCCTGTGCAAACATCCCTAACTACCCTTAAATAAATTAATAAGATTGCATTCTTCAATAACATAAAGAATTATTCCTTGCCCTATAAATTTTGGGTGAAAAAGGGTAAGTTTTAAATAGAGTGCCTTTTGCATTGGATTATGGTTACAATAACCCCTTATAATGAAATCACTCTTTCGTCATATTAAAAATTATTCGCTAAACCAACCCCTCTTATTGTAACCATAATCCTATGTAAAAAACATCCTATTTAAAACTTACCCTTTTCGACCCAAAATTTATAGGGCAAGGAATAATTCTTATTGTTATTGAGGAATGCAATCTTATTAACTTATTTAAGGGTAGTTAGGGATGTTTGCACAGGATATGACAATATGCAATGAACATTTGATGATGTGTAGAGTGTGTCGGTATAATTGGTTTTGTGGTATCTCACAGGGGCGTGTTCTGAAAATCACCGAAAATAAGAATTCAGTAAATAAATAAAAATTGCAATAGAATAAATAAATAAAAGCTAATAAAACAAATTTTACCTTGTCGCCCGATCGCCTGTCATTAAGAAAATGTTAATATAGTGGGAAATTGTTTGCGAGTCACTTTAGGCACTATCTGAAACGCGACACTAATTTGACATACATTTTAATTGCATTTTATCATGTAATGGCGTTATCCCAAATACAAAGCTGTTTTTCTAAGGAAAAAAATTGCTCTTATTATAGAAAATGACGTATACTATACTTCAAACCATTCAGAGTGTTATTAGGGTGAGGGAAATAATGCAAATCGTTATAAATATCCCGTGTAAAAAGTGACAGATGTCTGTGAAAGTCAAATTTTTTTATTTTATTTCTCCATAACGGCTTGTCTCCGGCGAAAAAAACTTCATATTCGTGTTCAGCATACCTTATTTTGAGGGGGGGTAGAAAAAATTTTCTGGAAAATTTAAGCATCTTATCGTATACTAAATAATTACCTAAATATAACCTTAAACCTAAAAAGAAATAAACAGAGAACTTCTGTTAAAAAATCGTCTCTTGTAAATAAATAATTAAAGAATACTTCAACTAAAAAAGGCACGTACAGTATAAAGCAAAACAAAATGAAAATCAAAAGCATAATAAAATCACTAATCAAAACGTAAACAACACAGGTAAACAAAACCAATACAATTACGCAAAATGGCTGCCCCCACGATTTCTCTGGAAAACTGCATGCGCAGTGGTCTAAGCGCATTCTAATTTTATTTTTATCTATGGTGAAAGCAGAATACTAACGATTTAATGGTAACTCCATCTACCAGTGTCATATGCAATATAATAAAATGAAAAGACGCTCCGATACAGCGATCTTTACAAATAATGGTATAGTAAAAAGTAAAATACATGCAGGACGGCCTCATGAGGTATTTCTATTTATTTCGTAAAAATCTTTTACTAAGGGTAACCGCAATTTAACATTGTAATTTTTTGATATTTTCTTTTTTATTATGCTTTTATTTGTAATTTTTTTTCTATTTAAATTTCATTAATCATCAGACAAAAAATTTAAAAGAAAAATTCATGTACTATTATTGTTTAACTCTTTACGTATTTTTATACACTTCTGTATTTTTCTGTTTCTTTTTATTTTTAGATTTATCGAGATTCCAGAAATAAATCACGGACACGCTTCAATTTATTATTGCAACACTCTGTGTTGAATATTCAAATAAATTTACAGTTAACTTTTTTATGCTTTGCATATTTAAAAAGTCTCTCATAGGAATATAAAATCCTTGACATAAAGGAAAAACGAATAAAATAAGTTTGTCTCTTATAAAAGCTAGCGCTAACAACTTAAAGTATTCCAAGCAGAATAATTGAGTCTTTTAACAATGCAATGAGGTAATGTATAGTACATTATTAATTTACACAAATTAGGAAGTGTATATTTTTTGTAAAAACTATTTAAAAACAATTCTAATTACATTTGCATTCAGAACTTTGATTCATATTATAAATAACAGAAACTAACATATATATTTTGGTAAAACAAAATGAAAAAAATTGGTTTTTAAAATCTCACTTTGCATTTTTACCCAAGGATCAATAAATAACACGATCAAGGGTACCTATGAATTTTCGAACGCATGTTTTTGATTAAACTATTATTATATTAGACTGAAAGTTAACCGTGATTAGACAAAGGTTAGGTAAGGAAAAAAATACCCTTAGAAATGTCTAATGAACGTAAATCGAATATCTTTTTATACATTTCCTTATTATGAACAATTTTTATTTGAAACATTTGATTTGACGCAACCAAAATTTTGCCCCCTTGATTTGTCCTCCCTGGTGCATCAATTTCAGTGATATTCAATAGTGTTCGTCATTGGACGTCACAGATATTATATGTAAAATTTCAAATTTTCAGGATGAGACGTGTTGAGAAGGTCACAATAAATGACTAGCGACGACACAGACATACAGACACAGGCGACATATGCCGATTCGGATATTTTTTTTATTCTCCGGTCCCAAAACGTTCATTTCCATCACAATCTGTAATTCAATTTTGCTTTGTGCAAGGATATGATCACATTTCTTCCTACACTACTAATTTTAGATAAATTAAATTATGCTCGATTTGCGTAAACCAGATTTTTTTTTAGATATTCAGGATAGTGGTAACTTAATGGACGTTGTCCCGCTAATGAGGAACACGAGTTGGGTCTAAAGTGCTCTGGGGGCGCGACGAATTTTTTACGTAAATGGGGTGCTTTTGCGCATATTTTGCCCTCATAAAGTCGGATTTTTTGTCCGGGCGTTTTCGTGGGGGTGGGGGGTGAATTTTGAAATAATCGTTTTTTCGAAAAAGTGCTCTCCTCGAGTACCATATGGGACGACAAGACGAGTACAATGCCGTCGAGATCGCTTCGATAGCTCTTCCCGTCGCCGAGATATAAGCCCCGGAAATTCCCCCCTTGCCGCCCAATGGGCAACCGTTATATGGTGCAGCGACTTTTCGGGCTCCGTTTTGACCCCGTGGGTGGCCATGGGGGCGACACGAGATGAAAAAACTTCCATCTCGACCCACCCCCACCATTGGGGTGCGTGGAGGGGAGTGCAACATTCCCTCGAGTTCAGACGAGGGGGGGTCGCTACCGCCCCTATAGGAAAGCAAACGGTCGGGCCAACAAAAAAGTATAGGGGTGCGGTACGCGTAAGACGCTTAGTTTAGGCTGTAGGCGGATCAAATCGATCGCTTTTTCGCGTTTTTTTTTTTTTCAAACGGTCGGGAAAAATGCGAAATAATATGCATATTAAGGAACGCTTTCGTGGGGGGCCATCGTTGGGCGAGAGGTTTTTGCAAAAAAATCGAGGGGGTTGGGGCGGAGAGGAGGGCTAATTTTGGAAAACACCTTTTCGTCAAATTCGCGCGCGGCGTGTCATTCTACGTCGCGACGACGCAAAAAGTCTTATGACCGAATTCGATCCGACGCGTCGTTACGGCGCGGCGGCCGTCGGCGCCTTTACGTCAAAATCGCGGGGGTTTGGCGCTCTACGTCGCGTACGGCGCAGAAAAGTCTAATGACCGAATTCGATCCGACGCATCGTAACGGCGCGGCGGCCAATAATACACAAATTTTTGTTGCGACAGAGGAGGATGCCTTGCACAGCGCAAAGGGTGCGCGTAGCGCACGCTTAACTAATGCACATATCAGATTGTTCACCCGCTCATACTGTTCACCCGTTCTCACTTGTTCTCTATTAGGAGTGACAGGCTCCTGATCGTTTGACATTTTTAATACAAATTTTTTGATATAATAATAAAAGAAATTCAATAGACAGCAAGAAAATGCAATATATTCACCAAATAATCAAATTATAAATCATAACTGGAAATCAGGCAATATTCACTGCCTTTCAACATTTAAATTTCTGGTCCCCGTCCTTTCCAAAATGTTCTCTTGAAGTTCTTGTCTTTGCTTTGATTTGGCTAGATAATCATTGTCTGCTGTTAACTTACTCAGGCTCAGGTTTCTGGGATGTGAAAATTTTGATCTAAAATTTCAGGTAGTATTAATATTTTTTTCCGTGGGTTAACGAGCAATCGTCAGGGTTACCAATTTGTGGGGTTTATCAATATATTCAACTTAAGCCACGGGAAACTTTAGAGACTTTTATTTTGACAAATTAATATTATACAATATATATCGTCGTTGATACTGCAATAGGGCTTACGTGAAGAAAAATGCTATTCAAGGTTAAGATGCCAAAGTATCTAAAAAAAAAGACTATTACCCTGCAATACATCGTATGTAGATACCCAATAGAAATACTGTTTTCATCGGCGTAGCAAGGTGGCCTATGTGATATGGGTTTTATATTGGCTACCTCAAACAGTTGTATATGAATAACTGGATAGGTTGGCGACATGTAAGTCAAATACTGGTTACTTTAATTAGCCGTTTGTCAGTTATATGTTTGTTTTGTGCTAGAATTTGTTGGAAAATATGCTGATTTGTTTGTCACCATCGAATAGAATTGGTAAGTTGAAATTAATTTGTTGTTATTAATGTGATACATGTTCAGTATCAAAACATTTATATTATTTACCTGCTAAACTTGTAGTTGTAAATATTCTAATCTATAATTAGTTTTCTTTTCTTGAAGAACTTATTGTTAATTAGCAGTAGAATGCAATGGATAGAATTAACACTATATTGTTTCAATTTAATATTTATTTATTAATTTTTTTAAGTTGTATCGTCTCCTATTTAATAAAATAACAATTACATACGACCTATTGCAGTTCCTATTTAATAAAATAATAACTACATACGACATGTTACAGCGTAGAGTTTAATTTCTTTTTCTATTTTCAGTATGAAAAATGAGTAGAAGAGGTAGGCTGATGGTAGATCTGGCACTTGGCCAGACTTCTTTAGCATCAAATCATGTGAACACCAAAGGTAGAGATGTTCGTGATATTGCCGAAAATAATGTTATTAGTATGGAGTTAGAAAGTGGTACTCATGTGGAAGCTCAGTCGGTTGATGCTTTGGAGACCGTCAAAAATGAATCAATAGAAATTACTGAAAACATTTACGAAGATGATGAACAATTTCAGGATTCTGGTTCTGAATACATTCCATCTGAGGGTAATTCCGAGGAAGAGAAAAATAATATGTAAATAGTTGAAACTTCTGATAACGAAGGCTATAATCAACAACTAGTGGAAGAAGAACAAGGACCTGATGATGAAAAAAAGAGCAAGAAAAAGTAAAGGACATGGAGATCCTGCTAATTGGAAGCGAGCCAAAAATTCTAGTGTCCGATTAAAGGGTGATGCTTATATTGGATTCAAGAGAGATGCGTCCGGAAAATACAAAAACAATAGAAAAAGAAAAACGTAAACTCGGACAGTGATGTGAGGGTCACCCAAGAACTGCTTCAAGAGGACCAAAACAAAAATTTGAATGCACAACCATATCCGAGGAAGAACGGAAATCAATTTTTAATCATTTTTGGTCCTTGATTTCATGGGAAGCTAAAAAAGTTCTTTTATCAACTCTTGTGTCATACACCCAACCAAAATGTCGACGCAAATCAACTTTATCTGAAGAATCACGTAAGCAGATAGGTTTCCAATATCATCTTTATGCGGTGGCCGAAACTGAAAAGCCAAAGCGACTAGGCTGCAAAAAAATGTTTTTGTCAACTTTAGGAATTAAAGAGAAAACTGTTAGGTTTTGGAAGCTTGAGAATGATACCTCTAGTACAAAACATCAGAATAAAGAAGCCCCACTTCCAATGCAAGAATGTTCAAAGAACGTTCGTGAATTTTTAGACAGTTACCAAAGGTTGAGTCACATTATTGTGTCGAGCCTCATCCAAGAAACTTTATTTAGATCCAATATGGACCAGTTACAGACATCTCTTTTAGGAGTTTCTTCAAAACTGTGAAGCCAATTGCAAACGACCATCTTCTTGGAGAACATTTTTAAAAACATTTAAGTCTATGAACTTGGAAATTTATAAACCTAAAGAGGACCAGTGCAATACTTGTTTAATATACAAAAATGGAAATTTGGAAACATCTGTTTACGAAAAGCACATCAAGAGAAAATATGAACCTCGTGAAGAAAAAATGAAAAGCAAAGAAAGTTCAGTTGAAGAAAATACGTGTGTATACACTGTTGATCTTCAAGCTGTCTTGGTATGTCCACGCTTAATGGCATCGGCTACTAACTACAAGATAAAATTGAAAGTGCACAATCTTACTTTCTATAATATGAAGAATAAAGATGTTACTTGCTATTTATGGCATGAATCCAGTGGCGGCATAGAAAGTGATGTATTTACTTCTATTATGGTGAAGTTTCTCAAAAATTAAATATAAACGCACTAACCTTCCCGTATCATTTTATGGAGTTATGGATGCTGCTACTAAAACAGAAATACTGAGTTATCTAATGGTTTTTTTGAATAGGCTACTGCAGAAAATGTCATCATTGGACAAAAGTATTTAGAAGTCGGCCATACGCAAATGGAGGTAGACTCAATTCCCAGTGCTATAGAGAGAAAACTATGTAGAGGGCGGGAAATTTGTGTCCCCGCTGCGCTGGCTACGCTCACATCATAAAGTCGGCCAGACAGAGTCCCTCCCCTTATAAAGTGATACAACTCGCATACCGAGATTTTGATAAATATGATGAAGGAATCTACTATACAAGTATACGCCCGGGAATTAAGACAGGTGATCCGTGTGTTACAGACATTTGTGCTTTACAGCATAAACCTGAGGGTATTATAAATTACAAATTGAATTTCAATGAAACGTGGAAAGAAATTCCCAGGAGGCCAACAAGAAAATCTTCAAAACCTGCACCATCTCATAAACATTCCCCTCTGTATAATGCACCTTGTCCTATTGAGTTGACAAAATTTAACCACTTCCAAGAGTTGAAATCTCTAATTTCAGATGACGAATTTTACAATAAGCTTAGTCATAACTGTGAGTCTGAAGAGTGCACTCATGCCATAGCTAAGCCTAAACAAGATCCTTTTGCATTGGAAATCAACCTAAAGACAGTAACAAATAAGGGATAAACTCTGTTTTCTAACAATAAACAACATTAGGTTTTGTTTGATTGTTACAAACAAAAATAAGTTTTGGTTTCTCAGTTGTTCTCAATGATTATTTTATGTCTATGTTAAATTTTTCTCAATAATTTTAAATATTCAGGCCAAGTTTAGATTGTTATAAGTTGCCTTCACCTATTTTACAATGTCTCAGCAAAAAGTCGTATGTGTCATAACTAACCAATTTTAAGTTGTAAAATGTCTTATGTGACTTTTTCCTGAAAACATAAATAAAATAAACTGAATCACACTTTCATTTTAAACTAAACCTAATTTATCAATTTTTAACATAATTTTGAATCATTAGTATCGATATTGTGCTTCTACACTGCGGTTTTTTTCCTCTCCTGAAAATTCAAAACTTTTGACGTAGGTCCTATTACAGTATCAACGACGATATCGTAAAATAATATTTGTTGCTATAGATATTTTTTTCCATATTATCTTCTATCCATACATCGATGAAAATAGTTCATAGTGGATACTAACATATTCAATAAGATAAATGAAATAACAATATTATAACTACAAATGAGTAAATACGCCACAGATCTTTAGATGGCACGTCGTTTGAGACAAATTTTATTATTGTTGGGTCAAAACGGCCGAAGCCATTATAACGGAAACAAAAGAAATAATTGTCTCAAATTACACAAAATAAATAGTTGTATATTCTAACAATTGCTGTAATACCATTCTCGTAAAGTTTCTGGACCCTGTATTAATCCAAATTTAATAAGCGACTCGAATAGAAAAAGAAATATTTTCTGAAGAATGGCAGCCTCGTCTGTTCGCAGAAGCATTAACATGAATAGATTTCCAACAAACGACCTAGTTTGTGGTGCATAAAGGATAAAGGGTCGCAAAAAGGCAACAAGTACTATTGATTTATGGTTTTTAACGGAGCCCTAACAAATGTAAAACTTATCTGCGGTCTTGCAAGTCGTCATTTATAAGGAACTAAAACAAACTAAAGTATGGGAGATAAATGAAACTAATAACGGACTGGGCTGTTGAGGACCATTGAGAACGT
The DNA here is from genome assembly GCA_029963845.1 of Rhamnusium bicolor. Lineage (NCBI taxonomy): Eukaryota > Metazoa > Arthropoda > Insecta > Coleoptera > Cerambycidae > Rhamnusium > Rhamnusium bicolor. The sequence continues at coordinate 1,585,095 of JANEYF010002575.1, read as the reverse complement.
CGACTGCTTTTACTCAATATCAACCGCCGAGCTGTTTGTATAAATTTACTTTGGTGAAAGTTTACTGCATAATTTTTTTATCGTGATTCTATAAAACATATTTAAATATTGTGAGTGGCACGGTATTGATTTTTTTTGCGTTGAAAAAGTTGTCTCCAAAGGAAATCTATTTTTGTACTGCTCCTATACACATTGGGCGTCAAAAAAATGCTACGCTAGACGTCGAAATGAGACGTTAATTCAAGTTGGGATGCCAAATATAACATTGTTCACGTCCAATATGTGACGTTGTGCCAAAATAAAATTGAACAGCTTACCAATCCTCGGCTAGCTTATTATATCTCAGGTTAGGTTACCAGCATCATACAGGCGACACTGGTGCCTTCAGCTTCTCAGTACTCTAAATTCAAGAAATAAACAATAATTAGTTGATCAGAGAATTTGGTATATCTTCCCACACTATATTTTTAATGAAACCTATTCTGGGAAATTAAACAACATAAGTTTAATAAAATGTTTTATCGTATCATTTGAAAAGTAAGGTTCCTTTGAGTTAAATCTTTATTGATAATTATGAATATCATAACATTATAACAACTTCACAATAACTTAGTAGCATAACTTAGTTAGTTACAATATATAATACGTTAGTTACCATATCATAATACCCTGGATAGGAATTCTATTTTATAGCTATTATTTATGAACATTGACGTGAATATTTTGAAAGTTTTCAAATTTGATAGATACACCTGATACATCATTATTGTCCAAAATGATGGGCATGTTCACTGAATCTTGCCTAGCAACATTCTTTTTCAGTTCGATGATGACATGGTACAGTGTTTACAGAAACGTCTCCAACTTGAATTTTTCGCGCAATGAAAACCTTCTTACTCAAGTTATCTTCTAAATACCCTCTTGCAACATGCTCGATTCCCAACCATCAAGTTCTTGTAAATCTAATATGTCTCCACCAGCATTAATAAGAAAAATTGCTGAAGATCTTCTAATACAATGACCAGTATACATAGTTGGATTTTCAAGTTTGAGATACATAACAATTTTCTCAGGTAGAAAAGAAAGGGGCTCACTCGGGCATATCAAATGCTGAGATGTTTGACTTAAATTTATAAGATAGATAGAAATTTTCAGGGCAACTAATGAAACACGTGGAGGTGGAGTGCTGTTGGCATTGAATAAGAAGTTCAATGCATGTTTGTTTGATATCCACTTGCTATGTCCCGGTTTTAGTCATCTTAACTTTATTGATATACTGGTGTAAAAGTAAAAATGTGTGATAATTACCTTTTTATTCTTACATTATATATTCCTGCTAATAGTGCTTGAGATGATTACGAAGCTTTATTCGATAATACTGAGTCACTTTGCACTATGTACGCATCCAATATTTTAATTATGGAAGATTTTAATATATCGGAATATATTTTAAAAACACCTAGTACAAATAACAATTCTCTGCAACAGTTTATTAATTTTTGTAACTTAGAGCAGCACAATAAAATAATTAATAATTACAATAGGTTGTTGGATCTAATTTTGTGCAATATGCCATGCAGTGTTAAGAAAACAACCTCAATCTTATTAACAGAAGATTTGCATCACCTTGCCTTCTGTATCAGAGTCCTTATACAAAATCAAAAAGCAAATAACTTTCCCTTATCAAGCCATACACTTGTCAATTTTAAAATAGCTAATTTTCCTGCACTTTATTGTGAATTAAACTTAATTGATTGGGCCTTCTCGTCGGATATGTCAGTTAATGAAGTTTTTATTTGAATTTTATGAAAGAATATATGCTGTCTTTAGAAATAATGTCCCTAAAAAGATACCTTGCCACAAACAGTACCCTCTTGGCTAAATTCCAACACGATTTGACTTTTAAAACAGAAAGACCGAACTCGGAGCATATATATGAAGTCCAAGCAACAGGTTGGCTACAATCAGTTTAAAGATTTGAGAGCTTTCTTTAAAAAATCTATTCGTGATGCATATAACAGATACATTGAAGAGGCTGAGAAATCTATAAAAGCCAATATAAATAAATTTTGGGGATTCATTAATTCAAAAAAAAAAAAACAAACTGTACCAGTATTCTCATTAGTATGAATTACAACAATACTAACCTTGAAAATCCTCAAGACATTGTTAATTCTTTTGCTAATTTTTTTTCCAATGCCTTTATCAATTCTAGTGACAACAGCAATTCTGGCAACAGCTTATGTAATAATAACGTTCTCCGCATTGGGCAGTTTAGTGAGAATGAGGTACTTAAGTCAATTAAAAAGTTGAAAGCAAATATATGACCACTCGACCTGATCAAGGTTCCTGCATTTATTATTAAAGATTGTGCTAGTGTCTTTTATAAATCGCTCTGCATTATTTTTAATTTGGTATTAGAAACAGACAATTCCGGATATGTGGAAACAATCCAGAATTTGGAAAATCATCGTGTCATGACTTTTACAAGGCGTTTGACTGATTAGACTACGGTATATTATTAACAAAATTGGAAGAAGTTGGCCTTAGCATTTCTTTGACAAATTCATTCTATTCATATCTATCTCGCCGATCTCAATTTGTACAATATCGTGGCTACCAATCTGTTGAATTTACTCAAACATCTAGAGTGCCGCAGGGTTCTATACTCGGTCCATTATTTTTTATATTATTCATTAATAATATTGTTGATAACCTAGATGTACATTATTTGCTATATGCTGATGATCTAAAACTATATTTCTGCATAAACTCTGATTTTGATTGCCTGAGGCTCCAGCACAATTTAGACATTCTTAATAACTGGTGCGTTAACAATCGTCTCGCTTCAAATGCTACCAAATATAAAGTCATGTCACTTTCACGGAAAACAAATCCATTTTTATTTGACTACAGTTTGGACAACACCACACTGGAAAGACCCGAGTTTATTAAAGACCTTGGCATTACATTAGATTCCAAACTAACTTTTTCTAAACATATTGAAGAATGTTATCTAGATTATTCAACAGTTTAGGTTTTGTTTTGCGCAACAGCAAAAGTTTTAAGAAATTGTCTACTCTACGAATGTTGTTTGTTAGTTTTGTTAGGTCCAAACTAGAATATGCTTCTATTGTTTGGAATTCTAGTTACAATATTTACATAACAGCACTAGAAAAAATGCAACGAAGATTTTTCAAATCTGTAATTTTCATTTTGAAGGGTACATATCCAATTGAGGAACACCTCAAAAAATTATTTTTAAATAAATTTTAAATGAGCAGTCGAATTAGGAGACGAGTGATGCACTCAGTAATTTTTTTGTACAAAATAAATAATAATGAGATTGACTGTCCCCTATTACCTAACTTATTAGATATAGAATTCCAAGTTTAAGTGCAAGGACAAATAATACAGTTATGTTTCCTACCTCTCGTACAAACATTTTAATTGCATCGCCTATGTATCAAATGTGCTTAACTTATAGTAATATCGAAAACGGTCTGGATATACTTAACTATAAAATTGCTGATATAAAAAATATTTATTTAATGCATGTTTAATTAATGTCTTCATATTCTATTTATTGTGTAATAATTTATTTTTAATTTATATTAGTCTGTTTATATACTGTTATATAGTTGTTATATTTTGTACTATTGTATTTTTATATAGTTTTCTACGCTATTGTTTACTATTTTGGATTTTTGTGTATATATTTTTTATTTATCCTGTAACTGGGTTTTATCACTCGTTAGATAAATTATTGCAAATAAGTAATTAAATAAATAAATAAATAAATAAATATGTGTGTTTGTTATTGTTACATTCACTAATACTTTTGTCCCTCTTCGTATTAATTTTGGATGTTACCGAATTCGCCAAAATAAGTCAAAGTAAGATATTGTACCTTACATGCATAAACATAGTTATGCGGTGCCACATCACCTAGCGTCAACCCTGGATTTGACGTCATTTATCGCAAATTCCCAATCTGTACTTATAAGTAGAGTTAGGCATTAAGTTGGTTATAAAGCGACGGCACACGACAACGCATGTAATTATCACAGTCGATACAATAATTATGGTTCATAAAATTGCTTACCATTTATTTGTTGTCGAAAGACAGCAATGACTCAGATAGCACAACCATCGAAGTAAATAAATATAAAAACTAAATCATTATTATAAAAAAACACTATTTTGCCCCCTCCTTAGCTAATTTAGGAAAGCATTTGCGCATACGTGTTTATATTAAGGCTGGGAATCGAATACGAATAATTCGAGTATTCGAATATTGGAGTATTCGAATACGAATTATTCTAATAGTAAATTATTCGAATACTCGAATATACTCGAATATTCGAATACTCGAATCCTCGAATACTCGAATACTCGAATACTCGAATATTCGATAACTCGAATATATTCGAGTATTCGATTATTCGATTATATTTGAGTAAATTTGAATATTAGAATATATTATTAAATTATATACGAATAGGTATGCAGTATGCATCCAACTAAAGTAGGTAGATAGTAGGTATAGGTAGGTACCTATTCTTAAATCCAAATATATAAATAGACCACATTAGTGGCACATTTTATTCCCAGTCAAACTATTCCATCTCTTTCTCGCCTCGACCTTATTCTTACTGTACTAAGGCAGGGGTTAAAATTAAATTTTAAATTTTAGAAAACCTGTAAATATTTAACTATTGACTTTTCATGTATTTGTTTTACCTTCACAATCTGCGTCTTTTTTTAAAACATTCTAATTTTTAGAGCACTTTTATTTTTTTCGAAAAGGAAAAATAGTTATGACACAGAGGTATAATAAACTAGTTCTGTTTTCGTTTTATTTAAGCTTCAATAGTTAAATGTGAACAATAGCGCCTCAATCCTAAAATAAAATACTAACTAAATAATTCTGACCCTTAAGGCACATGTACAGGAGACATACCTACCCTATTGTGGGTATGGAAAGCAAATCAAATTGCCTGCTTAGTGGATTACGTCACGACTATTATTGTGGTCTATCCAACTAAATACTCAAATAGAGTATTCACAATTCACTAGTACTCAGTGCTATACCTATTAATAATGAAAATTCGAGGATCCGGATTATTCGGAGACCTATTCGAATAATTCGGATTATTCGAGTATTCGAATATTCGAATTATTCTAATAGGTATTCGAATTAGTTCCGAACACTCGAATAATTCGAATATTCGAATATCCGAATAATTCGAATATCTATTCGAATAATCCGAATATTCGAACATTCGAATAGTTCGAATATTCGAATACTTTTTCGAACGAATATTCGAATACTAAAATCTGAAAAATTCTCAGCCTTCTATACACTTTTCTTCTTATTTTTGCTTGTAGAATTTGTCCAAGAATTTAGGTACTTATAGCAGTTTAGAAACACCCTGTAGATATTCTTGTTAACTAAATTAATCTATAATTCCAGTTTTTAAATTAGGTACCCATTTTCTAAGAAAACTTAAACGAGGTTTTTTAGTATAACTAACTGTAAATTCCACATTTTTTATTTGTTTCTATCAGTTACAGGCTCGTTATCATTTGTGTCTAGGATCTATAACAAAATATAGTATCTAAAAGCAATGTTCGTGAAAAATCTATAATAGAGAAACCTATTTCATTTGACTGGAGAATTAATTTTTATATAGTGCCGGTGAACAATCCTTTCCATGGGCTGTAGTGTATAACGAAATATGCAAATACAACACATCAGTTAGAGAACCAGAAAACGGTCTGCTATTGTTCATATCATTTAGTTTTATAACACTTATGTAAGCCCGAAATTGGTTGATATGGGATCCACTTTACATAATTTACTTTAGCTTCGACTAAACAAACTAGTGGACGAAAAAGTTGATTTTGATAAAATAGGGTACCCGGAGTTATATTAACTATACAGGGTGGGTAGAATTTCCAATGTCTGTATGGGGTAAATCGATAACTGTAAGAGATACAAGAAAATTTAAGACACATTCTCGATCTCTTTTCTTGAGACAAATTCACTGGCGAAAACAAAAATTTGCTGTCATCTTTTGTTTTCGAGTTATAAACAAAAGTTCGATTTTTCGACTTTTAGACACATGTCAATATCTTGGTTGTTTGTAAAGTTATGAAAAATAACTTTTACATTCTTGAGGCACTCTTTTCTGTATAACACAGTAGCGTCAAGAAAAGTAAAAAAACTGCAATTTCTAGTTATGGCATAAAGTTGTATTTTTTTAAAGGGAATCATAGTTAGCTATCGTTTAGTTAAAAAAGAAAATTTTTCTCTTTCAAACTTTATATCATATGTGGCGTCGCTTTTGATGTGTAAATATTTAATAGCGAAAATAATCTTTTAGTAGATTACTTTTTTTCGTTTTTTATATTTATTCCAAGTAGGCGTGCGTTATCTATGACAGTGTTTATCCGTTTGTCAGTAAATTGCATATAATAATTTTATTTCCATCATAATTACACCACATTTAATTGTAAAAGTGAAGATGTCTTACGAACATTACGAGAAATATGCTACAATGCTTTATTCAAAGTAATAACAATTGTGATATTTCGTTCGAAATATATTTCAATCGCTATCCAGAAAGAAGGCAACCTAAAAAAACTATTTTTTAGGAGGTTAAAAGAAAGTGTCATTAATTGTGGGTCCTTCAACAAGCCATGATCAAAAAATTACAATATTCAAGATGCTGAAGAAACTTCTATAACTGTAATTAGAATGGCGGTTGCAAATCCTTCAATTTCAAGTCGTCAAATTGAAGCTAATTCTGGGATTTCAAGACGTCGATCTTTGGGTATTTTGAGGACATACAAATTCAGGCCTTAAAGAATAAGGAAGCAGTATAACCTACAACCAACTGATCTACGGCGACAATTGGAGGTTTGCATATGGTATCGTCAAAAAAGTCCACAAGATCCATTCTTCTCTAGAAATGCAATTTGGACAGATGAAGCCTACATTAGCAGTGCAGAAATTTTGAACAGGCATAACGAGCACTATTGGTCTGATATGATTCCTCATCGTACCGTTGATGTGCGATCACAGGGACGCTTTGGTGTTAGTGTTTGGTGTAATTTACGTGGCAATCGTGTTTAAACATATCACATATATCAAGAAAACCTTAATGGCCAACGGCACTAAGAAATCTTGAACCAAAAAATTATTGAGGAATTTATGGACAATCTATCCTTAATTGAGGCAGGAAATCAGTTCCTCCAACAAGATGGTGCACCACCTCTAATATCAGAACCGTTTCAGAATTATTAAATACCAATTTTGGAAATACTGAATTGGAAGTATCCGACCAGTGAGATGGCCACCACGATCATCTGACTTATCGCCACTGGATGTTTTATTTTGGGGCCACATTAAAAGACAAATTATATAAGAAAACCAGTACCGACATAAATGAACTCAGACAAAATTTTATAGACTGTGTGAATTCCATTTCAAATCTTCATATTTATAATGCAGTTCAGAGTGTTATGAAGAGGTGTAATTTATGTATCGAACATAACGCATATCAGTTTGAATATTTGCTTTAATTAGAATTTTTATTTTGTAATTGTAACGTATTATAAAATTAGATATAAATTTGTTATTTTTTGATCTTGGCGTGTTGAGGGACCCACAATTAATGAGATTTTCTTTTAACAACTTAAAAAAGGCTTTATTAGGCTGTTTTCTTTCTGGATGGCGATTAAAATATATTTCGGATGCAATATCACAATTGTTATTACTTTGAATAAAGCATTCCAGCATATCATATTTCTCGTAATTTTCGTAAGACATTTTCACTTTTACGATTAAATGGGGTGTAATTATAACGGAAACAAAATTATTAATATGCAATTTACTGACAAACAGATAAACACTCTCATAGATGACACACGCCTACTTGGAATAAATATAAAAAAACGCAAAAAGTAATCTATAAAAAATTATTTTCGCTATTAAATTGTTACACATTAAAAGCGACCCCATATATGATATATAGTTGGAAAGAGAAAAAAAATCCTTTTTAACTAAATCATAGCCAACTATTATTCCCATTTTAAAACAATACAACTTTATGCCACAACTCGAAATTGCACCTTTTTCTTAATATTCTCGACGCCACTGTATTATACAGAAAAAAGTGCCTGAGGAATGTAAAAGTTGTTTTTCATAACGTTACAAACAACCAAGATATTGACATGTGCCTAAAAGTCGAAAAAATCAAACTTTTGATTATAACTCGAAAACAAAAGACAATAGCAAATTTTTGTTTTGGCCGGTGAATTTTTCTCAAAAAAAGAGATCGAGAATGTTTTTGTATCTTTTACAGTTACCGAGTTACCCTATACAGACGTCGAAATTTGATCACCTTGTACATACATAATATCTCTAAATTGTGTTTTGTGTTTTTAGTTATTAAGGGGTAGATAAATATATCTTACATTTAAAATAATGCTGTCTCAAAATTAACGCGAAAATGAAATCGTCAAAACGTTCTACGCAATGTTGATAGTGATAATAAAATTGTATGTAATAATAAGAATAAGAAGAGGTGAATAAATAAACTGACTTAATAATTTGAGAAGTTCTGAAAATTGACCTTTATATCAAGAGTGAAGGTACAAATAACATAATAAAAGTTCCCTCCAACAAGTGTTGAATCACGGTCACTGTATTAAAAGGGACGACTAAAAAAAGGCTTTTTTTTTTAAATTTTATCCCTGAACATTCAGAAAATGACATGAAACGTTTACTGCCGAATTCTCTTTGAAATAGTATAATACAGAGTGAATCTAAATGATGAATCGTCTTTTTTGAAATCATACTTTCTTTAGGGAATAAAGGGAACAGTAAAAGTTTTAATTTAGTACTTCGAAATATTTTTCATTTATAATTAAAATCTATCATTTCATAAGTCACAATTAACTATTCCTTACCCAAAAAATCTTAATTTTAAACAAAAATGGGAATAGGCCACTCTGCTATGAAACCCTTCCATTGTGGTAGTAGTATATGAGGGAGATGGCTGGCTGAATTAGTTGTTTCGGCTACGATTGAATAATCACTTTGTCCATAACTCCAGCTCTATAACAAAGTCTCGAGTTCCAATGCTCCTTTAATGTGTCGTAAGCCTATTCATTGAGTAGTTTCATGTCTTATAGTGGCTCCTCAATACGTTAAATCGTTAATTCGATTTAAACTTATTGAAATATTTACTTTTCATAGTACTATATTCTTTTTTAAATTGAACTAATATATTTTTTCTACAAACACCATTAAAAAACTAAATTTTTAACACGGCATACTTGAATTAAAAATGTAATATTATATAAACTCGCGTTAAAAATGATCACATGATTTACTTTTAACACTAGTGCAAAAAGTAAAATGACAAGTAGTTTGTTATAATGACATTTATATATTTATTAACAAAAAATTACAAGTCATTTAGAAATATTTATATTAATTGTACAATTAGAGCAATTAGTAATATTTATCCCTTGTGAGGAAGCTACTTCACAAGAAGAAATTGTTGAGGTTGAACTTGAAGCAGTGGAGGAAATACTATTAATATGCTCTATTTCTGAACTGTTAGAAGAAGGGCAATTATTTGGAAGAATGTGACAAGCAATCCTCTTTTTGTTTTCTAACGAATCTTCCAAGTATCCTTCTGCAACACTCAAACTTTTCCATCCTCCATGTCTTTCTATTGTACATAAATTTGCACCAGAGTCTGCTAACAAGCTGGCGGATGTCCGACGGAAACAATGTCCGGTGTAAAGTTCACTATTTGGTAATTTCAAAAATCTTGCAATATCTGTAGGCATCTTTCCAAAAATATTTATTCCAACAGGTTGAATCGTACATTTGTTACTAGTGTATTTAATAAAAATACGTTGGTGGTTGCCATGAGCTGGACGTAATGCTAAGTACTTATGATATAAGTCAATATAAGTCTCAGTAATAACAGTAAAGGTTCTTGAAACTCTGGTCTTGCTATCTGGAATGTTTACCACTAGTGTATTTCCTAAATTCTCAATATTGTTTAAACTCATTTGACAAAGTTCTTCACGGCGACACGCGTCTAGTATACCCATTACAGCAGCTACTTTAAACATCAAATACTTGTCATCTGGCGCCTCTGCAATAAACTTATCAATATTTTGGCATGTAAAAATTTTTGATTTTTTTGGACGATATCCTTCTCCTTTGCGCTTCAAAAATGCGATGAGTTTATAAAACTTACTTATATCTTGATTGTTCTTGACATTTAACATAGCCTTTATCATTGGAAAATGTGCCCAAAGTGTCGAAGACTTCCAAATTTTAGAATTTTGCTCGAAATAGGCCAACATTACATTTTCACTGTACTTACCTGCAACATTGTTCCGATCGCATCGTTCCATAAAGCGCTTGTACGCTAATTCATATTGTTGTTTGGATTTTGTGGGCAACAAATCTAAAGTTGCCCTTGTAGCTGCTTCTTCAATTTCTTGAGAAATCGATTCGCTTCCTTCTGGACTATAATTAATATTGGAACTCATCATATTGCAATCGTTTGGCTCCGTAGTCTAGAGGTAACGTACTTGCCTCGAAACTTCGGAGTCCCGGATTCGATTCCCGGTCGAGGAACTGGGGATTTTTCTGTGAGAGAATTAATCGTAGTATACTCGGATACTGGGTGTGTGTCCATTGTCTCTAAATGTGTAGCCCTCTCCCACACAAGGTCATTCCAGACCTTCAGGGATAAAGGGGGTTGTAATTTCATGTGGTGTTATTATACTATTATTATTATTATTTGACAAACATGTGTCAAACAACGGGCAAACTTGATTTATTTATTTCATTAATCCTACAAACTACTGGAATTATGAGGTAACCATTAAAAGGATTTGAAATCTTTTTAAAGAAACTTTATTGTTCTTTTTTTAATGGTGTTTGTAGAAAAAACATTGTATGATACACGTGTTAAAAATGACTTTATTTTGTTCGTGGAGTTGCTCCACTCGCTTACGCACGTTTCGCAAACTTCTCCACTCACAAAATAAAAAGTCATTTTTAACACTTGTATCATTAATAACTATTCCTTGCACACTTTTTTCGCGCGCACATTTTAATCTTTTTAAACATATTAAGATTTTAGTAACTCATTTTATACGTTTGTTTAACCACTTAGTGTTGCTTGGGTACATTTTGCTCTTTGCAAAATAACAAAAGACCTTTTACGTTTTTTGTCTTTACAAAATTTAAGGTCATATTTGAAATTAATTTCTAAATTTAACCCCAAGAAGATAAATAAAGTTTTTCTGACAAATTACGGTTTGCTATAATTTTCGTGATAATTGGTTTTTTCAATTTTACCTGCGTCTATTTTAGCCTGTATATTTTAACTAATTAACATGGAGAAAAGAGTTAGGTTTTGTGTTCAATTAAAGAAAGATATATAATATTACTTTATTTTCTGGAAACATAAATAACATATTCCATCTAAATGAACCTATATCTTATCTAACATAAGGAAGTTTCTGCTTTATAGTAATGTCAAACATGTTTCAATAATATTCATAAATATTTGCATAATGTATTGAAATCTTGAAACAAGGGCCAACATAATAATATGAAAACAATTTAACAATATCTAACAATAAAAATTGTTATTTGGAAATAGTTCTTCAGTAAAATTTTGGAGAGCTCAATGGTGGATCAGGGGACAAACTAACAGGAAAGAATGAAAAACAAGCATTATGGTCTTGTGTATAATACACTGTACAACATACCCAAATTTGCATTCATTCTTCTTTGTTTTGCTCTGGTCGTCATGGCTGTATTAAATATTTTGAAAAATATCAAGATTTAAATTTTATTAGGTCTGAAAAAAATATAAGTTTACATAATTCTTTTTAAAGGGAAAATCTTTAACGTCTTAAAATACCATTACATAGGACATTATCTCTTATGGTCACTTCTAATTCCTTTAGATTATATCTTATAGTAGTTGAGATATAAGTAAACAGAATATTTTAGTTTAGTCCCCAATACAGGGCGAGTCTTAAGTGTGAAGTTATATTTAAATCACCGATTCTTGACATCTGTAGAAACCCTCTGATAAATTTTTTTTATTCTCACGTATTATCGAATTTCAAAAAAATACGATTAAACTATTTTGAAACTGCTGGTTACTGGAAACATTCTATATCTTAGCTAAAATGATGTAATGGACTGAAGCATTTTTTATGTAATTCTCTCACCTAGACCCGATTGTACAATTGTGAGTTAACATAAGTTGGAGGTTACCTAGAATTATATTTTCACAAAAATCGATGAGATTCTAATACAAACCATTTCAACTAAAAGTTACTTTAGCATAAAATATTTGTTGCTTCCAAAACAAATGAAAAATTGAAAAAATTCAAATTCTAAAAGTGTGAGTTTAGCTAACCCACGATTGAAAAATCGAGCCCTAGCAGTAAGTTCATTCCCAAATTTATAATAACTTTGGATGAAATAATTACCTACTTAACGATTAATTGCTCCATTTGCAATAATTTTTAAACATTTTGAAATATATTCAATGTGAAAAATGTACAATTTTGACTTTTTTTTGCACCAATCAATATTTCGTTTTAAGTGTTTCATATGGAATGTACAACTAAAACCAAATTTTCCAATGAACAGTAAACTTTTTAGGGAATCTCGAGAAGAATTTAATGTTCCCATCTCATTTTCAAAGTTTATAAAAGGATTATTATCTTTGAGAAGTAGGTACTGACCCTCTGCTATTACAATAATTTGAAATATGTAGGGGTTCAGGAAATAAATCAGCTCTCTACTATTTTAATTGGCCTCTAATAGTAAAACACTGAAGGTGCAACACAATAACAATCAGGTGATGGAAAATAGTTTGCAGTATTTTCACACACTTCCGTCACATTTTATACTGGACATACCTAACAATTTTCATTCTTTTTCCTCCATAATAGTCTGTACGTTTAGGAGGATAGTGTACGTCATTTTTCTATAAAAAAGACCCATTTTTTCTCGAGAAAACAGCACTTCATTCGGGATAGGCCATTACATAATGAAAATTCAACCACGCCATAATATGAACTGCGATATTAGCGTGGCGTGTCAGATATTTACTACGTTTCCATGGAGTGTTGAAATCGACTTCAGTTCAATAACGTTCAACGTTTTCATGAAACACTACTTATAGATATTTCAAAAATGTATTTCGATATACTCTACGTATTTTTCGGCTTGTTAGGCCTTTCTCAAGAGCATTACAGATGAATACTATTCACCTATAATTTCTCAAGAGCATTACAGATGAATACTATTCACCTATAATTTTTCAAGAGCATTACAGATGAATACTATTCATCTGTAATGTTCTTGGGAAAGCCCAACAAGCCGAAATATATGTAGAATGTACCGAAATACATTTTTTGAAACATCTAAAAGCAGTGTTTTTCTTCAAAATAATTATTATCTAAATGATTTGAAATCCCGTTTTGAAGTTTTAACATTTGCCAGCTATTAACTGTCATCTTGGGACAGGTGTCTTTTATCAGCTGATGTTTTTGGTTTATTGGAAACTGTAATTTATCACTACATATTTTTATTTTAAATAAATTAAGTTTAACAGCCACTCAGCCACAAAATGGAAAGTTTTAAATGGTTGTAATTTATTGGTTATAAAACAATATTCACAGTGCGCATGTTTAGATTCAATACAATAGCCGTTCTCCTGTAGTTGGATTGAGTTGGATCTCGATTTGATCCCAGGAAAAGTCGAATCGACCTTGGGATTGAAATCGAATTCAATACCTGTTCTACCTGCTAATAGGTGTGTCCACAAAAAAAATATTAAAAATCATACATTTGAGCTCTGAAATTTTTTGGAAAAGAATCATAGCGACTGTCCCGTGACTTTTAATTAGGTTGACGTCACACAGTGCGCTGCGCTATTTCTATTGGAAGGAAAAGATTAATTTAGTTACAATCATAGATTAGAGGTCTTATTAACATTAGTTGAAATTTATCTGGAAAAAGAATCATAACAGCTCCCACAGAAATCGTTTCTCTCGTGCTTACTAATTGGGTTTAACGTCACATGCTCAACGGCTTGGAAAATTTTTATTACTTAGGATACAATTTTTTTGTTTTGTTACAGTAGGTTATTTTAAGACCAAAAAATTTATTATTTTCAATTGAAATTAAAAATATTGGCAAAACAAAATTTATAGTACTAATAAAATCATGATCTTCACATATCTAACCACTCACCTAATCAGTGTTGCCAGACATACCAATTTCACGGTATTTATACCATTATTTTCCCTTGTGTACCTGCACTTTTTTTAAGTAATAAAACTATTATTTAAAAATGTCTACCATTTTACACCAATATTAGCAAAAGTTAATAAAAAAGTCAAATTTAGGTCGTCAGCCCCGACCTCGGTCAGTTCTTTCATTAAATAAGAGTAAACTAAATTAAATTTTATACCGTGTATACCGTCTTTATAAACCGGAACCTCAGGTAAACAGCGCTAGTTGTGCAAGCCCAAATAAATAATAGTCTTTTGCTGTTTTCTGTTGTTTCTGTTGCGATGGCAAGACCCGTTTTTTCAATACTCATTAATCGTCAATTAGGTCAATAGAAATTTTTTTGAAAAACATCATGATTTATTTATAATGAAATTTATAACCAAGATTCAATTAGAAGAGCTACCCATGAAGAACTAATCCGAAGGTGCGAAAAATATGTGGAGGTTCGAGGGCGGAATTTTGAGCAATTATTAAATTAAAATGGAATCATATTTTTAGTTGATTTTATCTTAGCTATTTTAGTTTATGCAAAGTATCTTTAATTCAATTAATAGGCATGTTATAGTGTTTAGTGTTATTTTCTGTTTTTGTGGATATCTAGTAACAAATGTACTACAAGTTCTTGATATTACTTTATCACATTCTCCATAAATAATAAACAAATTCAAAAAAGTCTTCGTGGGTGTAATTTAAAATACGGTGGCATTTTTTTGACATAAGAGAATGACTGATATCAATATTGAATATTTGAGGGAAATATATATGGTATCTTTTATGAGATTTAAATATCATTTGAACATTTTCTACTTTACTTGAATATTCAGAGAATATTATATGCTGTATGGGATTAACACTATACTCCGTCTAATGAACAGAATGTTAAGCCACTCTCCAGAAATATGCTCCATGTTTGAATAGAATTTTTTCTGTTAGTCGTATTTCTAAAACCCATAACACAAGCAACCGCTTAACTTAACTGCCTCGAGATCTTACATTCGGCGTCGGTCATTTCGTTTTAGTGTTATGATACAAATTACAGTTTTTATTCATTGTTTCGAGTTGCTGTTATTCTCATTAATATAAAAAATTGTATTTTTCAAGACTGGTGTACATTTGTGTATATTAAGATACATAATAGAAAGGATTAATATTGACAATGTTATAAAAAAATAAAGAATTTAAAATTTCGTATACTTATTTCACACTTGAGGTTTTATCATTTTAATTCCTCAAAAATTATGTTTTAAATTATATGAGTTTTGAATTCCCGCTTCTATTAATTTGTAGCATGTGAAACTGATTGTTGCATACACTGTTCTGCGCCACCGTAAACTAGTGAGGCGTGGCTTAACTATTTCTATTCATAAAACATGGTATAATAGGAGGAAGTTCGTTTCGCATTGTTTATTTTTTGTATACCTATCGTTAACACTTTTATATTATCATCAAAAATACCGTTAGTAATTTTATTAAATATATTTTTTTTCATTATTACTAAAATTGTTCCTATTGAAGACCCTGGTTGTTTGTGTCATGGGATACACAAATTACCATTTTATTAGGTTTTTTATAAGGTCTTGAAAGTAGATCCTTGTTTTAAAAACTTTTTTCAAATCAAAAAAAAAAATCTCTAAGCTTCAACCATGAGACATCTCGTATCTAACAAAACATTTTTATGGATATTTGGAGTTTTTAAGAGACGTACATTTTTTAATAAAGAATAACTTTTTTCGTATATCACTAATGTAGAAATTTGTACTTCACCTCTGGACACCCTGTATATAAACTTAAATCTGAATAGTTATTTAAGGGGTTTTAAGAGAGGCAGAATTTAATATGTAGATTGACTTTTTTTTCGCAAATGATTAACACATTGGCTGCGACAGTAAAAAATGTTGGTTTAATTTCTGTGCGTTATCGACCTCCGGAGACTGAAAACACGTCATTCATATGGTGCGGTATCGGTCGCCAGAAACCGATAGACAAAATGTCATTCACTGTCATCTACAAGATTAGTATTGAATTAAGGTTTAAAAATTGTTACACAAATAAGTTGAAACAAATTCATTGTATAATACAAAAGATACTTATAACATATTAGTCTAAATCACTAAATTATTTCAAACCTAGAAATATTCATTATTTCATATAAAATTAACATAAAAATTGTGAAAGCTTTATTATAAAAATATAAAAAATTAATAAAAAGAAATTTCTTGTCATTTTAAAAAATCAGTTATTGTGTGTCTTATTAAAACAAGAAAGGCACATGCCGGGTTTTCCAGGGCAATTGTCACAAAGGCCGGCTACCTTAGATACTTTTTTTGTTTGCCTCACGACTTGAAAGAGTATTGCGCAATTCTTGATAACACCCCCTGCAAATTTTTCGTTTTTCCTTCCTGGAACTGAAGGTTTTATAAAGGTGTGAATGGCCCTTTTATGGCAAGTTTCAGTTATGGTTTTTGGAGGATCTGCTAACTGTACTGCTAATATTCTTCTAAATTCAGTAATAAACATTTTACTGTTTGATATTTGATTGTAAATAATCATGAATTAACAGTATATATTCCAAACAGAAACTAGAACATTACTTTCCTGCACCACTTTAATCTGCGGCGTAATACACTGTGGTAGGAGGACATTTGGTCACTGTCATCTACGTCTTTTTTTGCTTTATTATAGTCTAGTATACACCTTGGTTCAACAATAACATCGCCTTTTCGAGACCGTTCTCCCGTGCCCTCTACCACACTTGTATGCGTAGGGTTTGTAATCAACATTAAGATCGGCCTTTTATCAACCCATTTCACAATTTTTACACAATCATTCTGCTGACCGTACATCTCCCTTTTTCTTTAATACATCTTCGATTAGAGCGTAGCGTACTGCAATAAACAACTTTTTCCTCGAAAAATTTTCTACCTAGGGGTAAGCTTGAATAAAAATTATCTGCAAAAAGGTGATGTCCTTCTTTATGTTCTACTGCCTTTAGAAGTTCATAAACTACTTTCTCTGACTGTCCTTGTCCTGAGACCTTTTCATTTTTGCCGGTATAAACTAATACCTTGCTTATATAGCCATCAACAGTGCATATTTTATACAGTTTAACACCATATTTGTGCGATTTATTATTTGTATATTGACGGAATTGAATTCTCACTCTAAACGGAATCATGAACTCATCAATAACTAGTATCCGGCTAGCCGTTAAAACAGACTGAAAGGTATTGTTTAGTATTTCTAATGGCTTTCTTATTTTGTACAATCTATCGTTTATATCCGTCATTGTTACAAAAATGAATGCACCGAAGTGGTAGTAGAAATCGATCACTAGTCATAGTATTTACTATAAATGTATTTGTGAACATAGGAACTCTTGACCAGTAAGAATTCAATGATGGAAGGGGATTGAGTCCCATAAGCAACATTATCGAGAAAAACTGCATCATTTCGTTTTTGTCAGTGTTTGCCCAAACATGCAACCTTGATTTCGAGAAAGATCTGCGTTCTGTCAAACACTGTTGAGCAAATGTATTTGTTTCTTTAATAATCACGTCCAAAAGTTCGTCCGATAGAAAAAGTTTGTATGCGTCCAACGGACTTTTTATCTTGTCAACATCAAAATTAAATGTTGCTGATTCTTTGCAAGTTTTGAAAGTTGATTGTTATTGTGTAATATCATGCCAATCTTATTATCTGTTTCCATATTTGCATCATCGGTACTCTCTAAAATACTATAGCACGAGAAGATATATATGTTACAAATAAAAATGGCTTACCTTCGTTTTCATTATCAGAATCATTTCACTATGTGAGTCATCATTTGAACCAGATAACGATGGATAATAGTTTTTATCCCTTACCGAGTCATCACTGCTAAAATCATCAGATTATTCCTCACTGCTGAGGTTCTCAAATTTTCTTGCATTTTTTTCAGGATCAAAATGATTGATTTTCATTTCCTTGTGACTGAATATCATCTCCACGTGACTGAATAGCGTCTCTACGTGACTGAATTTCATCTTCACGTGACTGAATTTCATCTCTATGTGACTGAACTGCATCTTCTGACGATTCAATATTTTCTACTTTATTTGTCATTTTCATAATTTTTTGTACTCGAGAAAACATCGTTTTTATGCGCGAATTGAAACATGTCTTTCCACTATGCTGTTCTTTACTCAACTAACAGCTGTATGTAAATATGATAAAAAGCGGGAAACGACTTGTTTCTTTACATAATTCAGCATAAGTCTTTGGGGTCCGATACCGCACTAGAGTAAGTTTTGACTAATTTATAGCTATATGTATCATTTTGTTGATCTAAATATTAATGGAATAATACATTTCGCACGTAAAAAAGAATTATGGAAATTTACCCTCGCACCAGATAAAACTATGTTTTAGGTCTCCAAAGACCGATAGCGCAGCCAACATATAAAGAAGTTTTTCCTTTTGGCATCCATGGACACACTGTATATTAGAAAAGAGCAAATAGAGTATCCAGCATTCTGTTCTGTTTATTTTGATCCTTATTGATACAATTTATAAGAATTATAATCAAACAAAAAAAATTAATGATTTTGATACTTCATATAAAGTTAGTTGCACACGTCGTGATGTCACAACTAATGAAGTCTATTCAAAACAGAAGTATATTTCAGGTTCCCCACTTAGGCTTAAAACTCAATTAAAATCGATCTGCAGATTTTGCTTGCCACTGAATTGGTTGATAATTTAGCTTAAAATAAATTAATTCCCCGGAATAATAGTTGCAGAATTAACTAATTGCAGTCATTGCAGATAATTATTAAAATGCGTCATTATTTTGAACAATAAAAATGATAATTAAAAGACGTTTTCCAGTAACGAAGAGGGATTTAGATTCTAGTTATTTCTAAAAATAATTCATCGATATATCAATTGTTGCCTAAATAATTAATAATAATTATTACATGTTGATATTTACTAGTAAATTGATAGTTACATTTTATGGTATATGACCATCCCATTAATTAAACATTTATAATCAACGAATGATTTTTGATTAATTTATCAACATAGCTTACAAATACCCAACATTAAATATGTGTTCAGAACTGCAGTAATTCACAAAATACGAGCACAATATTCGCTGTTATTCATTAATCGAGTGAAATTAGTTGCGGATACATAGGTTTGGTACTGGATTTATGATGGATTGTCGGATTAAAGAAGACAATTTGCATTTAAATGCATAAAACTGCATTCAGCGAACAAAACTTAATAGAAAAGTTGGATGCTAAAATTGAACGATTTCTTTTTTTGGATGGCTTGGAAGCAGAAGTAAAAAACAATAGAGTTACAGGCAATAATATTCACAAAAAGTGTTTGATGTACTTAGTGAGATCGAGACAGAAATAAAATGAACACACTAAAGAAAGTCTGCTGTTTTAATTGCGATTATTTTATGATATAGTCGTCATTACATCGAAAATTGTTACAAATAACCATAGAGATACACATACAAAATTTATTTGTTTTTCAATTCGAATATGCATGTGTAAATGATATTATTTCAACAAGAAAAATCATTACATCCAAGTGGTTGGGAGATGGTCAATAATATTATAGGTCTGGAAGCTAAAAAGTTACTTGATCATGTGTAATTGTTTAAGATCGCCCTGTATATTCGAAAATAACTTCTGATTTGCCTTGACCTTTTTTATCTAATTTATTGTTTTTTTTTTTAATTAAATATCTAGTTATCACAGAACTCAATATATCGAAATTGGACGCGTTATTGCCTGTATGAGTAACTAAAAACATTTTTTTTGTAAAATTTTTGGTTTTAATAACAGATCTCCTTTAATTGATGTCAATTGTTGAAAATGATAGGAGTAAGGAAAAATCCGCTGGCTGAAAAAAGTCTTCGATTCTTTCGATTGTCAATTCCTGCCTGGGTTGATCAATTAATTCTTGTCGTTATCGTTAGCACACACATACAATTATAACAGACATTAGGAAAGATATTATTTAAAAATGAGAGAAATTAATTTGGCATTCAAGTGTGAGAGTTAGCACTATCTTTGCTAAGGCGACGTCTAAGTAAATATTAACCACTTCAAGCGGAATGCCGCACATTTGAGTTTTGCCAAAACAAAATAAAAACTGCCTTACTGCCCACTTAAATTGACCACCCTGTACATGCAGTATAAAATGGCCTATCTGTTTTAGGGCCCATGCTTTTTTGGTTGTCACATTTGTATTTTTTCTCATTTAACTACCTATATATTGACCCACTTATTCTCTACAACTCTATAAGACTAAGTACCTTGCCTAAATATGTGTATTTATTTGGAAAAGGCAAAATTCTTGAACCTCTTATCTTTTCAAATTATTTAGAGGAATTTCAAGTTCTGGGATGTAACTTCCGACCGACTGAACAAGGAATGCAAAATATTCCAAAGCCATGGGACGATAACGGTTGGCTAGAAAGCGGTGAGTTATTTTTGTGTTTACCAAATAAAATTATTCATTTCTCAATGAGGCGGAGCCACAACTGATGCAGTGATTAACATGATTTGGAACAGTGATCCCGAAGACGAGAACGAATACTTACAACACGAGGCATGTTTTGAAGAAAGAAGAATGAATGAATATAGTTGTTTGACTACAGCTCTAAAAAATATGCCTTTATGTAGATCATTTTGAATAAAAATGTTTTTGTCTTTTTATTGCCGGTTTAAAGTTCATAAAAGATTAATCGTTGCGATTTTTTTTTTCAAGGCCACTTTTTCACCATCTTTTGAAGTATTAACTGAATTATGCTATGTAATAAAATTACGGCACCCAGAACTCGAGAGGTTTGGGGTACGTAAACCTAATCTGGCTCCACTACTAATATTGTTTGAATGATCCATTGAAGCATTCAAGTTCCTAGATTAATGCAAAATGACAATAAAACTGAATTATAGAAAGTGTACTAAAGAGAAATTTAATAATTTATTTTTTCTTAATATTATTCTAAGAAATTACGTGCGCTGAAAGTTTCAAACAAAAAAAAATGTTGGTTTAGCATGGCAAATTTTAAAAAACAATGATTATTCCTTGTCCTTGATTAATAGTGTATTTCTACAAACTAACAGTTCTCACATTAACCGTAGTATTGATACAAGAGAAGGAATTCATTATCAGCTTCTGTTTATTGAGGTTTATAATAAAAACTTGTCTGTTTTAAGGAACGATAATAAATCCATTATACCGTGATATCAAAAATTATCTTAGGCTCAAAATTATATAATTCTCTAAACAATAATATACGAAGTGTCAAAACTATACAAAATTGAAAAGAAATCGTAATTATATAAAGAATATAGCAAGACAAGATATACATCTTTAAATTGACAACTAAACATGCTTTTTCATTTTTTCTCCTTTAGTTAAATGCAATTTATTTATGACAAAAATCTGATTTTACTGAGATTAAATAATACTTCACCTCCGTGAGCTACATAATAGATTAGAAATAAATACGAGCAAGTTTAATGTATATATATGGATCCATAAATATATGCCTTTGTGTGTATATAAATAAAAATATATTATTTTTTTCTGTTTTATTTTACTTTTTTTAAATGTATAATTTACTATTAATAACTATTATTTAATATAGGTATATGTGTAAGTATATGTATGGATGTGTGTGCATGGACGTAGTAGGTATGCATGTAGGTACATGTGTGTATATGTGTGTGCATATATATATACGTATGTATGTACACATATGTGTGTGTATGTGTGTATTGTGTATGTATATTATGTGCATATGTGTGCCTGTATGCAGATATTTGTGCATGCGTGTATATACATATATATTTATTTCTCTTTGTACCTCACGAACAAATATGAAAATATTTATGTGAGTATTCTATGTTTATTGCTGTATACTATGATTATTTTTGTATTCTATATCTGTATACCGGGTGGC
This sequence comes from Rhamnusium bicolor, assembly GCA_029963845.1. NCBI lineage: Eukaryota > Metazoa > Arthropoda > Insecta > Coleoptera > Cerambycidae > Rhamnusium > Rhamnusium bicolor. The sequence goes on along the minus strand of JANEYF010002575.1, from coordinate 1,562,755 downwards.
CACGAGTCAATGTACGCCCCCAATATTTAGGTTGTTTTTGAATTTAAAAATTTGGTTTTTGGTACACATAAATTAGACAATAATGGGCTACTTTCAGACTAACAGGAATGAAAATATCGCTTCCAGTTGAACCCAGTGACATCAACTTTTTTTTTTTGGATTAACTATATTTTTTTGATGGTTTCTCATTAAGCATAAATTTCTAAGTGCAACAGTTTTTTTCAGATTTTAAAAATTCCAAAAAATGAGTGAGATACGAAAAATTTTTTAATTTTTTAAAATGGCCGCGTCAGGTGAATGCGATGTAAGAAAATTACTAAGTAGGCTATGGAAATTATTATCTTGGTTATCTTTTAGATGATAAGCATTTTTCACTTTGACAAAACTATTGAGTGAGTTTTTTTAATTGAAAAATTTTATTATAATATATTTTATTGTTTTTGAGAAGGAAGAATATAGTCCTAGAAACCAGTCAATTGAAATAAAGGTGTTTTATTTTTGTCCACTTACCCACTATTATTCGTTTCTGACAATTTCTTAATATTGTTTAAAGATTTCCATGAATTATTCTACATTTTGAGGCACGCAATTTATTACTAGCTACCCTGTAATTCTGTAACTCAACCGTTAAAATTACTAACTAGGCTTCATGTTGTAAAGTCCCAGTTTCTCTTTTTGAAATAAATGAAAGGCTAGCAAATTTCTTTTGTTATTGTAATGAGACTTCGCTGGCTATGTTTCAGATTTAAATTATAGATTTGTTTTCGCTGAATGTAAATTACGCTTTTTTAAAATAGCAGATTTTGTCTCGCAAATACAGCCTCTTCATTTAAAATATATCTTGAATCGGTAGGGTAGAATATTAAAGATAAAATGATAAATGTCAATTTCTTCGAGGCGCAACAATTCAATAATAAACGAACAAAATTATTTTGTGTAGTTAATAAGAATGGGATCAATTATTAATTCAGTTTTTTTTGTCACTTTTGTAATATTCTATAAAAATATAACTAAATTTGTGTGTCAGTATTACTCGAACTGTGTTAGAAGATTTAGAAGAATACAGTTCTTTATCAATTTTTCTTCTTTTGTAGCAACCAATACATTTTTTGATATATTTGTGCATTTATTTTGTTTTTTAATAATAATTTAGGGATACATTAGAAATTTTAGTACAAAAACGAGCTGAACTTTATAAAATCAGGGATAGATATTGTTCTAAATTAATTATTCATATAAACATTAATTCTTAAAATCATCCACTCGGTGGTGTAAAGAACAGAGGTGCGCGATTATATCAAAACCACCCAGGTTCAAAATCTTTTCAAAACTTTATCTATTGCTTTAAATCCTGAGCGGCTTTATCCTCGTCAACCCAACAATTATCGCTTTGCACGCAGATTCTGGGATGGCTCCGAACGCGAGTGTCCGTGAGGGAAAATCTGTATATGTTAATAAGTCTTGTTTGAATTGAATTGGTTCAAAACCGGGCAGGATTATTTGACCAGTTTAACAGACCTATTAATTTTTAGCTATACATTAAATAAAAAAATAGTAACCTTTCCAATCACTAACAATATCGTAACTGAATGTTTAGCAAAAAGCTCCTGCAGTATAACTTCATCCCCTCCTATTTAATTCATCATAGAAAAATCACAAAGAAGCGTAAGGAGCAGTAGGTTCACGGTGACAAAGTGCACCGAACTCTACAAAAATGTATTACATTTATTTATTAATAGGAAAAAAAATTCCATAGATTCACTTCAGGTCGGCTCTGTTAGTGGACGGCATTCATATTACGTCGGCACCGTTTGTGCAGTAGCACAAACGGTGCCGACTTTCATTTATGTCGAGATCAGCGGTCGGCGCTTTTGAAGGGATTATGTTTAAAAATGCCATCGGAGACAAAGTGGCAACAAGTGGTGAACCAATTATTGTAAAAAACAAGGTCAATGTCGTAGTCACCCAACCTATCTTTAGTCAGTTAATAGGTTCTCAAAATGTTGAAGTAATTTTATTTATATTTTTTTTCCCGGAAACTATCGCACATAGATTTTTTATTTTTTTTTACAAGAACTTACCATTAAGGGATCTACCATCCCTTAAATTTAATAAAATAAGTTAGAACTCACCCTGTATACAATGCATGGCATTGAACTAATGTAGGACCAATAATTGAATGACTCATCTTAAGATTTAATCGCTTTTAATTTTCTACAGTGCGTTACTACTTTTTTTATCAAATTTATGATACTAATTAGACATATCTCCGCCACTAGCTAATTGTAGAGCGTGATACAATCACATCTTAAAGCATCGTATCTAAGTGTAGTACGTGTCAAATTTGATTTAAATAGCTCCACTAATAATAACAATATAAGACAGATTCAATATTTTTCTTTTTTGGAAATTGACAAATGACAAATGTTTATATTTTGAATCGGACTAGGGTTTTCGATTTTTGTAAAAAAAGTTTACAGGTGTAAAAATTTGTAGGTATTTATTATTATTATCATAATAGGTTTGAAAGAATGTTTTTGTAATACCCAATAATTATTTCATTATTTTTTTCTGATAACACGTTAAATATAAGTAATTTCAAAGTGACTAATTACTTTATAAGAACTGATTCAACGTTATAACGGGAAGGTAAATATCCGTAGTTAAACAAGCCTTAATTGCCTTAGCACTTCCCATCATTAATCTTCTAAGGATTTCTGAAATGTGCCATATTGACTGATTATCTGTTCTGTTTTCTGATATTAATCATTTTCATCTTAATATCTCCTTATAATAATTAAAATCCCTTTAAAAGTTATAGGTATTACAAAATTTTGTATTATATCGTAATAATATTATGCTATTTTTAACACGCTTTTATTAGCTTCACCTGTATGTTTATTTGTTTGTTTGTTTGCTTGTTTGTTTGTAACCGACTCTTTGGACTCGATTTTTGACCCACTTTAAACGGACAGATTTAATTGAAACTTTGTACACTTACGAAGAACCGGTAACAATACAATAATTTGATAAGTTTATATCATTATCCTGATCAGGATCGCCAGTCCTTTCCTCACGTATCCTCTGCGTGAGAGCAAGAGGCTTAATATTGTAAGTATATTCCGTGATTATAAGTTCGGTCGTTGGCGGAGCGGGCAAGTCTTAGTCGACGCGAAAGGACGGACTCCTCGGGCGTGAGTTCAAATCCCATGATTGAAATAAAAAAATTTTTTTTTCAGAAATATCTGTTGGATCGTAATATGTTATAATATCAGCATCAATAAGCAATATAAATATAGTTTAAAAAACTACAAAACACGCTTTCATAGCACATCAAACTAAAAAGTGAAAAATAAATGTAGTTTAAAAAACTAAAAAAACACGCTTTTAAAGCACATCAAACTAAAAAGTGAAAAATAATTATTAATATAAACTGAAAACAATAATGAACGAAAAATACTAGTATTATTGTGAAAAAAGCGTGGGGCGCTTTGTGCCATATTTTTCGTATATTGAGCAACCCACGCTTTTTAATATAAACTGAAAACAATAATGAACGAAAAATACTAGTATTATTGTGAAAAAAGCGTGGGTTGCTCGATATACGAAAAATATGGCACAAAGCGCCCCACGCTTTTTTCACAATAATACTAGTATTTTTCGTTCATTATTGTTTTCAGTTTATATTAATAATTATTTCACAATAATACTAGTATTTTTCGTTTAATATTGTTTTCAGTTTATGTTAATAATTATTTTTCACTTTTTTAGTTTGATGTGCTTTAAAAGCGTGTTTTTTAGTTTTTTAAACTATATTTTTTTTACCAGAATCTAGTACAAATTATATAGAAAGAACGAGCGACTGAATATAATTGTTGAGCACATGTAGACGTGCTCCATGGACATATCCACAATGTAACAGCTACCGAAAAATGGTGCCCTTTTAGCTTCAAACACGTAGTAAAATCGTTTTATTACGTAACAGAGACTAGTGCCAAAACTTTTAACTTTACTTACTGCTGAAGTACCTGCGTTATGAATATTACGACTTTGTAGGTACTCTCTTCGATTCGGTAAGTACTTCCAGATGAGAGGGAAAGGTAAAATACTTCAACCTTTTTTTATCTCCTAATTCTTCAAAATATGTAAAAGCATTTTAATGTCAAGGGTGTAACTGGGACACCTCCACAATAGCATCATTAAAGGAGTTTATGTATGCTGTCCATGGATCAACAACAACTTGACTTTCATTATAACATCAAAATGTTGTGGAAAAGACTTGTATTTGTCAATTGATACAAAATTCCACTTCTCAGTAGCACCGTCGATGGCATGTCTTATAGAGCATATTAGGAAAGATAATTACCAAGTACGTATTTGGTAGCTGGCTGATCAATGAGTACCAATTATTCCAAAACCATGCAACAGTTGGCTAGAAGTAGTGTGTAGCCACCAGATAAAATACTACCGAAATATTCTTGACGACGCAAAGCCACAACTGGTAGATAGAGAAGAAGAAGTGAAAGAAATTGATGTCAAATTTAATGATGAAGACAATTTGGAATAGCTGTTCCAGCAAGAGCGTGACAGACAAAACGAAAAGAAGAACGATGACTTAACAACAAGGAAAAGAAAACAATTTCGTTTTGATTTTGTTTACTTTTGACAGATTTAAATTAAAAATAATATATAAATTAGTCATTTTTCTTAATAAACTTAAGTAGTGTAGAAAGAATATAACAAAAATAAAAGACAATTTCATAAAGATTATTTTCTCATGAAAATTTTTTTGAAAAATAGTGCCATACTGAAATTTCCTATTATTAGTTGTGTCTCATAAAGTAAAAGAGATAGGGGAAACTTTTTTTAGCAAAAAGTGCTCGTAATTGTTAATTATGTAATTTTAGGTCATATTATGTTTGCCGTATTTCTTACCGTTTTTAAGATATATTGGAAATACTGAATCGCTATTAGCTTTATTACCAAAACTAAAAGATATGGAGAAAAATATCTTCAATAAAAAGTGCTTATTACGATAAATTCTACAACATTAGTCTTTTTCAGAATGATATAATTAAAACAAGTGAGTTAATATTGTGCTAGTAACTTTTTTAACGTGAATATTGGTACTATTCTTCAACTGAATATACAGTCAAAATAAGTATTGTCAAAAATGTTTTTTTTCCTATTTGGTTGTGAATTTAATGTCAACAAAAAGGAACAACCTGACTAACCACGTGACATTATTTTAGTAAATAGTAGAATATGTAATTTGTCCTACTATTAAAGACTGTCCTAATTTACTACTAAATATTTGAATACCTCCTATGTTAGTAATTCCTTTAAGAACTCAAATTTAGACCTAATTTTTATTTTGTTTTTTTATTTTAGTGTATTTATTTTAGGATATTCTGGTTGAGCAATAAACCAAATGAAAACAGTTAATATTAAATGACTAAATTTTAGTAGTATATTTAGAATGTCATAAATGGTAAGCCAGGATTCTTTGACAGCGGGCATGCACAACTAAGTAGTGCCACCAAATATTTTACGAAGAGAATGAATATTGGTATGTAGCGTATTTCATTATAAGCCCCTTTACCAATAGGAATAGACATGTTTTGTTCTCTTATTAACTCATCGGTACTACAGACTAAAGAAAAAGATGACATCACATTGGTCACAATGACATTACCAATATTCGTTGAGGTTCTGGTGGATTAAAACCACAGGTGATACAACACGTCATCTTTTAATAGAAAAGACTAATCCAGAGATGCCGCGTTGTATCGCATGGTTATAATCCATAAGAACTTCAACGAATAGTTGTAGTGTCATTGTGATGTCATCCCTTTCTCCAGCCTGTAGTACCAATAAGTTCATAGGAGCACGAAACATGTCTACTGCTATTGGTAAAGGGGATCAGATTGCAACAAGAGAATTACGAATATTCTCTTTGTAATACAAATTTTTAAGTTATGCCGGATGCGCTGGTCATAATAATTTTGAATGCAGTGCATCAATTATTGTCAACACTCCTATCTGTCACGTTATATTTTATATAAGATATCAATTCATTATATTTTATATAAGATACTATATACGAAGATATCGGATGTAAATGAGTTTTCAACATTGGAACTATCAATAATTACGTTCAATTTTAAAGTTTCTATGCAATTTTTACACAGAATTAAATTTGCAACAAGTCGTATTTGCTGCTAACATATCTAACTAGAAAAATATTCATGCGTAGATGGCATGAGTTCACAACCGTGGCTAATAAGATACTATAATAATGTAAACCTATCATAAATTTCTGAAATAATGCTAGTATGTAATTAGACCACAAACATTTCATTAAGGTAAATACCGCAATAATATCAAATATAGTACACTTAATTTAAGATATTAGCATAGTCAATTTCTCACCTACCTGAATGCGATGTCGATAATTAATTACAAATAATTAATGCAAAGGGCATAATGAAACCCTTGTTAATGTTCTGGAATCTGTGTCATGACTTCCAATATATTTCCACATCGTCTAGAATATCAAAGATGTAAATTTTTGCCAACATCTCTTGAAACATATTGCAGGCTTTAGAAAATTAAACTCCATCTCAGCTCACAGTTGAAATGCGTTTCGAGTTTTTTTATGCAAATGTTTTTTAGTCATAGGAGAACTTTTCGAACACCAGACATATTACACTACAGAGGTGATATGACTATGTGGAAAGATTGTATGAGATACTCTTCAAAATGTCTTAGTACTTATAAGAGAGACTAAGGCCGGTTCAGCAATTATTAATTATATCTAAGTAGAGAGAAATAATAATTGTTTTAAGTTGCTTCGTTGTGTGTTTTCTTATATTTAACAGCAGCTATTCACTTATAAAATATTATCTGATGATTTGTGTTATGGGTACTGATTTGATTTATAAAAAATATAAAAATTTACGTAATAATTTGTACAATAAATTCAGAATAAATTCAGAACTGTGCGAATGATTAAATTATTGAATTATTATATTACTAGGATTCATTTAAAAAGGTTTGCATCATATTTAAGTAGCAGGTACCAATCAGTCCTAGTTAAACATATAAACAGTAGCAACAACATTGATATGTGCCTTGGGGCCCTTTTAGTCCATTTTATTTATTAATAAATCTTCTTTTATATATCAAGCAATCTGTTAAATAAGACTTACAAAAAACAGCTACTCAGCGGACAAAAGCCCCGACTTGCATTGAATTACACCTGCAAGTCTTGTTTGGTAGCTAAAATCATTTGTCAATTCCTCACTAGACATCGACCGGGTTAGCATAACGCAGACTAAGTAAGACGGACATAGTGAGTGATAAGTGTATCCTTCTGGTGGTCAGTGCTACTACCCGTCAGACATCATTAATGTCTTAGTGACTGATAGCGACCTGCAGAGCAGGTACCAAGAGCTGTGACCTCTAACCCTGGTGGGTTTAACTATATACTGAATATATATAGTGAGGAATTGACAAATGATTTTAGCTGCGAAACAAGACTTGCAGATTTAATTCAATCCAGGTCGGAGCTTTTGTCCGCTGAGTAGTGGTTTCCTGTAAGTCTTATTTAGTATATAGTTTAGCCCACCAGGATAGAGGTCACAGCACTTGGTACCTGCTTTGCGCTATCAGTCACTAAGACATTAATGATGTCTGACGGGTGTAGCACTGCCCACCAGAAGGATACACTTATCACTTATTATCTAAGCAGCAATCGGTGATAATGTGTGCTGATGGCAATTAACTTATGTTATCACCATAGTGGATATTACCTATATATATATATATATATATATATATATATATATATATATATATATATATATATATATATATATATATATATATATATATATATATATATATATATATATATATATATATATATATATATATATATATATATATATATATATATATATATATATATATATATATTATATATATATATATATATATATATATATATATATATATATATATATATTATATATATATATATATATATATATATATATATATATATATATATATATATATATATATATATATATATATATATATATATATATATATATATATATATATATATATATATATATGTAATATAAAGATAAGTAACACCCCTGATTATTATGACCGATACATAAAGAACAAATAGCATGTTTACATATCAATGTATTCAAAACAAACCAGGGGCAGCTCCAGGCTTCAGCGTTTATTTTAATGCTTTTGCATAACTTAAATCTTAATGGGTATGCAAAATTTGTTTACCTGAGTAATATATTTTTCAATGTTATTGTGTTGTTGAAAATTGGTTATAGTTAAACCATTTTCCAGTGCATTGTCTGGTGAAATGAATTCTGCAGTTTTTTTTAAAGAGACTTTTTACACTCGTTCGGAATTCTTTTCGAACATTTGCAGCTGAAGTTGTAACTTCAATGTTTCTGAAACGTTAGTAAAATATATGACATTATGTGAAACTAATATTTTTCTTCTTCGAGTAGTTATTTATATAGATATGTATATGTATTGTGTACTTGGTCCACCACTTTAAAGTCCTCCGTATTTTTCATATTTTTTAAGCAACAACCATGTCCGGCACATCAAATTGTAGGTACTTTTAAGTTCTTTAAATGTGCATAGAGAGCAATAAGAAAAATTGTTTAACAATATCGTTACGATAATAAACTTAATTTTCAAATGATCTTTTACCTCACGCTGTGCGTGAAATTTTTTAAAACTATTTGATAAAGGTTTTAATTAGTTTTATTCTAAGTTATTATAACTTATGAGATTTTTTTTTTGGTTTTACAGAAAGAACAAAAAAATACTTTTAGCTACAGAACTAAAAATTTTTTAAAAAAATTAAATGTAAAATATGTTGTTTAGTAGTGATAAATGTGTATAGTTATCAATAAATGATTTCTTATATTTTAAGCTTGAAACCAAAATATACACTTGTCTATTTGATATAATCTTACAGGGCCACTTGTAAAAGGCCTACCTGCTGTTTTTAAAATTTAGAACAAGAAAACAAAATTTTTGCCTACTATTTCTTTATTTCTGAACCGATTTTAATACACTTGGTCCTGTTACATAAGCGATAGAATTGGCTAGAAGGAATTGTGAACAAATTACCGAAATATCAAAATACAAGACCAATTTTTTAATAGTACGTCTATTGCTTATAATATTACAAAATCTAAAATAATGACAATCAACAATACGAACTTGAAAAAATAATTTATAAAAAATCTTATCTATGTCAAAAACACGATTTACCAGAAATACATAATTAGGTAGTAGGCACTAATGAAATTCGCCCTGTAAAACAAATTTAAGATTATTGAATCTTTAAAAAATATCAATAGTTTCAAACACTGGAGATTCAATTAATAAGGAGGTAATGAAGTCCAGCACATCATACCCTTTGAATTTGATCTCCTTGTGCGGCCACAATTACCGTAATTTTTATCCAGCTGTGTATGACCCGCGCTATTGAATTTTCAGGCAATTCTTCCCAATATTGGGTTAAGCCTTGTCGTAGTTCCTCAATATTATTAAATTGATTTCGGCCATTGTATTGCAGTCTTTGAAGATTTGCAGATAATATGGCAGTACAAAATAATGAAATTGATTCAACTCAGGAATACAGGGCAGTCATGGTAAAAAAAATATTTTTCCTAATATGTTTAATTCTTTTCTAGCTGTGTTAAATTTTTGTAAAAAAATTTAAAGTTCTAGTGAATAATCATCGGTTCTGCCACCCAGCGTGGGTAGTCTGTGTTCTAACCAACCAATTAGGGTCTTTTTGATTGTAACAAGTCGGTGATAGAAATGCTCTAATGTCTTTTCACCGAGTCTTGAGACCGCGTCAAAACAAATAAATACGTTGTTCACGTGCTCTTATTCACAATAGTCAGTCATGCGTAAAATTATTAAAAATATGCTTACTGATTAGAGGAAAAATATAAGATTTTCAATTCAAATAAAGTGAGCAAGATTTTAATTGTCAGACGATAGATCACTGAAATCATCAATGCCGCCTTCACTATCATTTAGATTTATAACTATCGATTACATAACCAAGTCCCGAAATCTTTTTTCAACTTTGTCTGTTACATGCAACACACATTTACACCATTTTTCTGTAGTTATTCTACTAATGGCCTCATTAAAAAGTTTCTAGATGTCTGAAAATTTAAATGTTGTTCTTGACGTCACTTAATTCTTTGCATCCGCCCATATCATTTCGATAGGATTTAGTTCACATGACATTGTGGAAGGCGAAGAATTGTTTTATTCTGCGCCTTAGCCATCTCGTCCACAACACAGAGATTATATACCGGTTTATGCTGTTTAACTATTTCCATTAATTCCACTTTCAGCATATCTTCATCAAAGGTAATTGTAAGGTTATCAACTACAATACAGCATTGACCTTGGAAAAATATTACGGAACTACTTTTCGAAATTTTCGCCGTTTATTCTTCATGATAGTCGCTAGTTTTTTTGGATTCAAAAATCATAGCCGCCATCAACAAATCCATTGTCACTTCCGATATGAGTAATAATAAAACGTTTACCCTTGCCTAAAGGATTTTTTATGCCTGGTGACAACCCTGAAAGGAAAGCCTGAAGAGAAGATATTACAGTTTGATCCCTACATACATGGAGTTGTATGTCCTGCATTTCGTGAAGGTAATACATTTTTTTATTTTCATTTCCACTTTATAATTCTTAAATAGTCTCTTCTCCAGATAATTATTTCGTCCTTATCTATCAACACGCTTTCTCGGCCCAGTTTAACATATTCAAAATTTAGAGACTGCATAGGTTTATAAAACGTGGTTTGTTTGAATGGATCATCGTTGATAGCTTTCAAATTTTTCTTTATAGTTGGAATTTCGTTTCGAAAAAAAAATTCATGAACTTTATTAATATTGCTCTCAGGTCGAAGTCGCAACATTATCTAACAACTTTTTTCTGGGTTTTTGTTTTTTGAGAGAAGATAATTGATGGGTAGATTTATATTCTTTAATTATAATATGATAGACGGATGCCTTAGAATCACCAGCACATACAGCGGTTTTATTAGCTATTTCGGATATTAAAACATCTGGATTTTCTTCTAATTCTGTTTCATATGTTCATTACAACGTCTTTCTCTGCACTACTTAAAGCTCGCTTAAACTGACGTTTCTTGGGAGGTGAGTAATCGTTAGTAGAATAAGTACTTGGGAGTTCTACATCAGTTTCTATAGAAGTAGACATTGTTCAAAATGAAATTTAAATCACAATAGACAATAACATCAATACAAATATAACAATACATAATTAATCGCGTCCTTAACAGTACCTATTAACAGAAATTAAACAATTCAATTAAGTCGAAGAACAAATGCAAATATTCTCTTACGCATTATGCATACAACTGAACACAGCCGTATCATCTCCAACCAAATAGAAAATGCAACCAATGAGAATGGCGTTTTGTCACGGTCACGCGATGATCACATACATTTGTTTATTTTGATGCAGTCTCAAGACTCGGTGAAAAGACTTTAGATCATGAATTTTTTCAGAATGCTGTACCTGCGCATACAGCGCAAACAACTTTGACGCACCTAAGAAATGTTAATGTCAATTTCATAGATCCAGAAAAATGGCCTCCATTTCTGGAGGAAATCCACTGGGTTAATTTTCATGGCCTTATTTTCTTCAAAGTCTACACGGCAATGACCGAAACTAATTTAATAATATTAAGCAGTTACGACACGGCTTAACCCAATATTGTGAAGAACTGCCTCAAATTTCTATAGCGTGGACCATACACAGTTCGAGGAAAAGAGTTAAAGCAGTTGTGGCTGCATGAGGGGATCACATTCACTTTAGTGTTTAAAAATTTTATTTGTTATCAGTGAATCAATAATATTACATTTGTTTCACAGGGCGAATTTCATTAGTTCCTACCACCTAATTATGGATTTTTAGTGAAATGTCCTCTACCATCTCGTCGTGCTATTTACCTAGATATGATTTTTAATAACCTAGTTCTCTAGTTAGTATTGTTGATATTCAAGATGTTGTAGTACTATAATCAATATAAGTACTAGTAGAAAATGAGTCTTGTATTTTGACATTTTAATAATTTGTTCGTAATTTCATAGGGCAGCCGGTTCTATTTGCTTTTTGTTCTAGATTTTAAAAATGGTAAGTAGGTCTTTTTTAAATTCTCCATACTTCAAAACCAATGAACTGATACAATTCATCATAGTCTTAAGATGTGTAAGGAAGTTTATTCTTTCAGTTCATTACTTCTGTCATTTTGACAACTTTCAATTAAAAAAGATCCAGCTCAAAGGAAGACCTATTTTCAATTGCATCCGCTATCTTGATTTTATTCTTTCGGCCATCTTGGTGTATGACCATTTTAACCTATTTAATCAGCTAATACCTACTGACACCAAGTTTGCCAAAATCGGTTGAAAAGCAATAATTTGGCAAAGAAGAGTCCACGTTTTTTTTTTGGCCCACTGGGTATGTGTCTAAGAGAGAAAACATATTTGCCCCATAGGAGAAAGCGAAATAAGTAATATTAATTTAATGACAGAAATATTACCAACACTATTATATGCAAAATTTATAAAGATAACTGAAATGCTTATATAAATACGTTTCATCACTATTAAAGGAAGATGATGGCAAACCTTATGAACTGTTCTATTTAAGTGCTTTAAGAGGTTTATAAGGGTAACAGAAATAATTTAGTTATTTAAGCTCAGTAACGGCAAATTTATGGTTACGATTATATATCGAAAAATGTTTATTGGGATGTCTCTAATTTGCAATATTAATGCCGACTTTCTCACCGCCATATTATTTGTTGTATTTTATAAAAAGTCCCAAGTAACATTTCACCGACTACAGACATTTTTTTTACTAATTTCAATGTCACAATTATTACAAATAATAGTCAAGTAACGCCTTAAATTTTGTAGTTATGATACAACATCGGAGCAACGTGGCTTGAACCTCACAGACTTACTATTTACGTCTAGCACATTTACCAACGTTGGTTTGACGTCGTATCTCTACTTATTACGTTGGGTGTGATTTCAGATCATTATCAAACGTTGATTGAACGTTGGTAACTGACTAAATAGGTTTAGGTAATTTTTGGGTAAAGTTCCAACGTTGGTTAGACATTGCTTACTGACTTACTCATCTAGTAATGTCATCTGAACGTTGGTGTGAGACTTTTGAGCCTCGTCTTAACATAACCTCAAAATTATTGTCGATAATGCAGGTATCGGTCGATATTTAATAAAGATTTATACACCAACTGCAACGAACGGTCGATATTAACATGATTGTTTGGAATGAACGTTAGTGTTAGGGCAGATTTCTGCACTTGAGCCTACTAAAAGTTGGTACAGGTAAAATTATTTAACCTTGACTTCGCTGTTAGTAAAAATAATTCCACTTGTCATAACGGCAAATCGGAATTCGTGTATTTATTTGGAACTATCACAACAAGTAGTCAGCTAGGTAATTAATAGTTCTCGACTTCGACGTATTTTCTGGTTCCACAGAAAGAAAGAATAGGCGGCCATGTTGATTATGTGTTAACAATTAATTTAAATGCACAAAATTTGCCTTTTTTTTTCAAATAAAGTAAGCAAAACAGTTTTTTATTTATTCGTAAAATTAATTATACAATATTTCAGTTGCGCTTTCTTTAGGAAAGAAAAAATATTTTTAAAAGTAAAAAATAAAAATGGTATATTAATTTTTTAAAATAAACATTATTTTTATAGGTTCACTATATTTTTCGACCTACTTCATATACTGTGTCCCAAATTGGGAGTGCATGCATTGCTATCTCGGTTATTATTGGAGATAGAGAAATGGTTAAATGGGGACTTTTTTGAAAAATTTTATGACCGTTTCGATGCCGTTTTTAAATTTGGCCTAGCTCTATACATTTTCCAGATATTTTCAAAAAACTGTAAAGGTGCATTTTAAAAAACTTCCCCGTATCTGCCTAATTTGATGACTGGTGATATTTTAATAAGTACATTGTTAGGACACTTTTTTAAGGTGCTTTCATTGACGTTACCAAAAAATTTCTGTCTTCATTTGTTGTTGAGTTAATGCCACTAACTTTGTTTGTTTCTTATGGGCGCCATATTGAATTTTTTGATAGTTCAATAGTACTCTTAATTACCCTTTCAATGATGTATCATAATATCAGGAAAAAATTTGTTACTGGTGTAAAATATAAAAAAAATCAGTTTTCTAAGTAGGCCATGAGGAAAATTTATTTTAAAATAATCCGATTTTATTAGCTTCAATTTAAAATTTCAACAAATTAATTAAAAACTTAAAAAAATTTTCAATATGTCGTCCTTGTTCAACAATGCACTTTTGACATCGCTTTAATATTGAACTACACGCTCTCCTTAAAGTGTTTCTGTTAACAGCAGCCAAAATATTTCTTACACGTTCATCTAAAATTTGAATATTTTCTGGTGGTTCAAATGCATAAACTTCAGTTATTGTATGCCCCCAAAGAAAATAGTCCAACGAAGTGAGATCAGGAGACCCGGCTGGCCATAGAACATTGCCATTATTTGCAATAATTTTATTATCAAAAGTTGCTCTTCAGAATGTATTACTATGCCGCTATTCTGTGCTGGACAACCATCATGATGGAACCAAATCTGGTTAATATCTTCTACAGTAAGCCTAAAAGCTGGTATTATTTGTTCTTGAAACATTGGCAAATAATTTGCACCGTTCAAATTATCATGATAAATAAATGGTCCAATAATACGATTACCTGGAAAGTATTTTTTATATGAATTATTATCATGAACGATTTAAACAAGTTTACCTGTGATGCCACACCAGATCAGAATCCAAATTTGGTTTGAAACCTTCTTTGGCTAATTATGTGAGGATTTTGAATACTCCAGTAGTGTGTGTTATGTCTATTGAAAACACCACAATTAGTGAATCTAGTCTCGTCTGTTGATAATACTTTTGAATGAAAGTCTGGCTTCTGTAGACATTTTTGTACAAACCATCACAGTATGCTACTCTTCTCTCATAGTCATTTTCTTGTAAATCTTGAACGATGGTTGGTTTGTATGGGTGATAATGATTTTTCTTTAAAATGTTATGCACAGTTATTTTGGGATCATCTACCTGATTCGAATTTTGTCTTACAGATGCTGTAGCATTGTCTTCTACTAATACAACGTTATTTCGCTCTTCGTTATCTATCTCATAAGTCTTATTTCTTTTTCCATTAAGCCGTCCATAATTTAATAAATTATAAGAAGAGTCCGAAAATACATTTCACTCGGTTGCACACGTTTTGGAAATTTATACTCATAAATTCTTGATGTCTCATCAGTATTTCTATTTATTTATTTTAAATAAATCTCTAGCATGTCTAACTTTTCTTCGTTTGTATATCTCAAAGCCATAATAAATTCAAATAAAGAACTTAATAAAAGAAACACACAAAATTAGTTATTACAAAGTAATGGTAGATCACAGTGAAACACTAGTAAAAAGAAAAACTGCAATTATGATAACAAGAACTGTCAATTAAACATTGATTTGTCTATTGTCATGGCAACAAGATCCATGGCACCTACTATTAGAAAAATTATACGATTGTTTTATTTTATTTGGGCGGTGCAAATTAATTCAGCAACTCATTTAAACGTGTTTTAATTTTTTGTTTTAATTTTAAGTTGAAGATAATAAAATCGGATTATTTTAAAATAAATTTTCTTCATGGCCTAATTAGAAAACTGAATTTTTTTATATTTAACACCAGTAACTAATTTTTTCCTGATATTGTGATATATCGTTGAAAAATAAATTAAGAGCACTATCAAAAAATCCAATATGGCGCCCATAAGAAAGAACAAAATTAGTGGCATTAACTGCAAAACAAATGACGATAGAAATTTTTTGGTAACGTCAACGAAAGTACCTTAAAGAAACAATGTACTTATTAAAATATTACCAGCTATCTAATTAGATAAGGGAGAGTTTTTTTAAAATGCACCTTTACAGTTTTTTGTAAATATCTGAAAAACGGACAGAGCTAGGCCAAATTTAAAAACGGCATCGAAACGGTCATAATGTCATAAAATTCTTCAAAAAAAGTCCCCGTTTAACCGTTTCTCTATCTCTGATAATAACCAAGATAGCAATGCATGCACCTCCAATTTGGGATACAGTGTATATATTTATCAACATAATTTCTTTCGTTTGAATTTTTACCCCACCAGATTTAATCAAATTTTATTCGACATAAGTATTTTGTATATAATACGTATCAACTTAAAATTTGGTGAACATTTTTAGTGTCCTCTGTTATGTTTTTTTCTAATTGTAGACTTTTTTTCAGCCATGAACCTCATAAACATGGACGCGGAGAATCGCGTCGTCCTCAATGTAGGTGGAATCCGACATGAGACGTACAAAGCCACGCTGAAGAAAATACCAGCTACTAGGTTGTCACGTCTCACTGAAGCACTGGCTAACTACGATCCCATTTTAAATGAATATTTTTTCGATAGGCATCCAGGAGTCTTTGCGCAAGTTCTCAACTATTATAGGTAAGAATAAACCTCAATAATTATCAGAATTTTTCGTTTTGAAAATATTGAAACTTGTGGTCAGATTGTTAGTTCCAAACAAGTTTTTAGTTTCAGTAAAAAGTTGTTCGTGAAAATTAATGAACACACAATTGCATAGAACTTAAGAGGGCTAATCGAACCAGTGTTTGTAAGTTAATTTTTCAAAAGTTATTTCTTCCATACGGTTTGGTCAAATTACACCAAATTTGGAGGATCAGTAGTTGAAAGTGTACTAGAGGGTACATGTATATCTATTTTAATTAATTTTCACTTTATGTAGGGAAAATTTATACTGTAAATATAAGTGAAATTTGAACGTGATTAGCTCCTGAATTATGATATCAATCGGTAAAATTCATACATGTCTTCTAGAATGAATCTTCATAATTATGCTCAGCAAGTTGCAAACTTTTATTCCGTACTATTTGGTTAAAATGAATTTTCTAAATAAGCATCTTTGTCACTAGAAATGGAGCAAGGAAGTGTTACCTCTATCGGGAATCGCACCTCAATGAAGTCGGTGAATAAAACGTCTAGTGAAGCTATAGTCAAGAGCAATATTACTCAGCGGCGCATGTATAAAAACTTTCTAGAGAGTGACAAAGCTATACGAAGCTTTTTCCCGACTAAGCCCCTTAACCGTATACCGTTAAAGAAGGAAGTGTATTCAAGAAAAATGTCTGTTAATTTTTACCACAAATACATAACTGTAAATCATTTAAAAATTTATTGAAAAGCAAAAATATGAATTTTTTGTTTCGCACTTTAAATAAATGTTCGACTTCGTGCCCTATCAATAAGAATACCCTGGTTGCCAATATTCAATTCTAGGTCAAACAGCGGTATCCGTTAAAATATTTGTAGAATAATTATCTACGCAGCGGAAATATTTGCTATTTTTCAGGGCCGGCACTTATATAAAAGGATCCTATTACAGGTATATTAAACCACCACACCACACCACAGGTAATAATAATAATAATATAATAATAATTTATTTATTCCGAAAGACCATTTAAATTTGACATAGGACGTGAGGTAAAGTGTGTACGAAGTTAATTGAAATCGTATAAAAACTAAAAGCCTGCAAAAACCGTCGGCATCTCTTTATTGTACATGGGCGGAGGTAAATAGAAATGCTTGTCATAAGAAAATGTTATACTTTTTTGAAAATTGTATTAATTTTTATTATTTTTTGTTTATTAGATAGGCTATTTTTGTTCATTTCGCCACTAAAATATTTTTGAAATATTATATCAGTTTTAGATATAAAGTCTAATTATTTAAATTTATTGGGTTTAGTTTTAAAGTTAACCCATACTATATTGAAATATGTTATTGCTCAGCAAGGACCAACGAGAAGGTATGAACATATCCTTGCCAGGGATGAGGTTAGATTAGCGAGGGGCAAGGATGTTATATAGTAAAAAATAAAATTAAAGTTTCTTCTAAAATAAAAATAAAAATGTAAGTTTCTTAACCAAAGCAAAGAATTAGTACCACAAAAATAAATATTTGTTTAGATAAAACATAAATAAAAACAATATTAAAATATGTCTCTAGAATAAAGTAACTTAAAGTAAAATTTCTTGTCAACTAAATAAAACATATTCCAAGAAATGTAACAATAAAAAAAGTAAACTTCATACCTAATATAATATCTAAATATTTTGTTCTGAAAATATATGTATATTAAAAAAAGTTAAAGGCTAAAAGTTGACGCGTCCGAATCTTCACTTTTTGAAGAAGAATCATTACCCGGTTGAATTATAATCGGCACATCTAGATACACTATATGCCTGTTTAGTTTACGATATTCTCTGATTTTTTTCCAAATAATCTACCCGAAGTGCTACTATACGTCGCGATTCCATAATTACCACACGACTGTCAAGTTTTTTATGTTTAAAACCGCATTCTAATAAAACATTTCGTAGTGTATCTAAAGAACTATAATTATAATCAGGATAATCGCTTAATTTTTCTCGAATCATTTTTAACGTAGGAACTATATTTTTTTCATACATATTATAAATTATACGCCGTATTACATCTTTGGTAGCATCGTCAATATTTTTTAATTTCATATTTTTCCGTTTCCTATTTGTACCGTGATCTATAACATCTCCTTTTTTAATTACATGATAAATTGTTGATTTTGATATTTTAGTTAATTCGTTAATACGTTCTATTATTTCTTTCTCACATTTTTCGCTTTTTAAACGTTCATATATATTTAAAATAATGCGTTGACTTTTTACGTGTAAATCTTTATTTTGAAACTCTAAATTTATTTCGTCTTCCTCGACAATAACAGGCTCAACTATTTCAGGATTTTCGGGCGTTATTATATTACGATATAAACTCAAACACCCACCGACCAACCGGACTGACGAATATCGTGATCCCAGCCAATCGTCGCCCATTGTCCTCAAAACATAGCCAATGCTGGCACATCTCACAAGTTTCCGTAATTGCGGAGAAACGATTTAATGAGTTTTTTTATCCTAGTGGGTCTGTCCGTTTTATTATCTTTAAACACGTGCAGTCGTAGATGGTTCATTCAGGTTGATTACATTGCCAGTCTCGGACTCACCTGCACAATTTCAACTACCATTCGATTCTCGATACCATTGCTAAATACATAGGACAAAATATCAAGTTAAGTGCGCATAGTCCTGTGCTTTAACAATGACCAATTTCAATTGACTTCGTATAAACTTTACTACGATATAGATACTTCAATTATTTCATCACATTAAAATATTGAAAACATTAAAATATTAAAACAACAAAATAACAGAAAAAAATATAAAAAAGAAACACGACTAAAATAAATAAATTATTAATTAAGGTATTCAGAGACACTATAAAAACAGTTTTGACTCTGAAATTGTTTAACATTTTCTTTAAAAGAATACAATTTTGTTTCGATATTGATTAGATCAGGTAATTTATTATATAATCGTATACCCATGTATAAAGGATTGTTCTCAACTATAGACATATTATGATTAGGAAAACAAAATTTGTCTCCCAATATTGTATTGTATTTGTAAAAATATTTATTTTTTTGTAATTTTTTCCCGATTTTGCCTAACAAACAAAATATATATACACGCTACTGTAAATAATTCTATTAATTTAAATAATGGCATACATGAGGTTAATCTATTCTAGATCTAACAGCTCTTTTTTTGTAATTTAAAAACTCAAGTACTGGTATCTGAACAACTCCAAAATATGATACAGTATTGAATCCTCGAGTAGATCTGTACATAATAGTACGATAAAAAAACTTCTTTGCTGCTTAGTTCCTTTAATCGATATAATTAGTAACACGCTGGTGTTATGGTGTATATACTGTCAATATGTATATCCCATCCAATACTGTTGTCCAAGAATATACCTAAAATTATTACATCATTGACTTGTGTAATTGACTGACCATTTATTTTAATCAAATGAGACTCATTTCTTAGTTTATATCTACGTGTGGAATGTATGAAAACTGTTTTAGTCATATTTAAAAATAATCTTTTATTAAACCAGTTGAAGAATCTATTTAACATACTTTGGGTATCACTGATCACATCAGATATGTTGTCTTTCGCACACAAACATCTATTATCATCAGCATATATTACTAATGCATGATTAGTACCAATACTTGGCAAATTATTAACAAATAAAATAAATAGTACGGGCCCAAGAACCGAGCCTTGTGGAACCCCGCTTTCGATTTTTACTTTTTTTGATTTTATATTATCGATTTCAACAAACTGATATCGATTAGTAAGATAGCTCTTAATTAAATCATTAATTACTCCTCTTAAGCCATAAAAAATAGTTTTGTCAATAGTATGTTGTGATTTACCAGATCAAAAGCTTTACTTAAATTCATAGAAAGGTCAACTGATTTGTTTCTATCATCTAAATTTATATACAGTTGATTTAAAAATTCTTGTGTAGCTGTTTCTGTACCTTTAAGTTTTCTAAATCCATGTTGCGGGCTCTGTAGTATCTCATATTTTGAAACAAAGGACATGATTCTATTTGAAATAACTTTTTCTAAAATTATTGCTATTATAGACGATAAAAATACAGGTCTATAGTTTTCGACATTTTTATGATCACCTTTTTTATACAGTGGTATTATTTCAGTAGACGTTTTTAAGATATCTGGAAATATTCCCTGAGACAAAGTCAAGTTTACTAAATAAGGCAAAGGTAACAGTATGAACTTAATGCTACATTTCAAAATATTAGCAGTATTACCATCCTCACCTACAGAATTAGACTTTTTCAAAGCATTTATAATATTATAAATTTAAGTTTCATTTACTTGTTCAACAAACAGGGATGGATAATTCTTATCTATATTAAAGTTATAGTCTTTGTTTTCATTATTAGAAATTTTTTCATTAATTTTTTTTAGAAATTTCATTGAAAAATGTGTTAAAATAGGAAGCTCTTTCTTTATTATCATTTATGGTTTTATTATCGATTTCTATTTCTGGTATAGTACGATGGTCTTTAGGTTTGTTGTGAGCACTATTATTAATTATACTCCATGCAGCTTTCGATTTATTTTCAGATTTTAATTAAAATTTGTCATTGTACATTTTCTTTACATTTTTACTTACAACCCTGTATACACGTTTATATATCTTATAATAAGTTATAACATTCGGATCATTTGTGTGAATCATATTATTATATATATATATATATATATATATATATATATATATATATATATATATATATATATATATATATATATATATATATATATATATATATATATATATATATATATATATATATATATATATATATATATATTATATTCCAAGTTTTTTTATTTATTTTCTCATCTATTCTAATTTTTTCTTCAGGAGATGCAATATCAATATAATGTTTTAGAGTATTAATAAATTTTTTAAAACCTTCATTAACATTATTACTATTATATATTTCGAACCAGGTATCTCTACTTAAGTAAGATAGAAAAACCAACGGCGGTTGGTGTGTCAATTAGAAAAGTTTACTGTATTACCTACCTTTTAAAGTGATTTAAATTCCAAGTCGATCCTCTGGTCTTTTTGAGATGCAAAGTGGTCAGTTACTTTTTCATTAAAGTCTTTTATCTTCTTTATTAATGCCCTTTCTATGGTAAGCATAGCTAAAGAAGATAACCTTTCCCTGACCCATGGTGATTCTTAAAAATGTCTTTATTCTTTTTTAAGGTGGACAAACAACGATCACTTTCGACGGTAGTCATAGGGAGAGTACACAAGATTTTTAACAGTTTGACACTTTCAGAAAAAGTATTGCACAAATTATTGTTAATAAAGAGCTGTAACAAAGCAACTGCACCTTCACTATTGGAAAAATCTTCTCGGCTATATAATACTTCTAATTCAGTTTTAAGTTTCAAATGATTTATGACTGGATACTTTTTAACTAATTTAAACATATCTTGAGGAAATCTTTTTTTATAATCTTTAAATCGATCTGCGTGAAATAACTGAGACACTGCTAAATGATTACTGAAGCCAAACTTGTTTTTGATCTCAGATATAATTATATCACAAACTTCCAATGAAATTCTCCTTTTTGATTCTTCCGTTTTACATCTCTGGGCAGACTGCATGAATATCTCCTCCAAATAGTTATTCAACATTTTATTTCTGATGTCTTCAATTTTACTATTAAAAACGCCAATACACTTATTTACTGTTATGACATCGACATTACATTTTTGTAATTGATTGAACAATATATTACAATGAGGCATAACTAAATGAAAAAAATTTAACCAATAAAGAAAATGTTCATTTTGTAAGTAGTTTTTTAAAACAATAGCTTGGTTTAGAGTATTGTTTTCTGATTTATTATCCATGATTTTTTCTAAACAATCTAATAATTATGTTCGATAGGTATAAACAGTCTGTATGCACTTTGTATTAAAATTCTATCGTGTTGGAGCCGCTTTAGGTAATCTCACCTTAACAACATTATCTAACACGGCTGTTCTTTTTTGGCGATTTTCCAAAGAATGAAGAAAAACTATGTAAATTAGCAAAAAAAATGTTTATGCTTTTATCCTGACTTGATGCTTTTTGTAAAATTAAATTTAGTTGATGAGCGTAACAATGAATAAAATTTGCTGAGGGATAACTTTTTTTAATTAAAAATACCTATTAACTTTTCTTATCAAGAGATGTTTGCTTTATCGTCATATTAGGTTTTGGACGGCCACCACCTTTGAATTTCACTCGGTCTTCATAACCCAACTTATGTCCATCTTTCAGTTTTAATATATTTTGTACAACACTCATATTTAATAGTAAACACCAAAAACACTATTTTACTTAATTTCACGACAAGTAGAGATTTACTAATAAAATGTTCACAAATAAATACATTAAAAACAACGCGACAGAATTTACCGACCAATGCGTACCTAGTTAGCATTATGACTGCTGACTGGCTACTGCCCACTAAACTTCGTGCGTTACTGTTTCCGTAAAATGTCTGGGACATTGTCCCCACCAGTGTTTTCTGTCTCTATTGCTTTCTAACGATTCGCGTATAAGTCTATTTCACTACAATTCGTTGTAAATTCGGTCCGTAGCTAGCTTTGAGGACACGTTGTGGGACTGACCCAAGATTTTTTAAATTCTATAAATGAATAATGTAATGAATATGAGTGTAGAGGCTCGGTGCTCGGTGCTTGTAGGGGATACAAAATCCTGCGATCTAGATATTTGAATAGTATTGTGCATAGAATGAACTAGAAACTTTAATATATTTTTTTAAGAGTATTAAAAATATATATATATTTTATATATTTTTAAACTTCAGAAAATGAATAGCTCTATTTTTTTATTTCTATGTGGGAGGTCATTGAGCAAATGACCCTATAGAAGAACCGCCAGTGAGAAAAACATTAAAGTTGTTTTTACTAAATAGTCTACAATGAACAATTCCTTCTTCAACACTAATTTGTATTAGATTAAATACAAGTACCTGCGATGAATGATCAGATAAGGTATTATGTTTAATATTTATCATATTCACCAGATTTGTACACATATAATCAATACAGCTGGATGATTTTTTTATAAATTCTAGTAGGTTCATTAATCAATATCTTAATGTTGTATGACATAAGTATATCTTTTATTTACATTTTTATCATTGATGTTTCCAGCAGGTCAATATTTAAATCGCCATATAATAATAACGACACATTATTTTTACATAACATGTTTAAAATTTTATCAAGCTTCTTGAAAAATATTTTTGAAGTCACCAGCAGGTGATCTGTAAATTGCAAGAATATTTATAATCATGTTCGATGCTGTTACTTCAGTACCATATATTTGTATTTTTTTTTCATGGACTGATTTTTTAAATATTTTATTTCCTTTATGTAATTTTTCAAATAATTTTTACAAAAAAATTGCTGTGCCACCATTCTTATAATTATTCCTGCAATATGCACTAAACAAACTGCAATTGTTTATTTTTATATACTAATTTCGGTTTCATGAAACCAGAAACACATGCTATTATTTATTATTCGATTGTACCAATCTTTTAAGATGGTCAAGTTTGTTTCTTATACATTGAACATTATGATGTAAAATAGAAAATTGAAATGTGTCAAAGTGTTTGGTTTCTTGTCATTTGATTGGTATTTATCGTCATGAGCTATTTTCATTTTCTGTTTTAATGATTATATTTTTCTCAACTATACAGGACAATTTATATCAAAAACAGCATGATTAGATATTAGATTTAACTTGAATTATTTATTTGCTAGAATGCAGTTACAACATTTAAAATTTTCACTTACGCAGTCCATCGTTTTGTGTTCTTTACTTGCACACTTAAGACATTTTTCATCTCTCTGACACATAGTGTAACACATACAACCCCCTGTATCCCTGCGGGTACCTTAAGGTATCTTGTGCGGAACAGAGCTACTCATTTAGTGGACATACATCCAATTTCCGCGTATGCTAGGGTTAATTTCTGGTTTAGAAACAATTTTAGCTCCTCGTCCGAGGATCGAACCCGGGAATAATAATATTTATTTCGTAATTATATCAAAGTGGAACCCATTTTATTTATGCAGGATTAACACAAGTCATTACGTCCTAAGTAAAATTTAAACCGCTTCATATATAAATAAAAATAAAATATTGATGAGCCTACTGTTATTGGACTAATTTACAAAAAAGCTTATAATACATTTATAACAGCTATGATTGTGTTTTATAAATAATTGATAACAGTAAAATAACAAATTTACGAGATAACATATAGCAATAAGAGTATTTAGTGTTGACATTAGTCAGAGGTGGTACACTACATGGACCCTATATTATTTTGACATAAATGTTACTTACTGGGGAACGTGTATAATCTAATGATTATATAATAGATACAAGATTTAGTTAAGTGGGTTTTTTATTAAGCTACACCATTTTAAAATTCTATATTAGATTCCTTTTCCATTGTGCAAATTTCAAAAAGAAACTTTTTTTTAGATAAAATATGAATTCTGTCGAAATATTTTCCATTTGATTCTTACAAAAAAATGTTTGGCAAATGTCGTACAAATTGTCTAGTCTAAAGTAATCTAGTGAGGCATAAAATTTTTTACAACTTTTTTTGCAAATTTCAGCAGGAATACAGAAACCTGGGATACACAACAATGTGTAAAATTCGTAAAAATTTTCTGCCCGGTTTGTTGCTGCCTGCACTGTGTGCCCATGTAAGCGATTTAGAATTCGCACCATTAACCTCGGTAGATGTGAAACCTTTATTTTCCCTGTACAATCATATGTACAAACAAAATCGCCCAAATTTAACAGCCACAAATGTAGAACAAATATTTAGTTGTGATCTAATTCTGAATAATATAGTATATATTTTATTATTCATTTTATACTTTTGCTTTTATTTGTCTACGTATGTACTTCTATCAACCATGAAGCAATAGTAACTACAAGTCCTCGACTTTGGTCCAGTTTCGTCGTTGCAAGTGTAGATTAAGTAAGTAGCGCCATCTCTGTAAATAACCCGTGATATACTCGTTCTAAATAGTGTAATATAAGAACCTAATAATTTAAACCGTAGGTGCTGTTTACTGTGTATATTTCTGAATTGCTAATAAAAACAAAGCTTCTTTTTTATTTATTTTTTTTATATTATTTTGTGGACGTGTGAGTGATGTTTATTTTTCCGAAGAACAAGTTAATGACTTACAAGCAATGCTACTATAGCTAAGTGGATAATATGTCATATTTACTGATGTCCATAACACGTATCAAATTAGTTGCGAGACGTCGGCAACGATTAATCTCCAAATATCGAGGATTATGTGATAGGTGGATTATCTACTTGGGTACCTTATAAGATGTGAAATAAGAAAATGTGATCTCTGAATGCCAGTTTCTACTAAAAAATAACAGTCAACATAAAACATATAAATAAGAAAGTTTTATTATTGGCAACACTGGTTACTTTATCTGTAAATAAATTCAAATAAATTATACGACTTTAATTACTTTTGGCTCGGAAAATATTGCTCGTAATAAAAATTGCTATAAAGTGAAACAGCATCTAATAAATATATTTAATACGTAATAAACTAAAACGTAAAAGATGAACATTCATTTTACCAATACACGAATGTGCAAAATTGAACAATTGATTACGTCGGTATAGACTGGCTGCTTTATGGCATTTTTATACAGGTATAAATATCCAAATAGAGCCAACAGTATTGTGAAAAACAGTTTTATTAGATCTACGGTAGCAACAGTGGCGCCTAGACTATCAAAGTTTAACCTGTCTAAGTATTTAAAAAATTGTACCAGGTAGGGTAACCTACGGAGACTATTATTGACAACAACATTAATAAACTTATTAAGATTTATTTGGTTATATTTACTACTGGTGTGTTAAATTCACGAATTTCTTAATATAATCTGGATCTCTGATACAATACAAATAAAGAGTCCCCTACATGTAAACTGCCATACTGTGGGCATTTTTTATTGGCTATATATTAACCAATTATAGAAGGTTATAAGACCGCGGGAATTTAAATCGTGTTTATCACACACCTTAATCTATTTCCGTGATTATTTTTTAAAGTTTTTATTTTCCAATTATTTAGCAATATTAAGAAATTCGTGGTTGAATCTGGAAGAATGTAGTCACTTTGAACAACATAATAAAACTTCAATTTATTATAATTTAATATAATTAACTATATTGTCTTTGTGACATAAAGTACTAAGCGTATGTTTTGCTTCTTATTTAAATTGCCAAATGACAATAAACTATGTACTTAAGGATGCCGTTTGAAATTACCCTAAGCAATATACAGAGTGCACACTAGCCGTTCGAAAAGTGATATAATTTCTAAGTGGGTAAATATTAATGTCGTTCGTAAATTGTCGGTGTAACACTCCGAGTGCTTTACTTTAACCACCTCGATGAGCAAGTTAAAGTTTACTCATCATGCGCAGATGAGCTCTCAGCTAAAATATTTCAAATATAATTTTTTGCGATGGGCATTAAATATTTCAATTTCAAATAAAATACAAAATAAAATTGTGGTCGATGCTCAAAACATTACAACCTGTGTTGTGAGATATTCAAATAAGAATATAGTGTTGTATGATAAACGGATCGAATAACGTAAGTAAGATTTTGATTTTACTTAAAGATCATTAACAGGATTGGTAAAAGTAGGGACGAATAGGTAATTATTTTTAGCTTCAGAAAAAGGCATTTTCAAGATTTTACCTCAAAAACATATAATCAGAACAATATTTAAACAATAACTAACGTTTCAAAAAAGTCTACATGTAAAAATATTAAGAAATGCCTGTTAGCCACATTAAAAACAGAAGCAGTAAAAAAAAGTAACTAACTAGGTACTAAACTTTACCTTTTGCGTTCGTAAAACAGATTAAATAAAAAGGTCACGTGACGTTATACCTATACCTAAACCTTATGTTAGGTTCTAGGACAATTTCGAACGCGCTCAAGGAGAATCCGACCCTAATACTCTACCCTTTATATCACACTTACTGCACAAGTATCCCTACCAACGAATTTGGTTGTCAGAGGAACCAGCAAATATATATGTAGGTTCGGAACGTAGTTAGGACACAGATGTCTCACATGCCAGAGAAATCTGTACAAGGTTTTATTTTTTGTTGCATTAGCTATCTAAATTCTATGCCTTAGCGTGCCTAAGTTTTCTACCGACAGCGACGATGCGCATATGACCTTTACAGGTACGGACTGGCACATTTGATTATAATAGACAGTGATGTATTAAGCCCAAGAAATATTTGTGCAATGAAATGAATGCAATGAAAATATTTAATTTGATGACTGTATTTCTTTTTTATTTGTTCTGTGTTTCTAACACATATATGTTAAATATAAAATATAACACATAGTGACATGGAAGTTATTGGAGTGTTTGATAGAAATGAAATAAAATATAGTAGTTAATTACATTTGCTGTCCTCACTTAAAAAAAGAAGTAAATATGCTATTACTTTTTATTTAATATAATTTCAATCATTTTGTAATTTTTAATTTTTATTTCTAGCTAATGTTGAAAATGCCATGTAGAAAAGATGTGAGGGTTCTTTGACTCAAGCAAAAAAAATTAAAGGTTCTTATCTATTTATTTGTTTATTTCACATTAAAAATATTTTACCGTAGTAAAACCAGAACTTATTGTAAAAATTACACCAAATATTAAATGTCACTAAATATTTAATACAGGTGAATGGTGATGATAAGAATTGTTAAATTAAATGATGCTGTTTCAATTTGCATCTTAATTTGTGAAATAAGAAAGTGTTAATTTAGGTTAACTATACAAATAAGTGTGTTTTCATAAATTAATGGACTTTTGTGTCATTTATATAAGATTATTTGGTACCAAAATTCATGATTTTGAAAGATAAATATTATTGTAAATAAACAATAAAAATTCAATGCACCTTTTATAAAAATGTGTGCAAACCTCGTAAGCCTATATGTATACAGGAACCTGGTGCAACATAAATAGTCTTAACAACTCTTGGCGTATTCAAGAGGGTTTAGCATCCTTAGGTAATCGCAGCTCAGGCAAGTTTGCCCTTAAAATTTGCAATGTCATTGATTGCGGAATGACTTGGTAAATATTTATTTGTCCACATTCTTAAATCATTCTGTAATGTACTTTTACATTTTAGGTTATTTTCAACACTATGTTCCGTAACATAGTTTGTAACAGATATGTTAAGTACGGTTGTTTCATTTTAATAGAATGGTATCTCGCTGTATTCAAATGGATTTAGTTCATTACAAACAGTGTGTACAGAAGAATTATTTCATCTGTGTCACTGGAGTTTCCAGTAATACTAGTGTACATGAAATTGTTTCTTTGCCTCAACTCATTCAACAAGCGTCAACAATTTTTCTGCGTTTTTGTCTATAGGATAAATCTAAATATTTATTTCTAGGGATATTAAGTAGATTTAAATGATTTAAACAAATTTTAAACGAGCACAAAAACTAATAGCAGTTAAAGTAAACAGAAACAGACAGATTGCTAAGAACATACTGTTGTTTTAGGTTAAGTTAATGATCAAGTACAATATGTATTGTGTTTCGAAAAGCATGAAATTTTCTGTACGACGTTTTGTTGCTTCAGAAACATCACCAACTTATTATATTTTAAATACGGACATGGATAATTATTTTTCCTATTTAACAACTTCTCACCTCCAAAACACAATGACGTACGAAATTTTTTAATTTTCTGACATTTCGTCTTTCAAAATCCATTTTTTATAAAAATTTTCAAAATACGGACCTGAGTTTTATTTATTTTTAATAAAATGTATGTGTAATTGAATAAGTTTTCGATCGTTCATAAATTTTCAGTGATTGCCTAAATTTCTGTTTGCCCTGCTGTTAAATTACTAGTACAAAATGAAGACTAAACCATGGTTTTTTATAAAATGTGTCAATTCACGAAAACATAAAAATTTAAATCAATAATTAAGCAAATAATTCTAACAAATGTTCAAAAATTTTACGTTCCTCTTCAATGCATAAATTAATGCGCCGGTTAATATTATGAATTGAACGATTAATGATGCAAAAGCATTCGGGGTGCTCACCCTTAGTTTTCTACTGTTTCTATAATTTCTCTAAACATAAAATTCAAAGCGCATCAATGTCATAACTTAGTAACAATAACTAGATCCTTAGAGAAGATATTATTCGTTCGAGAACTCCTACGAAAAATGATTTTAGCAAGTTTTTATATTTTTGTGCATTACCATTATTAAATGGGTACATAATATATTTTATAAAAAAAAACAGTTTTAGTGTTCATTTTGTATTAATAACACAGGCCTGCATGGTTTTAGGGGTCTATATTTTTTTAAAATTTTTAGAGTAAGTCGTTCTGAACTCTGCAGTATTATTAATTTTCGTGTATCACGCACTGTTTACTCTAAACATACATAACGACATTATTAGTAATTAATACATATCTTTTTAAAATAAAATTGTTAATTAAGGACCACTGCCTTTTAATCTAGACGTTTCTAGTTAGAACCAGAATATACACATAGTATTCGAAAAGCACATACATCAGTCAGTAGTAAGTTAACTGTGGTTGAACGTGTGCTTACAGTGTATAATAGCGTGATAAAGTTATTAAAAATTCGTCATGTCCTCAAGACATTGTAAAAACAGCGCTAATGTATTTTGTTACATTTGTGGTTCATATACAGTTAAAAAAAGACAAAGAAATATTACGGAATTCGTGAAAAGAAGTTATCATGCGTACTTTGGTGTAAAGCTTGGACACCAAGACAAAACATGGGCGCCACACAGAGCTTGTCATACATGTGTTGAATCGTTACGGAAGTGGACTCAAAATAAAAAGAAATCTTTACCTTTCGGCATATCAATGGTGTGGCGGGAACCCAGCAATCATGCAGAAGATTGTTACTTTTGCTTGTGTGACGTAAGTGGCTTTAATACTAAAAATAAGAAAAAAATATTTTATCCGAACCTTCCACCAGCAATAAAGCCAGTAGCGCATGGGCCAGATGTACTTGTACCGGCGGTACCAGAGAATTATACTCTTTTGTCGTCTGATTCTGATTCGCAATTAGAAATTGAAGATTCGGATGAAGACTTTTTTATTACAAAGTACTCAGCCTGAGCTTTTTACTCAGAATGAACTAAACGATTTAATTCGTGACTTAGGACTTTCAAAAGTGTCTGCTGAACTTTTGGGATCTAGACTGAGTGAAAAGAATTTACTTCTTCCAGGAACGACATTCTCTTGGTATAGAAAACGTGAAACTGAATTTTTAGAATACTTTGATGAAGAGGGATCCCTTGTTTACTGCCATGATGTTCCAGAATTGGTTAGCAAGTTAGGAGCATCTATTTATCAACAAAATGACTGGAGGTTGTTCATAGACTCATCTAAAAGGAGTTTAAAGGGTGTATTGTTGCATAATGGTAATATATACGCATCAGTCCCGGTTGCACACTCTGTTCATTTAAAAGAAAGATATGAAGATTTGAAACTCCTACTTGAAAAGGTGAAATATGCAGACCACAACTGGATGTTATGTGGAGATTTTACAATCTTAGGTATGCTCTTAGGCCAACAGTCTGGCTATACTAAAATGCCCTGTTTCTTATGCGAATGGGACAGTAGAGAACGAGGTGAACATTGGCAAAAGAAAGAATGGCCACGTAGAATTAATGTAGTACGTGGTTCAAAAAATATTGTACAAGAAAGTTTGGTCGATCCGAAAAATGTTTTTCTGTCTCCGTTACACATTAAGTTGGGGCTAATGAAGCAATTTGTTAAAGCTCTTGACAAAAACTGTAACTGCTTCAAGTATTTATGTTCAAAGTTTCCTAGTTTATCAGAAGCCAAGCTTAAGGACGGTATTTTTGTTGGGCCACAAATTAGAGAGTTAATGAAAGACAGAGTGTTTGACTCAACAATGAATGATAAAGAAAAGGCTGCATGAGTTGGCTTCAAAAATGTAGTTCAAAAGTTCTTAGGTAATAACAGAGATCCTGATTTCAAGAATATAGTCAACGATATGTTAGAAAATTATAAAACATTGGGGTGCAATGTGAGTTTGAAACTTCATGTTTTTCATTCACATCTTGACTATTTTCCAGAAAATCTCGGGGCGGTGACTGAAGAACAAGGTGAAAGGTTTCACCAGGACATTAAACAGATGGAGATGAGATATCAAGGAAGATGGAACGTCGCCATGATGGCTGACTATTGTTGGTGTTTAAAGAGAGAATCTTCTGAAGGTGAAACTTCACATAAGCGGGCTTCAACTAAGCGTTCATTTGAAAGTAAAAGAAAGCATTTTCATTCGGAAAGAGACATGTAAAAATGTTAACAACTTTTTTTGTAATAATATTTTCATGTAGATTTAAATTTTGTAATTAAAAATGAGAAGTATTTTACAGTAATGCATTATTTTAATACATTTTATTAGAAAACCGTTCATGTATTTTTACTTTGTGAAAAAACCTTGTGTGATAGAGCAAAATGCAAGTCATTTTTGGATTCGGCATGAAACAATCATACAGAATTACATTAAAATATAGAAACCCCCCACCATACGTTTTGTTTTGCAGGCCTGTGTAATTTAGCAACAGGGCAAGCTAGTAATTTAGGCAATCACTGAACATTTACGAAAAATGGTACTTATACTTATTAAGTTACACAAACATTTTATTAGAAAATATACAAAACTCAGGTCCGTGTTTTGAAAATTTTTGTATAAAAAAATGGATTTTGAAAGACAAACATCAGAAAAGCAAAATATATCTTGCTATTGTGTTTTGAAGGTGATAAGTTATTAAACAAGAAAAATAAATGTCCGCAGGTTCATATTTAAAAAAATTAGGTTGATGAAGTTTCTGAAGTAACGAAACGTCGTACAGAAAATTGGTGTACACATACGGATAGAGGAGAAAAATGTGTTGTGGAGAAGTGTCTTTACATCTTCTATTCGTCTCCATAACCGAATTTTCAAAAAAAAAAAATGAAATTTTCAGTTTTTTTTCCGAAATCTTGAAAACGAAACAAAATACCTCGGATTTTTTTTTTGTCATATTACTCAGCAAAAAATTCTGTTACGAGGTCCCAATGATGAAGCTCGAATTTGACTAACCCTGTAGATGTTATACATCTCGTATACTAGTCGCAAACCAATTCTGGTTTTTTGCATTCTTCCGTGCGAAGCAGGTATTATTACGACTTTAGTACCTTATTTAGGTACGATTTTTAGTATTTATTACTGTTTGTAAAATAATATGAATAATTGTTACCAGCATCATTTCTACGGAGAATAGTCGTTCTTCGTAGAATCAGTATTCCTAAAATTTTAAAGATCCGGCTCAAAAGTTCATTCAGTGTTTGAAAAAATAAATTTTTTAGTTCATTAACACGCTTTTATTAGCTTCACTTGTATGTTTGTTTGTTTGTTTGTTTGTAACCGACTCTTTGGACTCGATTTTGATCCACTTTAAACGGACAGATTTAATTGAAACTTTGTACACTTACGAGGAACCGGTAACAATACAATAATTTGAAAAGTTTATATCATTATCCTGATCAGGATCGCCAGTCCTTTCCTCACGTATCCTCTGCGTGAGAGCAAGAGGCTTAATATTGTAAGTATATTCCGTGATTCTCAGTTCGGTCGTTGGCCAAGCGGGCCAGTCTTAGTCGACGCGAAACGACGGACTCCTCGGGCGTGACTTCAAATCCCATGGCTGAAATAAAAAAATATTTTTTTTTTTTAGAAATATCTGTTGGATCGTAATATGTTATAATATCAGCATCAATAAGCAATATAAATATAATTTAAAAAACTACAAAACACGATTTCATAGCACATCAAACTAAAGAGTGAAAAATAAACATAGTTTAAAAAAACTAAAAAACACGCTTTTAAAGCACATCAAACTAAAAAGTGAAAAATAATTATTAATATAAACTGAAACCAATAATGAACGAAAAATACTAGTATTAGTGTGAAAAAAGCGTGGGTTGCTCGATATACGAAAAATATGGCACAAAGCGCCCCACGCTTTTTTTACAATAATACTAGTATTTTTTCGTTCATTATTGTTTTCAGTTTATATTAATAATTATTTTTCACTTTTTAGTTTGATGTGCTTTAAAAGCGTGTTTTTTAGTTTTTTTAAACTATATTTATTTATAAATTATAATCGACTGTTCAAATTTAAGATCTGTATCGTGTGTTTCAGTTTATTGATTTCCAGAGAGATGTGTCTTGCAATTGTACCCGGTGTGTTCTGCAATGAATACAGTGCTAGGTCGATTTTAGTATGAAAGTTTTATGTGCCATTTTACGAGCTTTTACTGTCTTGCTGTGAGAATATTTCAAGGGTCCTAGACGTTCGTAAAGATGAGATAGAGAGTACTGTTTTGAAAGTAAATGTAGATGACATTGTAGCAGAACAAAGAGAAAAACTGTTATCTAACCATTATCAATAATTAGTGAAATTTTATTTATTATTTAGTAATAAATTACAAAGAAGTGTTAATAACAATACATAAATGATGAAAAATAAATAGAGCACACTCACAAAGGTAAAGCATCTTTTATTGGCAAAGTAAATTAATTTTTATATACAGTAGTGACAGTTTTTAGTGGAGAAAGTCATACATTTTGTATCTTATGGATAGAGCTACATGTTTACTAACTCCCAGTCTATTGCATACCTTAAACTGAAACAAATTTCAGATAAATATTCACCGTAGCGCTGGTACGCCGAAATTATTTTCTTTATAAAAAAGATGCTAAAAACATAAATTAGAGGTAATTTCTAGTTTAATTTATTACATTTATTTTTATCACAAAAGGAGCGAAAGTAAATATTGTCGAAAAACCTCATAATTTTTTCAATATGGTTAAATTTTTTCAATATGGCGGCATGTGTGACAAAGGTGGCAAAATAAAAATTCGAAAAGAGCAACTCAAATTGTATAAAAATGATAAAGTAGTTTGTGTTTTATCCGAAAACATGCTCTCTAGTTTGGCAGTTAGCCAGAGAATTTGAATTCGTAAAATGTTTGAGGAATATCTCTAATGTAGTCCATTACGAGTATAATGTTGGGACAACGTTCCCGTCTTGTCGAGTTCCCTATGAGGCGAAGAAATTTATTTTCTCTGTATATCCGACCTTGTAAGTGGTCGTGAATAATATGACCTCCGACTTTTCCACGTTTACCTTCACCTTTCATTTGTCATAGCATTCTGACGCACAGACTGGTTTGCGGCTTGCGCATTGGTGGCTGTGGATCTGTATGGCCGTATCGTCAGCATACATCGACATCGTGGTGTTTGGAAGCGTCGGAAAATCGGACAAGTATATGTTGTATAATTTTGGTGCGAGAAGCCATCCTTGAGGAACACACACCTTGGCGTTATGGGATGTAGAGAGGATGTTATTTAGTCTCACCTGCAATTATCTTTCATGCAGGTACAAGTAAATGAGGTTGATTAGGAAGCCAGTAAAGCCATACCCGTGCAATTTGAATATGATGTCAGGTAGCCAAATTGTATCGAAAGGTTTCTCAATATCTAAGAGTATCATGTTGGTACTTTTTCAAAGGTTGTATTGCATAAGTAAGTAAGAATAAATGCTCTAGTCCAATCGGCTACCGCCGTCACTAATTGTATGGTTTACTCTGGATGTTTGGGAAAGTGGTTGTGCTATATTAATTGACAATCCATTTCTCTCAAATTCCGTGTACTGCTTTAATAACTGTGCCTAATTTTGAGCAAAATATAGAGAATGATTGCTTGTAAGGTTTTTACTCAGAAATGAGAAGTATTTTTTTAATTTCGATAGGTTCCACTTCCTCCCAGTATGGGGCAAGTGGAACCATTGGCTTGTTTCTGTATTAGAAGCTGCAGTAACGTAAACAGGGAAAGTGTACACAAAGAAAAGATTTCAATTTATGTTCTGAAACAGAAACTTTTTATTGGTGCGTATCTTTTAAACGGTAGGTACTTATTACCAAATATTATATACATCAAAAGACGCGTCAACATTAAATTTGCCACATCTATCGAATGTAGGAGATGCTAAAAGCTTGAAAATTTCATCTGACCCAATAATGCTCTTATCTTCTATAATCGTTCAATGAAAACTCGAAGATGACCTAATCCTTCGTGCAAATTTTGCCTCCAGGCATGTATCTCTCTCCATTAGTTTTCCAACGTATATTTTCATATTTTTCTTGTAAACGAATTTCATGATAATCCAATTACCTACTTCGGCTTCTGATGCATCTCTTGATATAAGATCAATGAAATTAGTTTCAGCATCCATTTCTGCATTTTCTAATTCTTCAGGTTCTTCATCACTGCTCTTTTCAGATTAATAATATAAAGATAAGTAACACTCATAAGAGATACGCTGGTTATTATGACCGATACATAAACAACAATTTGCATGTTTACATATCAACGTATCCAAAACAAACCAGGGGCGGCTCCAGACTTAAGTGTTTATTTTATGCATAACTTAAAACTTAAGAGGTATACAAAATTTGTTCCTCAATTGAGATTCCTGATTCCAACGTGCAGTGATCTTTCTTAAAGTACTTCTTTCTGAATTGCAAACTTTAACTAACTGGTTAAAATTTCTTTCAGACAGTTTTGAACCTTCCCGAACTTTTGCACCACGAACGTCAATATTTCCATTTTCACCATATTTTTAAATTACTTTATAAACAGTGGTCTTTGTTACAGATAATTCACGTGAAATATTACATATTGTCTTGCCAGTATGGTTTTGCCGGATAATAATTTCACGCACTTTCTTATCAGTAGCTTTACCGCGTCCCATTCTTTAAAAACATTAACGAGATACTAGCTACAACAATATAAAAACAATACAAACTGGGAGTGATATTTCAGTTAGATGTGTTAGATGTGTTAGATACATATTGGTACCTCAAATACCAAACACCGTTTATTCTTGTCCCAATATTTAGTTCTCAGCTTATTTCAACATTAAGTAACTAAATTAATAAAAAAATAAGAATTTGAATTTGAGAAAATCTAAATTAAAATTAAACCAAATGTGTTGTTATATGCAGCTTTAAAATTTAAAGAAGAATCATCGTATGTATTTAAGTAACCAAGCACATTTCTGAAAAATATTAGTCTGTCCCAAAATATAGTTGTTATGTCCCGTACACATAGATATTCAGGACCTTAAATTAGGCTTTCTTTGTAGAGGTACCTATCAATTTTCTAAAAATTTAAACATAAATGTGAACAATAAATCAATATATAATCAAGAAAAATACGAACAAACACCATTGATTAAAATGAAAAGATTCATTATAATTGTGGCAAAAAGCTATGCGTAGAGTCAATCTTTTAGGCAGCAAAACGACTGACATTGTTGTGAGGATCATTTTAATGCAAGTTTTTTTGAATTTTAAATAGGAAAGAGATAATTTTAAATCATTTTTAGCTTGAAGAAGATATGGAGAATTACAAGTATTCAAGTTAATGAAAAATATGGCAATTAGATTATTCCACATAACGAATTTTTTAGAGATAAAAATGGAAAAAAATAAGAAAAATAATATTTCACTAAATGAGTCCATTGTAAATATACATTTTCGAAAGTTCTAATATGTCACACCTTCTTTCATACATAATTTAAAGAAAAATCGTAGTTCGGTACAATCCTATTCTCACATCTGCGCGCGGCGGCATATTTGTTGGCGATTTTATAGCGTTTTTTATAATTATATAATAATAATAATAATAATATATTCTTTATTTAAGTAGACATGCATTACATGTATATAAAAGTCGTCAATATACAGATATAAAGAGCTATCAAACAAAAGATGATTTGATAACCAAGTCAACATAAAGTGTAAATTCAACGAAAAACAGATTTATAAAACACATAGTTATATATAAAAGATAAAAAAAAACACAAATACAAACATAATACTATATATACACCAAACTCAATAGGTCATGTCAAAAAATTCTTGCAAGGAATAAATCGCTTCTTGTAGCAATATTTCTTTTAATTTTATTTTAAACAATTTTAAGCTAGTAACTTCCTTAAGGTAACGAGGGAGATGATTGTATATCTTAATGGGCATAACCGTGACTCCATTACTAACACGGGAGAGTTTATGTTTTGGTACCAAAACATTGTTCGTATTTCTTAAGCTATAGTGTATATTGCGATCAGAGAACTGGGTAAATTGTTGGTTTGGTATGTTGTTTTTGACAAACAGGCAACATGATAAAATGTATAATGCAGGCACCGTAAGTATTCCAAGTACAACAAACAATTCTCTACATGAATGCGTTGAATGTTTGAACTGCATAGTCCTAATTATTTTTTTTTGCATAATAAAAAGATCATTGATTTTGCTAGAGTTTCCCCAGCAGAGAATACCATAATTTAACAGTGACTGTACATGCGCAAAGTAATATATTTTAAGTACTTCTAGGCTAACACAAGAACGAAGTTGCCAGACAACGTAGCATCTAGCAGACATTTTTTTTGTCAAGTCTTCAATGTGTTCAAACCAATTTAATTTACTGTCAACAATTAACCCTAACAATTTTGTAGACTGACTATTTCTTATTGATGAGTTATCAATCTTTACAAATAAACTGAGATCGGGAGTGTTGTTAGTAAACATCAACATTTGCGTTTTAGTCCCATTAAGTTTCAATCCGAATTTGCTGCAGTAATTGATCATTAGCGAAGTACACATATTAGCCTTACTTGACAGCTCATGTATATTATCTGCCATCGAAGCAACTGCCACATCAAGGCAAATTGTGTAACATGAAAGTCCTCTGTTACTTTTAAATGACTTTGCAGATCATTTATGAAAATTAAAAAAGAAGAGGTCCCAAGGTGCTACCTTGAGGAACTACAGTTGGTACCAACTTAGCATCTGACTGATACACTTTGCCACCTAAATTTAGTGTAACCCTCTGCGTTCTATTACTCAGATAGGATCTAGTCCAATAATTAGGTACTCCTCTTATACCATAATCAAACATTTTATTAAGCAACAACTCGTGGTTTACCGTGTCAAAAAGCTCTAGACATATCAAAAAAAGACATTCACACTTTTTATTATTATCAATATTTTGTAGCAGGAATGTGTAAAGTGAAGTAATTGCATCCTGAGTGGAGTGTCCTTCCCTAAAACCAAATTGACTGCTTGACAAAAGTTTATTTTTATTAAGGTACGTTTTTAGTTGACTAGCATATGCATATTCAAAAAGCTTGGAAAATACAGAGAGTAGCGAAATTGCTCTATAGTTTGATAACAAATCTTTTTCATTTTTTTTATGAATAGGTATTAATATTGCATTTTTTAAGCAGGATGGAAAAGAACCTTCGATAAAAAAGAGGTTTATTAATTTGCAAAGTGGATCAGCAATAAAATCTATTATGTGCGCAAGCAACGAACACGGAATTCCGTCTGAACCTGCAGAATCTTTTATAGTTAGTTTTTTCAACATATTTCTTACATCATCGGCCACAATGGGTGCTAGAAACATATTACTGGAATGCTGCTCGTCCAGGTGTATCATATATGATGGAGTCTTTTACGTTCAAAATAAATTCTGAGATATGATACAGTTCAACAAATGAATTCCTAAAATTTTCCATGGAATTACTTTTTAATTTCTATTGGGTATTCTAATTGGATGATAACACCCTAAATTAAATTACATCCAGGTAGAGGTTTCAAGAAATTTATGATACTGCTTCTTCATTTGCGACCTTTGAATTTTCAAAAGAAGTTGCAGATTTACGTCTTTTACTCTTTTTAAGCCAATGGCCATGGCGTCATTTTAAAATGATCCCCTTCCTCTGAACTTAAGATAGAACTTTTATCGTCATTGTAGGGAATCAATTGAACAAGAAATATTCGTCGTTGAAAATATTTCAAATAGATCCCACTATTGCAGTAATAAAGATATTTTATGGCCATGGCGTCGGAATTCGTTTACTTGTTTAGAAGCGTTACTAAAAGAAAATTTAAACGTTCAATTGAAGGGTTTAGTTCAAGAATTTCAAGCAGAAAAATGCAAGTTATGAGTTAAAACAATTTAAATTTTTTGAAATGTCATTAAGTCTTTTTATGTTTTCAGTAGTGATAGATGTAAATATTTAGGCCCAATACTAAAAATAATACGTAATTTGACATAAAAATTAAATTCATTTTTTTAATAAAGCCTATTTTATGTCAAAATAAGTTTCTCTTTTTTAAATGGTGCCCGAAATTATTTGAAACAAATAGTAATAATAAAGAAATAATTGACGCAGAACCCTACTTCACAAATTTTGATCTGTAAGTTATTAAATCGATACGCCTCTCAATTTGGACCCTACAAAAATTTAAAAAAAGAGAAAATTCTTGATTATTTTGTCTTTTATCGCAGCACACTTACAGTTTTACAAACTGTGTTTATCGAACTGACAATAATTCGTTGAAACTTTTGACGTAGTCATCCATTTGTCATTGTTTATGGAAAATTGAGGGAAATTGAAAGAACCGAAGTCTTTTAGTGTATCGTCACAATAATGCAACCTACGCATTACTATCATGACACACCGCTTACCTATCACACTGGAACTTGATCCTTAATGTTAATATCTATAAATGCCACATTTTCGCGGATTAAACACAGCGTAGAATTTTATTTTATTTTTCTCTTGTAAGAAATATTTAGAAACTTTCAGTTATTATTTACCACGCACAAAACATTTGCAAATGTATACAATGGGGGTGTTTCACTATATTAAAAGTTGGATTTCTTTTTATTGTATATGATTCTACTCTATGTAATCAATATCCATAAGTGGTTGGATTAAAAAAAAATTATAAGTTTGGATTAATTTAAAATTGCCGACAGTTAATCAATCAATAAAATAATGCGCCCTGTGATATGGCCAAACCTGTGTTGTCATATTTTCTTGATTTACTTATGGTTTTGGTAGGTGAAAACTATTTAAGAATATTTGAGATTTTGAACCATTTTGTGAATTCGTGTATTAATTTATGTGTTATATCAAACATTATTACTTAATTTGGACACAAAATAAAAGTTAAGTATTTACATGAACTTTATATATAGGTATATACAAAAATTATTAATTTAATCAGGGAATGCAGGGTGACTGCATTCCCTGGTTAAATTAATAATTTTTGTTTTTAACTTAGTCGTCTAATCCAATCTGTATACAGGGTGAGTCAGTTTTTTGTAGACAAACTTTAACAGGAGATAGAACACATATTTTTAAAAAGAAAAGTTTCTATAAACATATGTCGTAGAACGCTTCGTTTCCGAGATACAGGGTGTTGAATATAATTTTATTTTCTCGAATTTTCATTATAACTTATAAACGAATGCTTGGATTTTTTCCATGTTTGGAGGAAAATGCCTATTAATTAAGGGGCATAAAACAAGCGATAAGAATGTTCAAAAACTTACACAGTGGCGGAGTGGAGGGGGTGCTCAACCCCTTTCTTAAACAGAACTTCTAAATATTTAATTCTTTTAACGAAACCTACCTAAATATGGTTTGTTAAGGATTCTAAAAAGCCAAAGTTTCTTATTCTTCATCTCATTCCAATGTAGTCAAAATAAATATTTGTTATATCAAGCCATACTCAAATATAATACATACAAATACATACTCAAAAAATTCGAGAAAAAAAAATTCTATTCAACACCCTGTATCTCGGAAACGAAGCGTTCTACGACATATGTTTATAGGAACTTTTCTTTTTAAAAACATGTGTTCTATCTCCTGTTAAAGTTTGTCTACAAAAAACTTACTCACCCTGAATAAATTACTTAATTTAGTACCACATCAAACACTAAAAATCAAAATAACTCGGAAACGCACAGGAATTTCGAAACAGAAGAAGG
The DNA here is from genome assembly GCA_029963845.1 of Rhamnusium bicolor. NCBI lineage: Eukaryota > Metazoa > Arthropoda > Insecta > Coleoptera > Cerambycidae > Rhamnusium > Rhamnusium bicolor. The sequence goes on along the minus strand of JANEYF010002575.1, from coordinate 1,520,946 downwards.
GACATTATTTTTGTTAAACTGTATGTAGATAATGAAAATAACAGTTTTTTTAAAAAATAGTCATTGGTGTAGAAGTTCTGTTTAAGAAAGGGGTTGAGCACCCCCTCCACTCCGCCACTGTGCAAGTTTTTGAACATTCTTATCGCTTGTTTTATGCCCCTTAATTAATAGGCATTATCCCCCAAACATGGAAAAAATCTAAGCATTCGTTTATAAGTTATAATAATTCGAGAAAAAAAAATTATATTCAACACCCTGTATCTCGGAAACGAAGCGTTCTACGACATATGTTTATGGGAGCTTTTCTTTTTAAAAACATGTGTTCTATCTCCTGTTAAAGTTTGTCTACAAAAAACTGACTCACCCTGTATACAGGGTGTCCCACAACGAACTGCGGCGATCGATATCTCGAAAAGTAGACATTAGGAAATTTTGAAAATTTGGTAGTAAACTAAAGTCGATGGGGGCAACTCGGCTAAAATATTTTCAAGATGGTGGCACTTCTGGTTATACCGGAAGTAGATGTCAACTTACTTATTTTAAATAGGATACCCTATATATTACTACATTTTTGGATTGTATGCAAAATTCTAGGCCGATTTTGTGTATCATATCCTATACCTAAGTCTCTCCGTTTTTGACATATTTCAATTCTTATATCAAAAATGACGTTTGCAGGCACTAAAAGAATTATCAATTTTTCTTATAAGGAAGCCTTTATTATTTAATTTGGGTTAGATTCTTTGTTGGAAAAGACCTACTTTAATAGAGTTTTTATAATATTTTGATAAGTATTAATACAGAGTGTTCAAAAAATAAGAATGAAAATGAAATTGAGAAAACTGTCAAAAATCAATTTTTTTCAAATAGACACCCCCAATTTTTATAATCTTATCTTATTTACCATTAAAAATAAGGGTAGGTTTGTGTATGGATGTCTATTCCGAAAATTTTTAGTTTTCGAAATATTGCCAATTCAATATTTTTATATGGGGATTTTGCTATGTATTTTAAGTTCAATTACTCTTAGTTGGCTATGACGGCGTTGGGTGCTAAACAAGTGTATGTAGCTCTCATTTACCATTTGACAAGTATTAATTATCATGCAGGGGCGCTTAAATTATACGCACGAGGATTATTTAAATTTGTTTATAATTTATGGAGAATGTAACAAAGTTTTATCAAGAACATGTGAAATATTTGCTAATAGATATCCAGAGAAACAAAAACCGTCTCCGAACAGTATTAAACGAATAATGGAGAATTTCAAAAATTTTGTCACCTCACAACAAATACCCTAACAGTTTCAAAAAAAGTTAAAAATACACAACGCCTTACCCCCCTAAAATTTACGGACTCCCCAAATTACATAAACCTGACATTCCGCTTAGACCACTTTTTCTTTTGAATCAGTTTTAAATATTTATGTACTTATAATAGTTTCTTTTAAATGTTTTTTTTTGTCTTATAAAATTTTTTTTTTTGTATTTTTTTCTCTTCTCACATATTTTGTAAGTCTTATGGATATTTTTTACCACTACTGAAATGGTACAATTATGCACACATTGTTTAATATAATGTAGAGTCCTGGTCGACATTCACAGCAGCTCAATGAGCTGACACCCCGCCAGGTAAAATAAAGACATTTTTATTAATTTTATTTTATTTTATTTATAATCCCAAAAATAAACTGCGAAATTCCATTCTCTTACAGATATGTTGACGACTGTATAACACTCATACCACACAACGAAATAAATTACATTCTCGACTTATTTAACTCATACCATAATAAACTACAATTCACGATGGAAATAGAAAATGACAATAGACTAAACTTCCTAGATCTAACTCAAATAAAGACAAACAATATAATTAGAACACAATGATTTACCAAAAGCCCATGGTCAGAAAGATACATAAATTTCATATCAAAGCATCCTATATCCCAAAAAAAAGTGTAGTTATAGGCCTTGCCGATCGAGCCGTCACCTTTTCAGATGCTGATTATAGACATGAGGCAATTAAAAAAGCCAAAATAGCCCTCAAAAAAAAACAAATACCCAACAGTTTCATTAATACAATCTTTAAAAAACGAATAAATAAATTTTACAACAAAAATACACAAATCACAACAAATAATTCCGAACGTACCTACGTATCCATTCCATACACAAAAGAACTGTCAGAGCAAATAGGAAAAAAATTAAAAAAATATGACAAACATTAGCCACAAAGGACATAACTTGTTAAAATCTAATTTCAGTAAACTCAAGAGTAAAACACCTACCCCAAAATAGCCCACGTAGTTTATGAAATACCACATGAAAACTGTGACAAAGTATACATAGGCCAAACCTCCCAACATCTAGAAAAAAAGAATCTAATCCCATAAATATGATAAAATTAATAAAACAGCACTCACGAAAGATCCCGTGAAAATGCCAATTTTATAGACTTGAAATAAGAATCAAGTTCCTGCGTGATATGTAGGCAACCAGTAGGGGTCTCGGATGTTCACTGGTAAAAGAGTAGTAACAAAAGGAGAGTTATTATACACACTCAGCTAACTCTCTATATTATAGTCGGGAATTTCGGGTGAGAGTTCGGGTGGTTTTTTGGTGAAGACTAAAAAATAACCTCATAGCTAAGGTTAATGACAATACTATTTAATAGCAGATGATATATATATACATATATATATATATATATATATATATATATATATATATATATATATATATATATATATATATATATATATATATATATATATATATATATATATATATATATATATATATATATATATATATATATATATATATATATATATATATATATATATATATATATATATATATATATATATATATATATATATATATATATATATATATATATATATATATATATATATATATATATATATATATATATATATATATATATATATATATATATATATATATATATATATATATATATATATATATATATATATATATATTGTATCATGTACTTTGAGTATATGATAACAATTTTTAACATTTAATGATAAACATTAACAAAATAACATGCGTGCCTACTCTTCGCTTCGTATGCAGCAACCGACAGCGTAAGATTATTAAATGGGGCCGCCGTTTGTGCACAAAAGAGAGTATGGTAATCGTACCAAATAATAAAATATTATTACTTATTAGTAAGCCTGGCCAAGCGATGGTAGATTCAGGGTCGGGCGCAATACCAATGCCATCGCGCAATTGTTTACGATGACGATGACACGACACACTTCAGTTGTTATCTTTTGGTCGATGCATAGAGTACTAATAAATAATGTTGAGCGTAAAGAGTAGAAAAGGACCGTACGCTGATAAAGTGAATAAATTTATCGGTGAATTTCCGGATTTATTTTATGATGGATGTAAAATAATTTGTAAAGTTTGTGATCAAGACTTAATGTGCTGGAATAAATACGGCTACAAAATTCATGTCAATAGTAACCGGCATAAAAATAAAAAAAATGGCGTGTCTTTTTTGGAACCTCAGTTTATGTTTGATTTACTGTTAATGCTGATTGCCTGTGATGCTCCCCTGCGCATATTGGATAAACCAGCATTTCGGGAGTTCTGGACTCACTAACCAATAAAGCGGGCTATCTCAGGGCCTATCCCAAATAGTTCTCTTTATTGGTTAGTGGGTCACGTTTCACCTAACCGTGACGGTATTCGGTGAACCGTGACAATGGTTTAAATATAAATAGGGTAGATTGTTAGCATAAGTTTAGTTTCAATCATCTCCAGATGATGACAACTTGGTTAGCGAAACGCTCGTCGAGTGCAGTATATAGTGATAAAAGTGTAAGAGAATCGCCGTTTAAATAAAATAAACTTAGGTGGTGGTTTCAGACAGTCTCTACGTCTCTTGGCATTTATTTGACCGTAGTCTCATGCAATATACAAAGTTTTCTATAGAAAGTATCCCGCTTTAATCCCAAAGATGAAAAAATCTTTGTCAAGGAACCAAATTACTGAATCTCTGTTTGTGTTTACTAACTAGTAACTATTTTTCTATTTTTGCTTTGGATACCAGGTTCTTAGCCACATTAATTGTCTACAATACATTACAGTCTAGAAGTAAATGTCCTCCAAAATGTATAAAATCCCTGAACTATTAAAAACTCTCTACTAGTATATTCTAATTTTCACAATAACTCAGGTCTTAACTTTCCGTTTATAGTATATATAAATATTTTATTGGGACCTCTAATATTTATTAATTCATGCTTTTTTCATTTATTTATAACAGTTACTTACTTATTTGGTAGTAAAAGGTTATTATCGATTCATTTTTATCCACTTTATTACTTTTTTTATTATTTGTATTTAAATTTCATGCATTATTTCTCTCCCATCTAGAAATTTACATTTTTCTCATTGATTTTATGCAAAACACTGAACTTTAAAATGATAATTTTTTATTTTTAGTTTTATCTTGAACAATTTCTGCAGAAGGTGTCCGTTTACTCTATCTTTCTTTCGCCTCTATTATTTCCAATTTAAAGTAAGTGAATAACAATAGTAATAATCATAATTAATATGGAATCCGGATTGGATAAATGTGCCATCGTCCATCTCAGGAGAGGACGATGCGTGGAATTCTCTAAGGATGCGCAGCTAGCGGATGGACGGAAGACTTTGGAGCCTAGGATGTAAGCGTAGCAGGGTAGTATGACATGTAACATCATCAGGAGCCAAGATCTTCTATTGCGGTTTGTAAAACATCATGAAACTGTAGGGATGGGCGCATAATTTGTTGCAGCAAAAAGAGCGGCATTAGACACCATGCGGCCGGCGGCGAGATGCTGATGTAGAGTTGGTCACAGAGCTTAAACCAAATCGCCGGAAAGTCCAAAACAGAGCTGCCTGAACAGGAAAATCTGTTTCGGCGGCACGTCGATAAATCCAAACACGGTGTATTCTATAAGAACATACAAACGCTTTATCGATCAGGCTGATATTGTCTATTCTAAGATCAGCCGGACTTATGGAGACCGAGCGATTCATTATATCCTGTCAAGCTGGTGTTATTAATAATTTGGTCTACCGTAGCTGCGTGAGACGTGTAAAAGTTCCTGACATCAATTGCAAGACTTGCTGTCAGGCGGCGGAATCGCTTATGCAATTTCTTTCTGCATGCCCAATATATGCGACTTTGGCCTATCTCCACCGACACAACGTGGTGTTAAGACTGCTTTTCGTTTCAAATTAAATAAAACTATTGTAAATGGGGAGCTAATGCAAGAATCGGAGAATATAAGTTTGCAACTTACTGTTTTCCGGATTCTGCTTTTGCTGTCTAGTCAGACAAACACTTGCCAAAGTTAGACGCTGAATATATTTCCTAAAATACAACAATGCGCCAAGTGTTAACAAATCTCTTTTGCGAAGATAGTGTTTGTCCTTTTCAAACTTAAGAACAAAACTGAAAAATAGTGTGCCAATTTTTTGGCAACAAAATCCACTATCCAGGCAGTACCAACCAATCTAAAATTTCCATTCAAACAAAAAATCCCAAAATACGAAAATAATAATTCATTAGTGAACATTCCACGCAGTCTAAAATAACTATCTCACAAATTACTTAAATATTTACTTACGAATCTACAAATTTACAAATGACTGATTTGGGATAGAACATAATTTAACTATGGGCCTCTTCACCTCACCCTGAGCAGTTCGGAACATAGTTACTCGAATAATATTATCTGTACCAAGGTAAACCTCCACTACCCATCCCAATTTCCACTGTGATGTTAATTCATTTTGAATAAGAACTAGTTTATCTATAGTTATTGGATACTTCTAGTATTGTTCCAAGCATTCCGATGTTAAAAAGCAATCAGATATTCCAGGCTCAAACGGCGCCAAAATAGTTGTTGCAAAGCTTGTATTTTTTGCGACCAGGATAAATGGGACAATTTGGCAACTCTATCTGGTGTATCATGAGCTAGTATTCAACGTATTTTGAAAACCTACAAATATCACCCTTATAAAATTAGTCTAACACAACAACTGAATGAAGATGATGGTGATCGTCATTTACAAATCTGCGAGGTAGCAAGTGAACGAGCGATTGAAAATCTACATTTTCTTTTTAACATCTGTTTTAGTGTGAGTGTTCTTTTTTTAACGGTACGGTTAATAGGCATAATTATCGTTATTGGTCTGATTCTAATCCCCGAATATTTCATGTAGTACATACTCAACGTACCCAAAAATTAAACGTTTGGGCTGGAATATCTGGTGATCGTATCATCGACCCTTATTTCCTAGAAGGCAATCTAATAGGATAAATGTATCTGGAACTTCTCAAGGACATAATTGACCCCATGTTGACTCATATTATTGAAAATGACCAAAATTATTTGGAGGAGCAGTTGATATTTCAGCATGATAACGCTCCTCCGCACTATACTCCGCCTGTTCGTCAGTATTTGGATCAACACTTTCCGGGTCACTGTATTGTGATGAGAGGTTCCATAGAATGGCCCACACGATCACCAGATCATTCTCCATTAGACTTCTTTCAATGGGGTTACTTGAAAAGTAGAATTTATTCTACTCCACCTGCTACATTGGAAGATTTACGTCAACGAATCACAAACGAATGTCGCCAAATCACCCCAGAATGTGCGCGAAAGTTTTCAGTAGAATCGGTATTATTACACAGAAGTTGGAGGTTGGGAGTTCGAGCATTTACTTAAGTGATAATTTAAATAGCTAGATTGAACATCACAGTTATTTTTCCGTAAATAAATCTTTGGTTTTTTCGGAAACGATAAATGTAAATTTCAAAAACTGCATACCACTGTTTAGAGAATTCTAAGGGCTTTCCAATGATTTACGACTCGACCCTCCTCCCTGTTTAAATTTTAGGGGTTGTTCACTCCAATGCTCGAGGATTGAAGTGACAATGTTGAAACTTGGAAAACCTATTCTCCCCCTCTAGAATAAAATTGACCTGTCCGAGTGTTTATTTATATCTACGATATTATCACTATTATTTATATCTACGCTATTATCACCCAACCCCCTGTCAAGTTTTCGTTTGGCCACCCTGTATACTCGCAAAATGTTTTATTGTTATTTTTGTAAAAGGACTGTGTAAAATACTATGAGAAACATAATTAATTCACTGGCGATATTATTTAACAGCGTTCAGTTAAATTCATTTTCTTAGGAACTAAATTACTAATATGAAACATAGTTTTAAATTCTGAAATTTTAACTTTGTCTCAATCTTACACTCTGAATATTTTTTTTCACTTCGTGTAATTTTCCCTTGTATAAATTAGTATGTAAATTGTAATCCATAGAGGTTAACTCAGCTGTTTACAAAATATTAATTTTTTCACAGAACTGGAAAATTACACTACCCTTCTGATGTATGCGGACCCCTCTTCGAAGAGGAATTGGAATTTTGGGGTCTCGACGCTAATCAAGTAGAACCTTGTTGCTGGATGACATATACTCAGGTGAGCATAAATGTCCTTTACTTTAAAATAAATTTTAGCACTTAGCACATCAAATTAACTTTGTGAATTATCGTTTACACACTTCCAATGTCAAATTTCCTGTTGCATAAAAATCCAGATAAAAGTTTGTTGAAAGCCGCTAGAGGGCATTAATTAATAGAACTAAGGCTTAGTTTTTCTACTATAACTTTTTTTTCGCAAAACTTTTTATAATTTTTTCTTTGTTACTTAGATGCAGAATTATATTTATTGTTCATTGTTTTGAAAATATTCAGAAACTGTGTGACTGCGTTATGCCAAAATTTTAATACTATACGGGATGTAACACTGACGTCGTTTTCTAAGAAACAGAAAAACACCGTAGTAGTATATGGTGTTTGTTTGTTCGACGCGCGTTTCGTCAACCAAGTTGGCATTATCTGGAGATGATTAAAACTAACCTAATGCTAACAATGTATCCATTTATAACTAAACTATTGTCACAGTTCGGTGAACACGATTCACGGTTTAGTGCCTCTCGACGCACTAACCCATAAAGCAGATTATTTGGGATAGGCCCTTTGTCACTATTCATACTATTTTTACATTGTGATTTCCAAACTTTCAAATGCATCCATCTGTCTAGTATTTGTTATACTCCAATAGTCAATATCCTCAATTAAAAATGTATGCTGATAAGACGCCTAAACAGGTAGAGTACATGAAGAGATTGCAAATCGAACTGGAGCAAAGAAACAACTCCGGTGAAGATCTCACCATAAGATATATACACGGTGTCCTAATAATCGTGCCAAAAAACTATCAAAATTAACTGTTAACCGACTCCAAGAACTTACGCCAGAAAACGACAAAGGATTACAGAAATTAACTGTTAACCGACTCCAAGAACTTACCTGCAGATATCAAAATGTCAGAGGCCTTAACAGTAAAATACAACAGTTTTATCCATCTGTTGCACAATGTGAATTCGACTTAATAGCCTTAACTGAAACGTGGCTCCAAAACAAAGTACTGAGTGTTGAATTATTCCCGGAGACATATAGGGCGCACAGAAGCGAATTACATGTGTCCGAGTACACAACAGGCAGAGAGGTGCTTCTGCATGTAAGCAACATCTAAGGTCAGAAAATATTGAGCATCCATTCTATTCAGCTTCATCTCCTACTATTGATGTTCTGTGTTCTAAATATCAATTTCAATTTACAATTGTATACATTTTTGTTATTTATATATCACCTAGTACTAACTTAGAACAGTACGAACTGTTTTTTCCATCATTAGAACAATTAAGCTTTATCTTGTGTTTGTCTTGTTTTTGGAGACTTTAATGTACCACTATATGTTAACAATGAAAATAATGATAGGAAGACCAATATAATTACTAACTTTGCAACCTTCTTCGATAATCAACAACATAACAAAATACTCAGTAATTCAGGCCTGCTGCTCGATCTTGTTTTCTCGAATCTAAAATGTGACATTTTACATGGTAATGCGCCACTTGTAAAAGAGAATATTTTTCACCCAGCTTTTCTCGTCAAAAGAAAGCTTCTCTTAAAATGCATAAACTTTACATCTCTAAAAATCAGAAAGCCTACAATTTTAAGAAAGCCAATTACCCAGCTCTATATAAAGCTATCTCTGAAACCGATTGGTATAATCTACAAAACTTTTCAGATATCAATTTAGCTCTTGAGGAATTCTACAACATTACATCATAAATTAACACGTTTCTCAATACAGAACATATAAAAGGATTTATCTAAAATGGAATACCAGTGAAATAATCAATAACATCAAACAGAATGTCAAATATTTCAGCAAACTCAAAAAACAAAATTCAACTATTATCTCGAACAATATAAACAACTTAGAGCTTCAAAAAAACAACAGATCTAGTATACAGACCTCAATATCCTCCGATCCAAAACACTTCTGGTCCTTCATACAATCGAAAAGACAACAAACAAGAATACCTGGAAAAATGTCATATAAGGATAAATAATATGATAACCCACAAGAAATTATAAACGTATTTGCCAAATTCTTTAGTTCAATGTATAATGCTCCAAGTAGCAGCACGCAAAATAATGATGTGAACCGTTACAACAACAATCTCGAAACTATCAGTATAAAAAACATTTCTGTCAGAAATAAAGGACGCTATAAAGAAATTAAAGAATAAAATGATATCCTGTCCGGATCTTATACCATCATTTCTAGTGAAAGCTTGTGTTGATGCACTATGGTCTGTGTAAGCAATTATTGACAAATTATTTTATACAATCGAATATATTTGTTCACAAAGAACATATTATCACCATGTCAGCACGGATTCATATCTAACAGATCTACTGTTACGAACCTAGTGTCATTAAATCGAACCATATCTACAGTCATAGACGAACAGGGTCAAGTAGATACTTTGTATACGGACTTTACCAAAGCCGTCGACCGCATTGATCATCAGCCACTACTACAAAAGTTGGAAAAGTTCAGATTTAACCTAAACCTATTAAACTTTTTTCGATCATACCTAACAGAGAGAAAGCAATTTGTATTTTACAACGGACATAAATCATCGACATACTTGGTACCATCCGGAGTACCACAATGATCCAATCTCGGGCCCTTATTATTTCTGTTATTTATAGTTGATCTGTGTCTTCAACTACAATGCGATTCCCTGGTATTTGCAGATGATTTAAAAATTTTCAATCGCATAAGTTCTGTAAATGATTGTATAAGTCTTCAAAATAACCTCGACGCAGTCAACAATTGGGGTATTCTTAACAATGTTGGCATCAATGACACCAAATGTAGTGTAGTAATTTACGCAATAAAGATAAATCATATTATCTACAACTACAGAATCAATAATACTGTCCTAGAACGCACAGATACAATCAAAGATTTAGGCATATGTTTCGATCCTGAATTCAGCTTTGCCGAAGATACCATTAAGTCTAAAGAAGCAATTAAAATGCTAGGCTTTATCATAGGAAATTGTAAATCATTTACTAATTCAACATGTCTAAAATTATTATACTACTCTTACGTAAGATCATACATCAAGTATGGAAGCATAATCTGGAAACTCTATTACCTTATCTACAAAAATATACAAGTTCAAAATGAAATGAAAGAAGATGTCTAAAATTCTTATCATTTAAAGCTACAGGTAATTATCCTGAGAGAGGGGTAGACAATAGGTAGCTACTGGCTAGCTTTAATTTTGAGAGGCTGGAATTTTGGCGAAACTGTTCTATGCTATTTTTTCTCCATAAACTACTTCATTATAAAATTGATTGACCTCAAATTTACTATATTATTTGTAATATTATATATCATGTAGATACTTTTACTTTTACTATACTCAGATTCCAATTTTGTATTTTTTTATAGCAGCATTATGATTTAAAGTTTATTAGTTTATTACCTTAGTTAATAAGTTTATAGTTTAATATAAGTATAAGATTTAAGTATAATATTTTACATATATTTTGTAGTGAAACTTTGTCCTTTAAGTGGGATTACCTGTTGGGCAAATAAAGCATATTATTTTTTTTTTTTTCGGATTATCCGATGCCGGACAGTTCTCCCGTGGTCTCCGATGCTTCACGGGAGTCGTGCCGGCGCATTAACTACAGCCGCTCCCCAATCCCGCAGGGTTACTGACTGTAGATACCAGAATCGTGTGCCCTAAGCAGGCGTAGGGAACCCAGAATGACCGCCTTCTGCATTTGGCCTGCGAGCCACTCGGCTGAATTTTGGCAGGCCGGTATGGTCTTCAGTTCCGAGAGCAGCGTAAGCTTTATCCCTCCGAGTACACCGATTATAAGGACGACCATTTTTACCAAATAGCCTGGGTACAGCAGTTGGAGCTCGTACCGGAGATCGCGATATTTGGTCCGTTTTTCCTCCTCTTTCAAGGTGATGTTTTTCTCCGTAGGTGCCGAGAACTCGATGACATACATCACCTTGAGTTGATGGTCGAGGAGGACTATGTCAGGCTTGTTGGCTTGGATTAGCCTGACCATCGGAAACTAGTAATTCCAGTAAATCCGGCATTTCTCGTTCTCGACAACGGATTCAATATCTCCGGGGACGTAAGGCAGCACTGGTGTCTGGTCTACCCCGTACGAGTGCCTTATGTGGTAGTATAGCACTCGTAAAGCCGCTTTATGTCGATGGATGTAGGCGGAAATCGCATATATGGGGCATGCACTCAGTATGTGCATGAGCGATTCCGGCGCCTGAGGGCAGATCCTGCAGTTAATATCAGGAACCTCTACACGCCACACGCGGCTACGGTAGACCAAGGTGTTGATAACACCATCTTGACAGGCCATAATCGAAGGCAATTTTGTTTCATGCAAAGTTAAGTTAGTTGAAAATATTCTTTTGCTATATCTTGACTGAAATTGTTTAATTCGAGTAGATTTTTAAAGTAGTTCAAAGTCTGTGATATCGGACAACTTGGAAACAATGAACAACGTCAAAAGAGATCAAAATTTCATCTTCTTGCAACTGAATATGTTTTACTTTATTAATAAAATCATTGGAATTAATTACAGAAAAACTGGTTGATGCAATTTTCAAACTTTTCTCTTAACAATTTTGATGGGTGGTAAGTCAGCGGATTGCTGAAACAATAGGGTGTAGCGACTTTCCTGGTTTATGTATATTAGGCAAGCAGTACAATCTAGGTACACTGGGGTTAGATACACGTAACCTCCTATTTGTGAAAATAAGTTAGAATTTGACATATGCAGAAAAGATACCAGTACTCCAAGATATATCACTAAGGTCTCTCACCATGGTAACCAACACAAAATGGCGAGTTTTAATTGTCTAGTCCATCTTCTATTAAGCTTTCCCATTATTGAATCAAGAAATAATAAAACTAATTATGGAACACGAAGGCGTTACATATTGACTTCAAACTATCATAAATTTGGTTATGGTCTGATGTAGTAATTAGATACCTGCAAAATGTTGCATGTGCGTCGAAAACGTATTTGTCACTAATGTTTTTAGGAACGCAGCATTGGTGGTAATCATACATTCTTACGTTTTAAATTGAACTACTACTAGGCAGTAGCAGCCTATTAAAAGTGCTTAAGTGTAGTGATATAACACCATTATTTTAGAAATTCTGGAGGTCATATCCAAAAGTTACTTTGTGGCTGACATTCATAAATCTAATAGAAGTTAATAATCCTCACATAAGAAATCGTAAAAGAAGTTTTATCTCTCAAAAAAACTTCTATAACAATACTTGTGGAATTAATATGTTAACTGGGTCGCCATCATTCTGCGAAACCATATACTTAGAGGATAGTATATCTCCCAATCAGTAGGTGTGGATGCAAGCGATCAAAAAAATTTGCCATGCACTAATTTAGTTATTTCGTTTACTTTTTATGGAGAATGGAATGCATAAAGCACATTCTTTCCACGGGCCTGCTTTCGACGGTCAAGACTATACCAAACCTCATTTCCACTATGTCCTAGACACGTTCTACAGAAGAGAGATTTGGTGAGCGTGAACGTGATGGAACTACCTCTACATGTTTTTCATGCAGATACTCCCTCATATGGAAGCAAGTATTGTTTAGCTGAAAAAGTGTGTTATTTAACCCCTATGTAATGGTAAGTGCAAGTGCTCATTGGGTGTTAATGCCACCAAGAATAAAAACAAGGGGTGACTAGATATAATAGGAATACCACTATCACCACTTGTGTAAGACCGGTGTGGTGTTTAACAGCAAGTTCCAAATTATGAAATTTTTGATGTAAAGATTTAGGCTCACTTTAACCATGGAAGATTATTAAACAAAACAAGATTTATCGCTGAATACTACATGATGCCACTCATTCATTCAGTTTACACTTTCGTTATACCACTCTAGTCTAAGAGAACGATGCACATAGCAGACATAAGAATGGACCATGTGATTTAGCCCCAAACATCCTATTCTATTTTAAACCATTCTTGCTTCTATCCAGACATTTATAATTGCACTGATTGTAGCAGACTCTCTCAATGGGGTCACGTGATAATCCTTGCTGCTGGAGCCCTCTGGATCTACATGAATTTCTTCCTCAGACCAGTAGTGTAGTGTCGCAACACAGTAGTCACATTACGATTCGACCAGTCGAAAATTTATCTAAAGTGACATACACACACTGAAATATGTTGAATGCACGCATCGACTCCCAGGTTTCATGATAAATGTTGTAATGTGTATAGACTGACATCTGCGTATTGAAGTAATGTGTGGCGACCTGAAACAGATACAAGTTTTATGAAACCTTGTAGTCGATACCTGTTTCAACATGTTTCAGTTTGTGTAGGCTGCTTAAAGGAAAAACCAGCCGCTCTGATACTAATTATATAGCTGCGTTCCATGTCATTTACGTGACATATTATGTCTGATATGATCTTAGTTAGTCAATTTTGTCCTTTCTTGCATTAAGCGATTATTTATTGCACGCAAGTCATAATAAAGAACAGTCCCTTGTGTATTAAAGAAGTTTTGGCACTGTATATTTACACCATTTATATTTATTATTTTATCATTTGTAAATATGACTTTTTGTAAAAAGAGACATAAGAACAGGAAAATAAAATTACTTTACTATCAAGATAAAAATTGATAATTTACACTGTTTTTCCTTTTCACAAAATTGTATGCATTTATTAGAACAGTTGAAAAATCATTGTATTTCCTATTCAACAAAGTTACTAGAGGGCATTTAATGAAAAATTCATTTAACAGTAAAATATTTAAATTTAAAATTAAATACGTCGTTTTGGTATTTACTTTTAATATGCCAATTAGTACCTTGAATTTGAAATCAATAATTTCTGTTTTATTTATTTAATTAATAGAGTCTGTTTTCATAACTACACACAACTAAAAAGATTTAAAAAATTCCGAAATTTTTTTCATCGCTTGAGTTAACAAAAAGAGGTTAATTAATAAAATAGTTATACTACTTTTATACTAGCACATTTAGATGAGAATGTCAGTATAAAACATAAAAATCTATAGGTATTTATTACTATTATCATGTTAAGTTTGAGAGTGAATGCTTTTGTAAAACGCAATAATTACTTTATTATTTTTTTTAAGGCTGGAAATCGAATACGAATAATTCGAGTATTCGAATACGAATTATTCTAATTGGAAATTATTCGAATATTCGAAATATTGGAATACTCGAATATAATCGAATATTCGAATATTCGATTATATTTAAGTAAATTTGAATATTAGAATATTATTAAATTATGTACGAATAGGTATGTAGTATGCATCCAACCAAAGTAGGTAGATAGTAGGTTCAGGTAGGTACCTATTCTAAAATCCAAATATATAAATAGACCACATTAGTGGCACGTTCTACTCCCAGTCAAACTATTTCATCTCTTTCTCGCCTCGACCTTATTCTTACTGTACCAAGGCAGGGGTTAAAATTAAATTTTATATTTTAGAAAACCTGTAAATATTTAACTAATGACATTTCAAATTTCTTTTACCTTCACAATCTGCGTCTTTTCTAAAAACATTCTAATTTTAGAGCACTTTTATTTTTTTCGAAAAGGAAAAATAGTTATGACACAGAAGTATAATAAACTAGCTCTGTTTTCGTTTTACTTAAGCTTCAATAGTTAAATGTGCACAATAGCGCCTCAATCCTAAAATAAAATACTAACTAAATAATTCTGATCCTTACAGCACCTGTACAGGAGACATACCCTATTGTGGGTATGGAAAGCAAATCAAATTGCCTGCTTAGTGGATTACGTCACGACTATTATTGTGGTCTATCCAACCAAATACTCAAATAGAGCATTCACTATTCACTAGTATTCAGTGCTATACCTATTAATAATGAATATTCGAGGATCCGGGTTAATCGGATACCTATTCAAATAATTCGGACTATTCGAGTATTCGAATATTCGAATTATTCGAATATGTATTCGAATAATTCGAAATATTCGAATATCCGAATACTCGAATAATTCGAATATCCAAATATTCGAATATCCGAATACCTATTCGAATAATTCGAATAATCCGAATATTCGAACATCCGAATAGTTCGAATATTCGAATATTTTTTCGAACGAATATTCGAATACTAAAATCTGGAAAATTCCCAGCCTTAATTTTTTTCTACAAATGCATAAATACAAAGCAATAATATATCAGAAATTTGAAATATATGAAAAGAATGGGCTTATTCAGATTAGGCTAGATGTCATGATTGTCATTATGATTACCAAAGTTACAATAATTAATTTAGATATTTAGGGCTTTTCGGGTGCAGAGAAGTATTAACCAGTGGTTATAACCTCTCGATTATCATTGGCTGAAATTAATTTTGATTTTGAACTCAACCAATGATAATTGAGAGGTTATAATCACTGGTTAATCTCTGCACCTAAAAAGCCCTAATAACTTAAAAAATAAATATGACAAACGTTCATATTTTTAATAATAATATTTTTATAAATGATTTATACACTGACTAGCTCCATGAAAGTTTAGAAGAATTAAATAGATATATATATATATATATATATATATATATATATATATATATATATATATATATATATATATATATATATATATATATATATATATATATATATATATATTTAAATTCGTTTTCCGGGTATACTCCCGCGTAGGTGATAGGCCCCGAGAGGGACCGTGGTTGTCTGAACGACGTTTCGGCAGAGTCTCATCTGCCATCTTCGGTTCTAACCGTTAACTGCTTAGTGCGGCTTCTGGTTACTCGAACTGAAAATTTTCAGTTCGAGTAACCAGAAGCCGCACTAAGCAGTTAACGGTTAGAACCCGAAGATGGCAGATGAGATTCTGCCGAAACGTCGTTCAGACAACCACGGTCCCCCCTCGGGGCCTATCACCTACGCGGGAGTATACCCGGAAAACGAATTTAACATTCACCACCCGCGAAAACCTGAAAAACAACATATATATATATATATATATATATATATATATATATATATATATATATATATATATATATATATATATATATATATATATATATATATATATATATATATTAGGGTAGGGAGTTTTCATTTTTTGTAGTGTAACTGGAGGAAATCATTTCTTGCGTGAAAATGTTCCTTTTTGGTGAGTTCACTTTTTTGCATTCTCAATATTCTTTTGCTCCTCGACTGAGTAGTTATTTTAATAGTTTCTGTGATAAAATGTATTGGAAGTGTTTTTGATTAATTATATGCAAAAAACTTTTATACATTCAGATAAGAATGTCAATATAAATCATAAAAATCTATAGATATTTATTATTATTATCATGTTAGGTTTGAGATAATGCTTTTGTAAAATCCAATAATTATTTAATTTTTTTTCTATAAGTGCATAAATACGATGCAATAATATACAGACTCCACGAACAGACAAATTATATTATGTTTACAGGAAGTAAACAGAACTCGAATAGACACTTTTTTAAAACTGAAGAGCAAACGTTAAAAATGCATAAATCCATTTTTGGTTATTTTCAACTAATCGCGGATTTTTGCTCATTTTGATAAATTACACAGCTCCACAAAAAAAAATTGAATGTATTACGATAAAAATAAAGGTGAATTGCAGCGTTCACCCTATCGGTATGAAACGCACCCTCATAGAGGGTGAGAACCACCCTCATCTGCCATCAAACCAATTGATAACGACAATGACTGAAAAACATCTAAAAATGTTTAAGTTTCGTTAGGTTTGCAATAAACTGACGTATAATTCACGTAACACCCCAAAACTACCCCTATAGCGTTATGAAAAATAACCCTTAACTTTAATTACAGAAAAAAGGAAGGAAAAAACATAAAATTTTATAACGATTTCATTATATGGATGTTCTTATTTGCAGAGATCCTTATGGCTAGGATATTAGCAGTCATTTGTCAACAATCTTAACACCATTTGGGTATAAAACGCATCCCTGCAGGGGGTGAGAAGTACTTATACATTAGTAACTTTTAATTCTTCTTTTTTTTAATCTTTTTTTTTATGATATCTTTTAACTTTATTTTTTAAACGATCTTCTTACTGACTGTCGTTTATGTTGTTCTTTCGTGTCTCTTTTCAGAGACCAACAGTAGTCTGCTATCATGTGAAGTTAAGGGTTGTTTTTCATAACGTTATAGTGGTAGTTTTGGGGTATTACGTGAATTCTACGTCAGTTTATTGCAAACCTAACGAAATTTAAACATTTTTAAATGTTTTTCAGTCATTGTCGTTATCAATTGGTTTGGTGGCAGATGAGGGTGGTTCTCACCCTCTATGGGGGTGCGTTTCATACCGATAGGGTGAACGCTGTAATTTACCTTTATTTTTATCGTAATACATTCAATTTTTCTCGAAAATATTAAACAAAAACGATTGATTAAAATGATAACATCATTTTCAGAGCGTTATCTCATGTATACCCTATTCAGTGAGTGTTTTTTGGCTCTAAAATTTTTTTTTTTGGGGTGTACGACTTTTTTTGACCCTGGATTCGGAATTAGCGATCAAAAATACATAAGGATATACTCGTCTCGCTGCTAGTTCAGAAATTTTTTTTTTTGTGGGGCTGTGTTATCCAACCTATATGTTCATTTACAAGAAAAATGTGATAGTTACTTTTAAAATTAAACTCAAACGTGGTGTTTGTTGTAAATGAAAAATTTAAGCAAAATTGAATGCAATTTTTCTTTGTTTTAAACTCTTCAAAGGGCATTAATATTAGTCTGAGGGTAGATAACACAGCCCCACAAATAAAAAATTTTCTGACCTAGCAATGAGACGAGTATATCCTTATGGATTTTTGACCGCTGATTCCGAATCCAGGGTCAAAAAAGGTCGTGCACCCCCAAAAAAAATTTTAGAGCCAAAAAACACCCCCTGAATCGTTTTGTTTAATATTTTCGGGAAAAATTGATTCTATTACGATAAAAATAAAGGTGAATTGCAGCGTTCACCCTATCGGTATGAAACGCACCCCCTTTCTCTTTTCTGTAATTGAAATTAAGGGTTGTTTTTCATAATGCTCTAGGGGTAGTTTTGGGGTATTACGTGAATTCTACGTCAGTTTATTGCAAACCTAACGAAACTTAAACATTTTTAGATGTTTTTCAGTCATTGTCGTTATCAATTGGTTTGATGGCAGATGAGGGTGGTTCTCACCCTATATGGGGGTGCGTTTCATACCGATAGGGTGAACGCTGCAATTCGCCTTTATTTTTATCGTAATAGATTAAATTTTTCCCGAAAATATTAAACAAAACGATTCAGGGGGTGTTTTTTGGCTCTAAAATTTTTTTTTTGGGGGTGTACGACTTTTTTGACCCCGGATTCGGAATCAGCGATCAAAAATACATAAGGATATACTCATCTCGTTGCTAGGTCAGAAATTTATTTTTTTTGTGAGGCTGTGTAATTAAAAACTCATAAAGAATAACGGACAAACGAAAAGATATGAAGAAGAATGGTGAAAAACGATTAAATTAAAGAAAATTAAACCTTTCTGTCAGTAATTTTTACTAGGTCACGAAATATTCATAACAGAATTCAGAGATCGCCATCGCTTTTTTTTGTCCAACAAACATAGAACCTACTTGGCCGAGTTGAGAGAATTCTACGGAAACACCCGAAAATCAATTCCCCCAGAAGAATTCCGCGAAATTTACAGTCAGATTGGCCAAGTGGGAAGACTAGGCATTAACTGGAGATTGCTTCATGTAAAATTTTTTTCAAGTAGGTTTGAAAAAATTTAGAAGAATACTAGATCTAAGAAAAGTCAAATTAAGAAAGAAACTTTAAGACAGAATTGAACATAAGACAGTCTTTCTAGGGAAAAATAAAAGTGTCCCAGATAGTAAACGTCTAAGATAGTATAAAGTGTCTTATTTATCAAGAATATCTCGTCTGTTCTTATCTGGAAAAAAAATAATAGCTCATTATTTTTGGTGTCTTCTGCTTTCAAAGAAAAGTATAACTAATTATTTTTGTTTATTCAGTTTATTTTAGTTTTTGTGCCTCAATGTTGCTATAAAATAAATTTGTGTGCGTTGTTATACTTAGAAAGCTTTTTTTCTGCTTTTTATCATGATATCTTGTCATTTGGCAGCAAATATTTGTAATTCTCGTAGACAGTCAAGCATTAAATTATGAAAAGTGATGACTGATTTGATTTAATCGATGTCTATGTCTGCTCGGTTGAATGATGTTCTGAAATATGATATCGTTTATTCAGAATCACATTTCGTCAGAAACTTTTTTTAAACAAAATGGAATACTAATTTGTTTGGCAGGAGTTTGCTGTAATTTGATTAAAATTAATTACAAATAACAAAAACTTCTAGAAAGGGAATTTTTTTCTGCTTTCATTGAAATGTAACAAATGAAAGGTGTTCACTGGAGTATAATTTGGAAATTTTTTTGTTAATATAATTTTAATAAAATTTGCGCAGTAAGGGAGGTAGATTGTTTCACACGAAGTGCTTCATATCAAATTTGTTATAAATACAAATTTAAATATATACGCTGTATCCCATTTTAGATGGGAATGTATTGCTATCTTCGTTATTGTTAAAGATGCAAAGTCCATTAAATGGGTAAGTTTTGAAAATTTATAAAACATTTTATTACCCGTTTACAGAACTCACTGATTTTCAAATGTTTCTGACACGTCGATTGGGCATATTTTCATTTTAGTATCTTACCTTGGATAGTGAATGCGAGGAAGACACCATAATTCCACTGTTGCAGGTATAAAGTAAGGATAGAAACGGTCAAGAAAACACGACCTACAAATTTCTCAATTGACGAAGGGGTTTTCTATCCTTGAGCAGATAGAAAAATACTACCAGTTTCCATTATTATTTTATACTTGCAGTTACCAATATTGTATCGTTTTCTTCGCGCTCATTCTTAGATGTAGAATACCAAAATTGAATTTTGCTAAATCTGTATACGCAGAAACTAAAAATTCCCATTTTGATTTTTATATATACTTATTTATATATTTCTTTTGACGTTATTTGAAGAGTTATTAAAAACTAATAGCACTTTTTTTTAGTCAACTTGTTGCAATCTACCTAATGGTGATATCGAATTTAGAATAGGACGTTTCTTACCCTAGCCATTATCAACCACGTTCAGAATTTTAATTTCAGACCTAGAATTTTTTCCCATCTTAGAAAGAGCTTTTTATTCTGAGTTCAACGATTTTCATCACTTTAATTCAATAATCAATGAAATTATATCGCATATTTCATTAAACATTGATAAAATTAGTAAAAAATTAATACAATAAAAAAATCCTATCTTTCTAAAACACCTAGTACATGAAAGTTATAAATGCAATGAAGATAATGATTTCTAATTCAAAGCAGGCCAACTGCCTGACCTATTCGATGCCCAGATATGTCACCCATGGATTTTTTCTTTTCGGGATTTATAAAAAATGTAATTTATAAATTTGGTCCTTCAGAAAAAAAGAATTACAAGAAAGGGCTACAACCATATAGTTACACCACCACAATCCCTAAACATTGAACTAGAATCCTTCCAGAGTGGCCACTACATTTTATCGTTTCATCTTAAATGGTTACAATACCACAAACCTTAGGTTATAACATAACCCTTTCAGGGTGACTGCTACCACTGAAATACTTCATCACTGGGTACAATACAACCATTACAAGTTTTAACCAGTGGGCTGCTATCAATAAAAGACTTTTTCACTAGGTACAGCCCAGAGTAGCTACTACCATTTAAATTGTTACTCAATGAACAACAGTCCATGAACTTTACCGCAAGGATATCTACAGTTTGTTACCATTAGCAGCAACGGTTTTCTTTAATTTCCACTTTATTTTTGGAAATCCTTAACTTCATATTGGTAATTTAGAAGCATTTTTTTTCGCACATAATGGCCTTTGATTTTGGATAACTTCCGGTATTACCAACATTTTAAAGGCACCTTAACTTAAAGGGAGTTTTAGTAATAAAAAAATATATTACAAACAAAATATAATTATCATATAGCAATCTTATAGTTTAAATAAAAATTAGGTTTAATGGCTTTCGTAGTTATTACATCTCGATTTATGTTTTGCTAAAATTACTGATAATAATACATTTTCTTGTCACTAAAATTCACAAATTTTAGAACAAATTCTATTTTTTCAATGGAAATTTTCAAGTTATGTTTGCTAGTACCTTCTATCAGAATATTAACAGTTGTATAACTAATGAATGATCTTTCTTTTTCAGCATCGAGATACTCAAGAAACATTAGCAGTTTTAGATAGGTTAGACTTAGATACGGAAAAACCAAGTGATGAAGAAATAGCTAGGAAATTCGGTTTTGAAGAGGATTATTTTAAAGGAACGTTATCGTGGTGGCAGCTTATGAAACCTAAAATTTGGTCGTTATTTGATGAACCCTATTCATCTACGGCAGCAAAGGTAAACGATTTCATGTAGTTGCTTTGTGTAAGTTGCTATAAATTACATACACAACTAGATAGTACCTTAGTTATTAACACATAATAAATAGTGTAGATTTATATACAGTGTGTCCACTTTAAGAACTTACCACCCTTGTAAAATTTTTATTTTTTGACCGAATTCGAAAAAATTTTTTTTGCTAGGTAGGTATTCAAAATGCGCATTCAACAAGTGGGTAATTTTATTTTTGGGCTGTAATTATGGCCAACTACGACCACTTTTAAGGGCTTAAATATCAAACAGTACCATTAGGGATTTTTTAGAAAAAACTGACGACGGATTCTTTTTTAGAATCACTTCAAACGTACCTGTATCGATTTTCATTGTTTTAAATAAAATACACGGCGTCCCAGATAATTTTTTTTATTTATGAAATATTTATCCAAAAAGTACTATTAGGAATTCTTTTAGAAAAAAAAAACTGAGGACGGATTCTTTTTTTAGGATCACTTAAAACATATCTGTACCGATTTTCATTGTTCTAAAATACAAGACGGCCGAGAATAAATTGGATTATTTTTCTTAAATCGTAGAAATTTGTTATTTTATTAATACTAGTACAAATTATTCTCAATCAATATTTACAATTTTTTACAAAATGACGAAATAAGAGCATAAGAAAAAAGAAGTTTGTAAAAAATTAAATATTAGTCATTTCGACTAATCCACCGAATTCCCTTATACACTTTTCAATACGCCGACGATTATTGCTTATTACATTTTTTAACTGCTGTCGAGTTATACTCTGACAAGCTTCTCTAATACCAACACAAACCTCTTCTCGGATCTGGGGCCTTGTGGCATACACTTTATTTTCTATTGTCTCTTACACTCAATTACCCAATGTGGGCTATCTCTGCTCCACATTCTGATATTGTGTGATGATACAATTAGCGCGGTCTGCCTACGGATTTGGACCCTTAAGTGAAGATAGAGTAAACAAAAATATGCAAAAAAATCGGAAATTTTCCGTAAAATTCAATAAACCAAAATACAAAACAACTGGCACCTCGGGGGCCCATAGTAAATTGGGCCCAAAGTTGGCCAAAAACGGTTTTTTCCATTTTACTCTGTCATGGTGCCATAAAGTGAAAAAAGTTTTATACAAAAGTTATAGAACTATTAAATACGGATCGATCTCTGGAAATCCGATGTCAAAAAATTCAAAAATAAATTATTTATTTGAAAAAAAACCGTTAAAAATTACGGTTTTTTGAAACGCTCATATCTTCGTGAAAACAAATAATTTTTTTCACGAAACTTGGTAAAAGTGTAGCTCCCTACTAACTAAAAAAGATCGTTTTCAAAAAATTTAAAAATATTATAAACATTTTGCAAAAATTAATTTTTTCGAAAAAAATCACGTTTTTTTAAAATCTCGATAGCTCATACACACTTTCATATTTCTAGTCAATTTTGAGCTTGAAATTTGCTTGAAATGTTGTACTAACATGGTTATTTATTGCGCGCTTTTTAAATTGATCGGTAATATGCGAAAAATCGGTTGAAAAATCGTTTTTTTTTTAACAACAAAAAAATCGATTTTTTTTTCAAGAAAAAAAAAAATTATTTTTCTTTTTTTGTTAGCAGCATTGAATAGCTGGTATTTTTTTATAAATTTACAAAAAATAAAATTTATCTACGACCCTTTGGAGCCGAGATAATTTTTTTTTTTGAAAAAGATCTAGTGACGCTATATTTTAATATTAAGGGCTGAAATTTACAGAGTTTGTAGTTCAATACTTGTATTTTACATAAAAAAATACTACTATGACATATTCGCTCTCTATTCTTCGGAAATTTAATGGCAAGCGGAGCACACCCCGGCTCATACGTTCGTTCGCTCGAGCGGTGCCGTGGGGGTGCGGGACGGTGTTAACGTGGATACATCTGTAAAACTGTATGCTCTTATCATACGTACCGTATCGTCGTTTCAACTGCACACAGAGCATTCATACGATTATGTCTCTTGAACGTTATGTTGATTCTTAAAGACATATGAGTTGACAGGTAAATAATAATTGTTAAGCAACATTTTTAGTATAAAAATAAAATATTTATTTTACATTTTACTCATCATCATCATGGACATTGGTCTGTGATTCATCCATCACCACGCAAGACTCATTAAATATATCTTCGTCCAAGTCGTCATCAAGAGCATCTGCCTCCATCGTAGTTATTTCTATATTAGTGCAATTTTCTTGATCACATGTCAAGCACATGCTTGAACACTTCAAACCATGCCTCCTGCAACTACAGATCTTCGTTTTACATCCGCTTCCGCTTCTGCAGGCTATCGTTTTAACGATTTCGTCTGGAACCAGCTGATCCGAGCTGTACGTGGGAAGCAGATTAGTGCCGTCGGAAGTCCAACCCCATTGTTCTGGCTCTAGCGAAGTTCCGAGCCACGTTTGCAACTGCAAATAGGAGCGGTAGGCATGTTGAGCCGCTGCTGCCTTTTCTTGGAAAAAATCGATTTTTTTTGTTGTTAAAAAAAAAACGATTTTTCAACCGATTTTTCAACCGATTTTTCAACCGATTTTTCGCATATTACCGATCAATTTAAAAAGCGCGCAATAAATAACCATGTTAGTACAACATTTCAAGCAAATTTTAAGCTCAAAATTGACTAGAAATATAAAAGTGTGTATGAGCTATCAAGATTTTAAAAAAACGTGATTTTTTCGAAAAAATTAATTTTTGCAAGACGTTTATAATATTTTTAAATTTTTTGAAAACGACCTTTTTTAGTTAGTAGGGAGCTACACTTTTACCAAGTTTCGTGAAAAAATGATTTGTTTTCACAAAGATATGAGCGTTTCAAAAAAAACGTGATTTTTAACGGTTTTTTTCAAATAAATAATTTATTTTTGAATTTTTTGACATCGGATTTCCACAGATCGATCCGTATTTAATAGTTCTATAACTTTTGTATAAAACTTTTTTTTCATTTTATGGCACCATGACAGAGTAAAATGGATAAAACCGTTTTTGGCCAACTTTGGGCCCAATTTACTATGGGCCCCCGAGGTGCCAGTTGTTTGTATTTTGGTTTATTGAATTCTACCGAAAATTTCCGATTTTTTACATATTTTTGTTGACTGTATCTCCGAAGTGAAAATTTAACATGGGGCCAAAAATAGGCAGACTGCACTAAATACCGTTTGTCGTGATGTAGCTTCATCCGTGTATAAAATATTATTTTAAAATTCAGAATTCTCTAGGTACATATCTTGCAGCCATAAACAGAAATCTATTCTTGCCTCAGTATCTCCAGCTTCAAGTGTATGAAGAAATTTTGGCTTAAAAGGTTTCTTACCGCTTTTTTTCAAACATTTCCAGATTTGACTTTTTGAAATAGTTAAATTCCTACTAGCATCTCTAAAGCTTGAATGTGGATTATCATTAAAATAATCAAGAATCATTTGGTTTTCTCTTCGCTCCCGATCACGATGCTGGTTTGGAAGTCTCTCAAGTTTCATGTTGATCAAAAATCTGTTAATATTTGCAACTGTTACATGGTTAATACTACGTTCTGGATGTCGGCGGTTAAACTCATTTGCTGCTTCACGAAAAGTACGTGTTCCGTCACAAACTAATCTTATTATTTCTACTTTTTCTTGTAAAGAATAAGACATTTTTTTATGCTTTTTACTTCATTGAAGCAGTATAATACTATAAACTGCTTAACTATCAGTAATTGACAGCTGGTAACTAAAATAGTATTATTTGTTTTCACAGCACACTTAGCTTTTTAACAAATAGGAATCAAATTAAAAGAAAAAGTAAAAATCTGCTTTAAATTAGAGAAAGTGTGTTAAAAAATAGTAATTTTGATAACAAAATCAGAAATCTGTTAAATTTTTAATTACATTTTTTTATAAATTAAAAAAATATATTATTATTATTATAATTTTATTTCGAACACCCTGTATTTTATTTAAAACAATGAAAATTGGTACAGGGGCATTTTAAGTGATTCTAAAAAAGAATCCGTCGTCAATTTATTTTTAAATCCCTAATGGTACTGTTTGAAATTTGAGATCATTAAAGTGGTCGTAGTTGACCATGATTACAGCCCAAAAATAAAGATACCTACTCATTGAATGTGTATTTTGAAAACGTACCTAACAAAAAAAGTTTATCAAAATCGGTCAAAAAAAAAGATTTCACAAGGGTGGTAAGTCCTTAACGTGGACACACTGTATACATCGTAATCATAAATAAATGGTGCAAGTTGCTATTATTCATTGTCTAATGCACGTATTGAAATAATTTAAAAATTACATAAAGTAGTGTAAACATTTTTGTTTTAATACGCAAAATAGGATAAAATCGTGGAGATGAGAATTAAATTAGCATAAACTTACACATAAAAAATTTCCTTACAAAAATTTTCGTACATACAACCGTTTTTGCGAGTGTTTAGGATAATTCTTGGGCATCAGTTGTGGGTATGTAATCTGTTGAGATTGCTGACAATATATTGATGATCTTTAATAAATATGTTGAGTCGCTGAATTCATATCCGTAGGTTATTTTGTCCAAGATGTGATCAGCTTTTAGTTATTAACCATTTTTAACTAATTTTGCTGAAAACATACACCATTCACTGTTCATCGATGCATATTTAGTGAAAAATAGTGAATGATATAGCGACAGATAAATATTTTAAACACACTAAGTCGGTCTAAATTCAACGCTGTTTGATTTTTGAGCGATATTTAGCTCAGCTTCATGTTTTAAAGAAAATTTAATATGAGAATTTCAAAGTAGACCCGCTCTTTGCAAGACCCATAAACACTTCAAAATTAAGATGGAAGATGATATGAAGCTATACACTGGAATAAATATCATATCTTTCATTTATATCTATTAATTAAATGTATACCATATATTTATCTATCATACTATCTTCTGCGCTTGAGGAAAACTTGAGAAATAAATCGCCTTCCAAAAAAAGAGCAAATCAATGTGTTCGTGACAGAGACATCGTAAAACTAAAAATTAATTGATTTGGGCTGAACAGGATGTCGCTTGCCTTTCGCTACATTGTCGTCCGCGATTTTTCACTCGCGACAAATCGCTGGCCAGTCTAGCCGAACACTGACAGAAGGCATAAACAGAACTACACTGAAAGAAATTTCTACTAACCATAAATAAAAATTGACTAGCCCCAAAAAAATTATCTGCATTAAATAGGCTCTAAACAGACTGCATTTAAATCGCAA
The DNA here is from genome assembly GCA_029963845.1 of Rhamnusium bicolor. Classification (NCBI taxonomy): domain Eukaryota; kingdom Metazoa; phylum Arthropoda; class Insecta; order Coleoptera; family Cerambycidae; genus Rhamnusium; species Rhamnusium bicolor. Next base: position 1,493,596 of record JANEYF010002575.1, on the reverse strand, counting down.
CAAAAACGATTTTGCTAAGACGCACTTATTTACTGTTAAAAAAAGTTTTTCTAAATATTTATTTATTGCCGTAGGCATTTTGCTATCAGGAGTCAGAGCCCTATTTTAACCTTAACAGGTTCTTTGTTACAGTTAATAAGCTCGTATTTTTACACCATTACTACCTTGCGACCAGAAAAAAGCTTTTCCTGCCGCTAATAGATGACTTTGAAACCACTCACTGTTTAAATAATAAATACATAGTAATGACAACAAATACTCCTGGTAATCTCACTATGTAAACGTTGTATAAATATATACTGGATCTAGCAGAATTTTATTCCTGCCATTAGAAAAAAAATGCTACCATAAAAAAGAATTTTTGCAAATCGTAGAGTATTTTGCGAGACATATATGAGGGTGACTGGTAGATCGACGTATTCCTTTGAGGGCGTGTTAGTAGGGTTCATTTGCAATTGATTTAACCATTATATCCATTCAGTAAAACCCAATAGTTTTTGAGTTATTTTAATATAGTTTTCTAAAACAAGTGAAGATTTTACCTCTTGTATTACTTCCTCACCCCTCAAAGTGAGGAAGTTATGTATTCGTGAAAAAAATTTTGAAAATTTTCATTGCATTTCTGGACGAATCTCGACGAATTATGATGATATACAAAATTTCAGACAGAAAAAATTTTCTGTCTGTCTCTGTGTGTCTGTCTGTGCGGTTTGCAATATTAGCAGCTACAGTTTTTGAGATAAAGCTCTCAAATTTGGTAAACATATTTTAGAGGTCAAGGAAGAGACTGAATTCATTGATGAGCAAAATCGGTCCCAATTTTTGAAATGTCATAAAATGTGAGTTTTTTAAACGTCAAAGTGACTTTTTTTGAAACGTCAAAATGTGAATTTTTTTGAAACGTCATAAAATGTGACTTTTTTGAAACGTCAAAGTGACTGTTTTGAAACATCAAAATGTGACTTTTTTTTAACGTGAAAAATTGCTTTTATTATAAACTCCACCAAACGTCGAGTTTTACTAAGGTGAGGAAGTTCTGATCCCCAAGTAATTATTGGCAGCGGTTTTTTTATCTTATCAAAGGATTTAACATAATTTTTGTTACATAATTTGTCCTGTGTAAACTGCTATTTAAAATATCTCAAAAACTATCGAATGTTGTATAATGGATATTATGGTTAAATCATTTAATCATCAAAATTTTGTAAACTATAAAATTCACAAAAAAATATTAAGAAATGTGTCAACTCATTTTCTGTCCAGAACATTTGCACATTATTGACTGCCATGATATAAAAAAGTGACATATAATGATCCCAAAAAACCAAACAAACTTGTTACACTAACGAATATATTCCAAGATGTAGATAGTTTAACAAAGTAGATTTTAAAAATAACAAAAAAAGTTTGATTTTGTTTTTCAATGCAAAAAACAAATGCTACGGTTAAAAATTCATGATAATAAAATAGTTATTTTTGATACTAAATTGCAAAATGCCATTGTTGCATTCGACAATGTAAAAGAATTTCGCAATCGAGTATCAAACATCATTTTTTCTAAAATTCTATCCCACAGTTCAGAAATTACTAAAAATGTGAAGAGAAAATTTTGACATTTACAATTAATTTCTTTGACATGTATGTCCTCTTTAATTTGCTGCACATATTTTACGACTTTAAATTTAAACGATAAAAGATATTATTAATTGTTAAATTAATTGTTAATTAAATTGATTAAAGACTGATTAAAGACTGATTGTAAAAATTTATGTTTTTGTTGATAATAATAAATAAACTGGTACATTGATTGTATCATCTCTATGATTTCATTGATTTTTGTAGGTGGATGTAAAAGTAGTCTTTTACATCCTGGATGTGAAAGACTTTTACGTTGTGTAGACAAAAAACCACCGTTTTGACATTTAATAAATATCATGTAAAAGTCAACTTTTAATGACAGTTTTCGAAAAACGTTTTTTTTTTTAATTACGATCCGTTAATTTGTTCAAAATTTATTAACGTTTTTGTAACGAAACTCACGACATTTTTTGTGTACAATTTTATGTTCTCTAAATGTCACTTTTCTGTATTTTGCGTGTTTTAAAAGTTATTTCCAAAAAACCTATTTTTGGGAGTTTGCCGCTATTTTATTTTATTGCAATCACGGTAATCTTGAAAAAAATTTTCATACTCTCCTACTTACAAAGACTAACTTCTATGAAAAATTTTACATAATGATTATTTCATATCAGCTGAAAATCCCTGGTGACTGGGCTCTACACATAATTGTAGAATTTGAGGCGAACATAATCCGAATGAAATTTTTTAACAAGAAAGAGAATTGAATTAGTCTAGTGCACTTTATCCCATGATCATCTTTAGGGGCCTTTTTCTTCACGAAAAGATGGTTCTTGGAACTTCATGCCTTCAAATGTAGCAGGAATTTTTTTGTACCGCCGATACCGCTAAATTTATCGGATCGAGTCTTCTCCACTATGCTAGAATCACGCAAAACCTTTTGAATCAGACATTTTCTGGACAATAGATAGGTAAGGAAAGACCTCGCAGATCACACAGATATTACCCCTTTAGATTTTATTCTGTGAGGTTATCTAAACAGTTGTGTATCCGACAAAACCACAAAACCCACGTTAATCTAGACCTGAAACAAAGAAATCAAGATTGAGGTGCTTCAGTTACCCCAGGCATGTTATGAAATAACTTTGAGGAATTTAAGCGTCGATATCAATTAGTAATTACCAATAACGTAGAATCATATTAAATGTAAGAATAATTAACTCTGTTCTGTAAGCTTTTATTTCATAATAAAGATCGTTCGATATTGTTTGAAATAAAAAAGAAATACTAGCGCTTCTTGCACCATTAATTTATTATCACGGTGTATAACACTCTAATTATAATAAAACTGGTTAAATAAATCATCTTAGAGCGAGACAACATATGACACAAGAAGATAAATGCTAACTTAAATATTCTGGCAGGATACCTTCAAAGGGAGATAACCCAGTTCATATCCATTTAAGCGATTCTTAGAAATGAAAATGTCCAAACACTTGGTTTGCATCATACGTTATTAGTTTATAGGTATACACAATCAATTATAATTTCTACAAGTTTTCCATTGAAAAGGTTATTTTCCTCTCTCCAAACATTAGAAATAATTATTTCTTGAATGATGCAAACATTCATTAATGTAGAAATATAACATCAGGTGAAAATGCCTTACTGAAGAAAACAGAATTTAGTCTAGTTTTTGTGCAAATGAAGATTAAATTTACACATCTAAACCTCTTTAATATTATTAAAACTGTCTCCAGTGGTATGTACTTTTTCCTCTTTTATACAAACACGGTGTATATTCATCTAAATGCAACTTATTAAGGATGACAAGTAGATTAATCTAGATAGTAATGCCACCTGTTTTGTTCTCATAGATCCAATTATAACAGAGAATGTTGGTTGTTAGCATTATCTTTTGTCAGCAGGTACTGTGAGTTGCCAACTTTTAGAAAATCTTATGTAGTTATCTTCAATATTTTTAATTTGTTTATATAAAATATGACAGGAACACATCAGAATGGGTAACCAATAATCTAATATTTTACAATTGTAGATATTGATTTGTACAACCTTTTCCTTTGTGTTAAATCTCATAGAATCTCTTCACTGTCAAATTATTCTTTACTTAGTCATATTCCTTACTGTTCTCTTTCATTTTCGTGTTACTTCACACGGATATTCTCAATACTATCACAACACTAGAGTGATACATTCAGTCATTTCTTTTCAATATCAGCATCTGCAGGTGATCTACGTATTTTCGCTACGTAATATGTCACCACTAGATATCATTTCCACTATTTCTGTCATACAGTAATAGCTGCTGTGAAAACAAAATTTGGTTTGGTATTTGTGGCCTGTTGAAATGTCATATTAAAGCTACATGAAGAGAAATAGAATACTTTGAAATTCTATACATGCAAGTCATATTCTTCTCCAATTTCATATTACTATTCGACATTATTTCTAATCATGAGTCTGCAGGTACGGGTATTAAACAATGCAATTTGCAATTTAAAAACAAGAATAATAAAGCCAAAGCTACACATATTTCCTTCCTTTCGACTATGCTCATGTCACAATTTAATTGAATCAGTGGTTTTGTGGTTAATATTTTAACACCTTGGTTTTTAATTTCTCAAATTTACTTTTGTTTCCCTTGTTTCCTTTTACATCATTTATATGCTAGGAGTAGAAAATTCATTGGTGTGAAATCTGTATACATGTATATGAACAAAATAAGGCACATAAGTTTTAAATGATCTTTTAAGTTTGTAGTTTAATATGGATTAATAAGAAATGGATGTGTGATGTCTGTTTGTTGCTGAATGGATAAATGTGTGAACCAGCTATGTACGGGTACAAATCCATCGAGACGAGTAAAACATAAGTAAACGCAATTTTTTAATAAAGGGATGTTAGACAATATGGTTGTTGTAGCAGATGGAACGAACCTAAAAATAAGTATAAGACCAGGTTGTGTTAGTTATTGGAATTTGAAACTGCGCCAAAAAAAGGCATAATCAATAAATGTAAATGACTTTTTAATTACTTATTTCACGTTGGTATCTTTCTTCCAAGACGAATCGCCGACGCAAAAGGATAAAATCATCAGTATCTGTGTAAGCACTGGAATTCATAACCTGTAAATTTGGCTGTTGCCCCCACTTTCTCGTTATTTACGAATCTTTAACGTGCTCCCATTGCAAATACACGGAACTCAGAGATTTAAATCTCTTTCAAAATATGTTGATGCAAGCAGGTCCGCTCATCCACTACTTCAGTTCGGATAAGATCGCATGTCATCTGGGTGGAAGGACGCACAGCCTGTTAAACGATTGAGCCGATAAAATGACTACTTAAAATAAGATTACAAGAATTGTTCTTTGGGAAAAAAACACTTTAAAGTTAATTGATTGTAAATAATTGATGCTATTCGACGAACTTTTATCTGATTATTACGATTGGGAATAAATTGGATTATTTCGTCAAAAAAAGTATATGATGAAGGTATGGTACGAGTTATGACTAGAGTTAGCAGAAGTGTGCAGCAGGACATAGACGTACGCATCATAATAAGCGTAATAAAAGAAATTAACTAGTAGCAAAAGCAATACATTTGCAGTGACTCCACTAACGACAACACACTGTTTTGTAAGTTTTGTATGGCGTGATGTAGTCGTTTACAGTTCTTGTAAACAGTTTTTAAAGCTGTTTCAATGGAAATATTTTCGATTTCGCCTGGCCCTCCTTAATACCTGCAGCCTCACCAGGATTGAATTGTAGTATCACAGTTTTTATTTGTTGTAAATATTCAGCATAATAAAAAGCTGCTTTCAACCATGTTCCCCAACGTGTAAGAATCGGCTGTGGTGGTTCGGGAATACCGGGACACTTGCTATGAAATACGCGAAGAAGTTTAGGAGATTTAAAGAACTTTTTTTTTTACTAGCTATTTATGCATTTACCTCTGGAAAACCTTATCGAATAGTTTCTGCCACAAGGTGTAAACTATGCACTTTACACGTAACATGTACCAACCTACAATTGTGTTCTTGAAGAGAAATGACCTACCAAACGCATTATCGCGGTACCATCGGTCACAAACATCATCTTGACAGATCAAATTTTTCTAACGTGTACCAGCACCACCCGCGTAATTGTTTTGCCAGTACACTCAGTTAATCTTTTACTAGCTAGTAATAGTGGAAATGTCAGTTTAAAAGGGTCCAGTACACGTACTATAACATTTAAAATAGAATTTTTACGATCTGTCGTCTCGTCAACACATAACCACAGCCGTGTATTTTTTAATACACATTTGATCTTATTTACAATATCTTAGTATAGTAACGTTGCGCGACTTGGTAACGTTACCTGGAGATTGTATTTATTCCAGAACATAAACTGTGTTTTCGAAAGCACGCAATTTTTTTTAGTTTTATGCTGCACAGTATTTACGTGACGTCTACAGTCATATTTATCCCAGCACATCAGGTCTATCTCGCACACCTTACAAATTATTGTAGCATCATTATAGAATAAATCCGGCAATTCAATGATATATTTCTTCACTTTGTCAGCGTATGGCCGTTTTTTACCCTTGCGCACGTCTGACGTATTTTATTATCAAATTAATATCAACAATAAAATACAACAAATAAAATTATCAACAATACAACAACATCAAATACAACGGAGAGGAATAAATTAGCATGTAAACACTACGATGTACAACAATGGACTAGCCTCGCGGTTCGCTTCGATATTTCCGCCAGCCAGTCATTGCCTCACCAGATATCTATCTACCTGCTGTTGCACCACTGAATAGCCGCACGACTTGCCAACTCTAGTTATGTCTTATGAATAGAGATCGGGAGGTAGCGATCAGTGGCGTCAATTCTAGGGGTGACGCTAGGTGACGTGTCACAGCCTAAATATGTATAACCTTATGGTTATTTTGGCGAGTTTGGTAGCAATAAAAGTTAATAAGAAGAGGACTGAAAGTATTGGTAAATGTAACATTAACGCACACATGTATTTTTAACTAGCGATCAAATGAGTAAAATTATATTACCAATATGAATGTACTCACTAAAACGTTTGCTATTTTGCAGCCGCCAAACTGATGGTCTCATCCACGATAATCCAGACGTAGTTGTCATTCAGTTTAGAATATATTTTTTTTGTTTAACAAGGCGACGCACTAGGATTGCGACCATATAACTTTAAAACGCTGCTAAAAATGTTCTATTGATGAGAACGAAACATGACAAGCAATACTTCATCTTGAATATCATTTGGATTTAACGTATAAAATTACAGGCATTACTGATGTGTAGAGTTGGCAAAAATGCGCTGCTGGACATAGGCGTACGTATCATAATAAGTGTAATAAAAGAAATTAACTAGTAATAAAAGCAATAAACTGTTCCAATTTACAATGTATACACAACTTACCCTCTTAACTGGGTTAGTTATCACAAGCTGGAAAAGATCTGTAAAAACTTTGCAGCATCATGTATGTTTCTATGGTTGTCTCGACAGTAATGTTCGATGTGGTGAAAAAATAAGCTTATATTTTGAGACGAACCGTTCGACATCTATTGATGTATTATAAGCACACTTAAAATACTCTTTGAACTCACTTAACGGAGCTGCAGATGCACCATCAGTACCATCACAAATTTGTCTTAATTTGGTAAATCCGGTGTCTTGCTTTAATACACGTGCGAATTTTTCTCCAAGGGGCTCATTTTTTTCGTCACCTATAGTGTAGCTGTCGATTTACTTCGTCCACTATTTGCAGTGAGTACGCTAACGAAAACGCACTGCTTTGTAAGTTTTGTATGGCGTCATGTAATCCATTATAGTCTTGTGAATAGTTTTAAATTGTTTCAACAGAAACCGATTTGCCAACTCTACTGATGTGTATTTTTTTTCTGTTAATGAGGAATACGGATATTTTATTTTGTGTCATTTTTAGAAACTAAATAATAGTATTTCCTATTAATAGAAAAATACGCATCACTATTGCCTGTTATTTTATAAATTCAATCTATATGGTATTTAGAATGAATAATCTTTTTTCGTTTTTCGATATTACTAACAGAAACATTTTAAAAGCGGTTTATAGATTTAAATTGGATACCTGATGAAAACGCAGTCATAGTACTGTCATATCCCCATGATAAATATTTTTTTTCTTAGTGTCGCTTCTAGTGGCACCTGAATATTGGTATCTATACTCTCCACTAATAAACTTTTCCAAAAAGTTTTCGTTATCCGTTGTCTTTAATTTGGCACTGTTTACGTATCTGTTATTCATTAAATATCGCATATTGGAGTGTAATCCAAAGATTATGAAGTCATTGGTGTATTCATTTTCGACATAGAGCAATGGGCGTAAATACGCCATCCGCCTATATCTGTCTATGAATTGCTATTGGATACTCGACAATAACGAGCCCCGACAGTCAGTAAGTAATTGTTTTTTATAACTGCAAGTCGTGTAATTACCTGATAAAACTTTTAATTCTTTGTTCCCATTTTTATAAAGAAAACATATTTGTTGCATAGTACATAAGAATATTTTATCCTTTAATCATTTCATAGTGTTTGGGACTGTTTCATTAGGTGTTTACAATACAGGGTGTCCCAACCAAAAAGTAGGCACCCTGAATAATTTCGAAGATTAATTTTTTTTTGAAAAATTGGTGAAACATGTCGACCTTTCTTCCAAGGGAGACATATTTTAATGTAGTACTTGTATACCTATCATCATCCCTCTACCCTACATGGCCACCCCCTCAAAAAATTCAAATGGCAAGGGGGGTCGAGTGTTACATCTATTGAAAGGTCTTTCAATTCCCTACATAACTGTGTATTTTTTTTAAACTTTTATCGATTCGTTCTTAAGGAAAATAATTTTATTTTTGATGATTACACATAATCGAACTCGTTTAAAAAAATCTAAAATACACGGCACTGGGTATTGAAATTTATAAAAAAACTACATTTTTTTAGTGCTCTCAAATCAACACGAGTTTTTTCGACAAAAACCACTTTCCTTGTCCGTTTAGTCTTAGAATAATAAAAGACTCATAAGTATTTGATAGTCCTTGGAACATTAATTTGTTCACAACCAATTTTAAATCGAGTTAGGTACATTTTACCAGAGTTAGTTCTCAAAATGGTTTATACCCTTCAGGAGAGAATAGAAATTGTCAGCATTTATTTTAAAAACAATAATTGTGCTAGAGCTACAGAGCGCATATTCAATATAAATCATCCAGATAGAAAGGTTGGTTCTCAGTATGTTTTACAATTATTGACAAAATTTATGGAAACGGGTTCTGTAGGAAACAAAAAGCATGAACCTCAGCGACTGATTAGGAATGAAGCAGTCAAAGTGGCAGTTCTGGGTCATTTGCAGATGGATAATACTCAATCAATCAGGAAAGTAGCAGAGGCTTCCGGTGTATCACGAAGCAGTGTTCATCGAATTGTAAAGGCCCACAAATTTCATCCATATAAATTTAAATTGGTACACGAATTAAACGAAGATGATCCCGATCGTCGGCTTGAATTCTGTGAGATTTTTAGTGAACAATTAAACGGTAATGCCAATCTACTGTAAAATACGTGTTTTTCTGATGAATCGACATTTCAGTTAAATGGGGAGGTAAACAGGCACCATTGTAGGTATTGGAGTGAAACCAGTCCACATTTGTTCATAGAAACTAATATCCAAAGGCCTCAGAAGTTAAATATTTGGGCTGGCATCTTTGGGGATCACATTGTAGGGCCGTTTTTTATTCCTGACAATTTAAATGGCGAAAGGTACCCCGATCTGTTAGAAAATAACATCGACCCAATGATTACCCAAATCCTCGAAGAAGACGATAATCTTTTAGAGGGCGAACTGCTTCTTCAGCAGGATGGTGCACCCCCACATTTTGCTATAGCCGTCCGTCATTTTTTGGATAATCAGTTTCCTGAGCGATAGATTGGAAGAAGAGTTCCTGTAGAGTGGCCCGCTAGGTCACCCGATTTAACTCCCGTGGATTTCATTCTGTGGGGACATTTGAAGTCGAAGGTATTTGCAACAAAACCCGCATCTCTGGAAGAGTTACGTGAAAGAATTGTTCGAGAATGCCGTGTATTGACTCCAGATGTGTTCAGAAATGTTCGTACAGAATTTCAAGATAGATTATACTACTGTATGGAAGTCGGTGGTGGTCATTTTGAACAATACATACGATAATTTAAACTGCTTCTTTTATTTTTATTTCCCCAACCTAAAATAATGAAACAATTATTTCTCAGGAACGATTCGATAAAAGTTTAAAAAAAATACACAGTTATGTAGAGAAGTGAAAGGCCTTTCAAAATATGTATCACTAGCCCTCCTTTGCATTTGAATTTTTTGAGGGGGTGGCCGTGTAGGGTAGAGGAATGATGATAGGTATACAAGTATTACATTAAAATATGTCCCCCTTGGAAACAAGGTCGACGTGTTTCACTAATTTTTCAAAAAAAATTTTGTCTTCAAAGTTATTCAGGATGCCTACTTTTGGTTGGGACACCCTGTATAATACTATGTATCTACGTAAAAGTCGTCTCTGGAACTTATCGCTACCTCACGATCTCTCGTAATGAGTTAAAATTTTGCTAATATTTGACATACTATATATTGATATTACAACTTATTGGAATTAGGTCAATTAAAAAAGAAGAAAAACTATTTAATTAGTCGTCGTTTCTCTATATTTGCTAGCATCATCAGTATTATTTAAATTGAGTTTTTCTTGTAATTAATTAGTAATAAATTAAACAAACGAAAACTGATAAAAGACAGGTTGAAATAAATACAACATAAAATACATAAATGGCATTTTCTATCTCAATGATACACAGCAAAAGAAAAGAGTCTAGACTAAAAAGAATATGTACGAATATCCTGAAGAAAAGTAGGTAAATTTTTTGAGAGTGAATCGCAACATAGTATGTAAGGATATTAATTTTCTGAATGCAGTTGATGTTGTTTTAAATATTTTGTGTTTTAAATCTCGAAAGCCCAGTTTGTGAGAAATGAATGAGTGCAGATTGTATACGAAATAAATGATATAATAAAGTATTAACGGGATAGTTAATATTGTATGAATTTAGTATCTGGAGTGAAAGAAGAGAACATTAAAGTTGTTGGTGAGACTCTCAAAAACCATGATGCAAGGAATCTACCCACTAAGGAAAAGGTATAATTGGTGCTTGTTTTTGAAACAAAACTATTGAGCATATTACTTTTTTTTTTTGTTTTAACCCTTTATATGTTTTGATTCTTGCTTCTCTTCTACATCTTGGATGTCCTAATAAATCGTCGAAAACTACTGGCTTTATCTTCCACACAAAACTTCTCTTTGTGCATGCGTTAAGACGTCGCGTGTCACCGCCATTAGCAATCACTTACTTGTGTCATTTTTTAAACAGCTATCTAGAAGGACAAAACCATATAAAGTAAGTCAAACCTAGTGAAATTCAATATTTACAAAAATCATTCTTATAGCGTTTATTTAAGCATGGTAGGCGTTCTAGAAAAATAATATTAATGTTAAGTATTTGCTAATTATTGCACAGTTGAAGAGGCATGTGACTATTTTTCCTGATGGATGCTGTGGTCAAATACCAAAGTCATCGACTGATGAGGGACCCATAATTTGGGCCCGGTAAATACTTTATAATCCTACGGCCCGCAACATACAAGTCACTGCAAGGTGAAAAGTCTTTCTGGACTTTCTTGGTGGTGGTATAAGTTATCCAAAAACTGGGGTGTTTGCCCCTTACGTTTTCTCAGAATGACGTTAATCAAAATGGCTCCACCGTGTAAATTTTTCTTAGTAGGAAAAATGTTAACCGTAATATATTTAACAATTTTAACTATCACAATTTTTCTGATCCGATAAATCTGTTGGTGAAAATTAAATAATCTATTCTGAAATTTGTGTTTAGCGGTATCGTGGAAAGTTCACTATTCTTCAAAGGAAGCAGAGCAATTTCAAATGCATAAAAGTAATATCATTATTTTTGGTTGATATTTTACAAGTTGTTGGCTGTTAAAGTAGAAATTATTTCTTCAATAAAAAACAGAAAAAACTTTATTTCCTATTTTTATTTTTAGAGGACTTCCAGCCAGGTATATGGACAATTTATCCTACGTTTCGTCCGAGTTTTCGGACTTTTTCAAAAGGTTAAAAGCTAAAAATAATGGTTTTACATAAGTTTTAAATTAGATTAGTGACAGAATACATATCTAAAAAAGTGTTTTCTTACCTAATATAAATTTTCTATTTTAATTTCATTATATGGGCTGGTTTTATTTTTGTTTTTTCATCACTTTTTTATTTGGTAGGTATGTGTTGTACGTGTAGTTTGACGAGTTAGGCAGAGAATGATCAGTATTTGGTGTCGTCGTTGTGTGTTCTTTTTAAGAGTAGGTAATTATAAGAGCTGATAGTATACTTATATTGATGGTCCGAGTGACAGAGTTATTGTAAACATTCTCATGATATTGGATAGCCGTTGAAAAGAGATTTTGCAGTTAACACATATACAGGATGTATAAAAATTGTTACTATTGAATAAGATTGCGATATATGCTACTTAGATTGTCTATATCTGTTTGATAATTTACTGTTTTTTTTGTTATTTTGTATTTCGGCCATTTCCAAAAACATGCGGTTTTTGGAATTTCTTTCTTTATGCATATCGGCACCATACATACCACAAGTATCAGAAAAAGTTCAAAAAGAATTAGGTAAATATAACATACAATTAGCATACAGAAATGATAATAGCATAAAAAATAAATTATATTCAAAACTAAAAGATCCAATAGAGAAATTAAATCAAACCCATGTTATTTATAAAATTGATTGCTCAGATTGCGATAGGTGTTACATTGGACAAACCCAACAATATTTAAATAAACGTATAAATCAACATAAATTATCAATTAGAAATTCCATAGCAACTCCTAATTCATGTAGCACAGCATTAGCTGAACACGCCATAAATAATTCACACAATTTTAACTTTTCAGATACAACCATACTGCATAAAGAAAGAAATTCCAAAAAACGCATGTTTTTTGAAAATGGCCAAAATACAAAATAACAAAAAAACAGTAAATTATCAAACAGATAGTAGCATATATCGCAATCTTATTCAATAATAACAATTTTTGTACATCCTGTATATGTGCTAACTGCAAAATCTCTTCTCAACGGCTATCCTTTATCATGAGAATGTTTACAATAACTCTGTCACTCGGACCATCAATATAAGTATACTATCAGCTGTTATAATTACCTACTCTTAAAAAGAACACACAACGACGACACCAAATACTGATCATTCTCTGCCTAATTCGACGAACTACACGTACAACACATACCTACCAAATAAAAAAGTGATGAAAAACAAAATAAAACCAGCCCATATAATGAAATTAAAATAGAAAATTTATATTAGGTAAGAAAACACTTTTTTTAGATATGTATTCTGTCACTAATCTAATTTAAAACTTATGTAAAACCATTATTTTTAGCTTTTAACCTTTGAAAAAGTCCGAAAACTCGGACAAAACGTAGGATAAATTGTCCATATACCTGGCTGGAAGTCCTCTAAAAATAAAAATAGGAAATAAAGTTTTTTCTGTTTTTTGTTGAAGAAACAATATCATTATTTTTGCTAGTATAATATCAGATGTACGATTGCCAGTTTCAATAGAAACATTTTGGCCGTGAAACAAATTACAACTCCAACAGCACATCACAGATAAAATGATCGCTATGCCGATAGAACAAGGCATGGTAGCCGACTGGGTAAAACGCTTATAGCTATTTATTCGGGATCGAATATTGACGGTTCGAATCCATTCCGGAAATTTGTTTCGGATTAAGATGGGGAGAGAACTGTCGATACCCTAGATATGGTTCGGATTCCATAATAAACTGTAGGACCTCGTATCACTCAACACAAAATCCTAGGATTTTCTGGGAGTTACTTCGGTGAGAGGCGGTTAAGAAAACATTTTTTTCAACTTCAACCCAGAAGTCAGCAACATGTATTTAGCGAATTCTCTGGTACATCACTGGAACAAAGGTCTAAGTGCAAGAGTATACAGGGTGATCAGTTGAAAATTCCACTTTTTAAACCCATTTTTTTGTGCTTAAAAATATAGCTAGAACAAAAATTAAAATTGGATCTGTAGCATATTTTACGAAGCTTTCCTATATGCTATGAGTTTGCGTCTATCTCAAGAATATAAAGGGAGCACCACATAGTCAAGTCGGGACACCCTGTATATCTTCGGATATTTGGATAGTTCCTTTCCTCCCCATTATAAATATACATGATTGTTATCTTCAAATACTGAGTTATTCAAATAAATAAGTAATATTCTTAAAAGTTTGGGATACCTACAACTAAATTATTTTCAACATAGTGGAAACGTGGATAGGCAGAAGTGGCACCATACTATGGCCTCCACGAAGCCCAGATTTAACACCTCTCGACTTTTTTTATGGGGTACACTTAAAAATAGGATATATAAAAAAATTTACCTAAAAATTTAGAAGAATTGAAACAAAAATTGTCAGGGAAGTACGGGTCTTTAAATAATAATCGAGAAATGTTTCAACGGATTAAAGAAAATTACATAAAAAGTTAAACCTTTGTTTGGTAAATAAGGGTGGAATTTTTGAACATTTGTTATAATTTTTGCTTAACTTGGTATGGTGTTATATGTATTTAAATTGTTAATATTATTAACAAATCGTTTATAATGCAAACTTGTTTTTTGTTGCATTTAGGTGCATTTAGTTGAATAACTCACTTATTTGAAGATGGACATGATAACAATCATATATTTAAAATGGGGAGGAAAGGATCTATCCAAATATCTGAAAATATATAGTGTCCCGTTTAAAAATACTTGACTATGTGGCGGGCGCCTTGAGATAGACGCAAACTCATAGCATATAGGAAAACTTGGTAAAATATGCTACAGATCAATTTTTTTATTTTTGTTCTAGCTATATTTTTAAGCACCAAAAATTGGGTTTAAAAAGTAGAATTTTCAACTGATCACCCTGTATAGAGTGGCGTTGAAAAAAACAGTACCTGGCATGGACCGCTTTCCAATTGAAGAGATAGCTTTCAAAATGATAATATGCTGAAAATGCAGCAAACGAAGATATTTCACTGGAGAAACCTTCACAGATTAAGATTCGATAACATATGGATGAGAACTCAAGCTGGAGACTCTACAAGATTTGTTCCAATCCACACCTTAGCCAAGAATGTTGATAAAGACATGTACCAGGAACTACCGACACTTCATGCCTTGTCTAGTGCAGACTACATGAGTGGGTTTGAAACTAAAAAGGCAGTTATGAACTATTATTCTGTTCTTCGAGCTTTCTTCCATACATATACACAGATGTACTGTTTCGAGGAAACGCAAGGTTTATTGGAACCTTCTTAGTTTAAATTTGAAATAGCAGACAGTGTTATAATGTTATAGAAATGTATGATTCTGTTTCCTGATAATTTTACTGGAGCATGTACAGACATCAAGTGCGCTATGACAGTTTGTTTCTGTAAGAATGCAGAAATTTTCCATCGTTTGTTTGACAGATATAACGTAGTGAAAGAAAATAAAATAGACGGCAGAAATATATATAAATAACTTGGATCTTTCTTAATTTCTGTGTTTACCTATAAAAATATTTAAATCTAATATTGCTATCACATTTTATTGCACAGATGTAATATTATGATTTTAGTTCGCAGTTACATGCTATAGGTGGATAACTCTCCGTGAACGGTTAAAAATGGACTGTATTGGTTTTTTGTAATTTTGAAAAAAGAAAACATAAATAAAAATAGCGTGTGGTTGCAATGCGACTTACCAAATTTTCAATGCAAGCTCGGTTGGTGTAGTATGGGATACGGTTGCAACCAATAACAAGAGGAATTCCCAGAATCTTCTATTCTATTCACAATGCACAACATTTTTAAAGAAAAATGATAAAATAGCAATTTATTATTTTCAAGCGATGAGCTGCGTGGATCTATCACTACGGCTTAATATCGAATTGTCTCATCCTCGCGGTGTTGTCGCCTGCAACCGGTAATCGCGAGACAAAAGTAATAAAAAGAAAAATAAAAAAAACTATCTATTTTAACAAGTCCACATGGGCAAAGAATATATGGGGTTATCATAAAGTAAGGGGTCTATTTTAAATTCTTATATTGTTTTAAGAAATTATGCTAGTAGCAGAAAGTAAACAGAATCTAGTTGCCACAATATTTGGATTTTAGTGTATCTATGGAAAACCAAAGAATTGTCGTGACAACTATTGATACAAGTGTCAAACGAAATAATTGTAATTTAGAGAATTGTTCTCAAAATAAAACTCGCGTAACGTAAACTGTAACAATTTCAATATGGATCTGCAAACAAGAATTGGTTTAGTGCAATATTATTATGAAGGCGGTAAAAATTACGCTACTGGATTACGAAGATTTCGAACTAAAATGGGTTTGAGAGCAGGGCCGTGCAAAATGAAGGCTTATCGTAATTTGATTAGCAAATTTGAAAGAACAGGGTCTATAAAAAACCTTCCGAAGTCAGGAAGACCTAGGATTAGTGATGTTCAAGTTGCAGAAGTTCTTCAGGAAAATCAAAACGTAGCCAATACTAATCACTAGCAATCAATAGTGTGAATGCGGTATCAAAACGATTACAAATGCCATACACTACGGTTTGGAAAATTTTACGAAAAGTCCTAAAAATGTATCCCTATAAACTGCAACTGCTGTTTGAATTAAAGGACGCAGATTTTGCTCTCAGGTAGATTTTTCATTACACGTATTGGCTCAGATGGAAATTGAACCCGAATGGTTATCCCGTATTTTATGAACAGATGAGGCCCATTTCTCTCTTAATGGTGGAATTCAATACTCAAAACTGTCGATTATGGTCAACAGAAAATCCACATGAAATCGTTCAGCAAGGCTTTCATGACAAAAAAAATCACCGTTTGGTGCGGTTTCACAGCTAATTTCATCATTGGTCGGTCCATACTTTTTCGAGGAAATACAGAATGGGGAGGCCGTATCTGTAACTGTTACTGGTGAACGTTACCTGCAAATGTTAAGAGATTATGCAATTCCACAATTGCAAAACGAGTACGAAAGAATTGAAAACATGATTTTTATGCAGGATGGAGCACCTCCGTACATGTACTAACCAGTTAAAGAATTGTTAACTGCGCTTTTTCAAGATCGAGTTATAAGCAGACATTTTGCAAATTCATGGCCACCAAGATCGCCTGATATTAACCCAGCGAATTACTGGCTCTGGGGTTATTTAAAAAATTTGGTGTTTAGAACACGGCCAACAAAGCTGGATGAATTAAAGGACAGTATTGGAGAGCAAATTCGTGCAATTCAACCAGAAATGTTGAATAGTGCTGTATACAATTTGGAGGAACGGTTGGTAATTTTACACCAACAAAATGGAGGTCATATTGAGCATTTGCGGTAACTACTGTTTGACATCAGAAATCCCATTATGTAAGCAACTAGATTCCATTTACTTTTTGTTATTAATTTGATTTGTTAAGAATATATAATACGTTGAAATATATCTCTTACTTTATAATCACCCGTTATAATATAAATTAATTTGTTTACCTAAATAAATTGAGATCCCCCTAAAGTACAAAATAATTGATATAAATCAAATAACTATATACAGGGTGTTCAGCCAAAACAGTCCGTGACCAGATAAGATCCAAAATAGTACCTGAATAAAATAGTCTGTTTTTACCAAACGGTTCATCGGGTCAAAAAAATTGTAAGAATCAAATTTGTTAAAAATTTTATGTTTAACGTTTTTGTTTTAAAAAAAGTTTCACATGATGAACCGTTTTAATAAAATAACCACTTAAGTGCACAAGACGGAGTCAGCCTGAATGCCATAATTCTGGGAAAACAGTCAAGTATTTTGGGCACCTTAGACCACCATCAAGAAAGTTCCAAAAGAATTTCCTCCCTGCAATGACTTTCACATAGAAGTGTTGCGGGCCGCTAGATTATAATACTGAGATTCACGGTGAATTCATTCACGGCTCATCATAAATAACCAAGACAATTTATCAAACATTTTGCACGTTTTATTGCTGTATTTGCGAACAAATTGCTCTAGAATTTACAACCATTGAATTAGCGATGTATTTTCAAAATAACATGCAATTGTAGTCAAAGTGCAACTGGCACGCAAACTGTCATGATCCAGAATAAATTACCTTTATTTGTAATAACACCAGAAATAAATCTGGAAACGTTAATTAATGTGAATTGAACTATTTGCGTAAATAATGGTATTTCTTGGTCAAGGAGAATAGGAAAAAATATATGCATGTTGAAACTAAATTCGTATACCTATATAGTGCAATAAATAAAGTGATGATATAGAGTTAATTAAGAGGAAAATAAAATTTGGCAAATATTGTGCATTAATATTCCTGCAAATGTAAAAAGTATCCAAAACTTGTGCAGGGATCTTGAAAATGTTTTTTTAATCTTCACTTCTATAGTTTCAACTACGCCCACAATGAAGTTATAAGGGACAGAAAAGTGTTGTTTTTATTTTTGTATTAAGTATAAACCACATATTATACAATTTTGGTCAATTTAATGTAAGCAATTTTTAAAAAATATGTTTATTGAAGATTAGTAATAAATTGAGGAATAAGGTTCTTCAATAAAAATACGTGCAGATCCTAGAATCAGCCGCACTCAGACCTGTGGGCCCATTGTGGAACCATGATTTTATTCTTAAAAGAGACCTGCTTCTGAACAAAAGCGAGCAAGCTGCTCCAGGGTAGATCCGTAGCTTATATGGGTCTATATTTTGTCTTCCAAGACGTCTATGCCTTAGTATCCCCAGTGGCGTACAATTGCATAAAACACCTCCAATGTACACATCCGACAAATATTATTATTCTCGACGAATGTGCCCATGTGAGAAGTCATGGCATATGACAGAATGATATATAAAAAATCTTGTTTTTTCTTACGCAATTATATTTTTACGACTAGTTTCAAGATCAATATTATTTTTATTAACCTGAAGAAGAGGTCAGATTGACCTTGATACTAGTCCTTAAAAATATAATTGTGTGATAAATAAACAATTATATCAACCCCTATCACAAAATATGATTATTTTTCACCCTCACTGTTTGAAGTTGCTTTGTTATCAGGCCTATTTTTCTCATTCTTTCATTCTTGTTTCTCAGCAGCCACGTTACAGTCGATTTATTCGAGTGTCTCTTAATATGAAGTCTTGATTATCACATTTCAGGGACGTTTGCTTTAATCCACATTTAACATCGGTTTATTTGCAATACGTTTGGATACTTACTTAGATGTATCGACATACGGACATTTGCTTTGCATCCGTGTATATTAGGTTCAGTTCCCTCCTGAGCCTTCGATTCGTCTGTATATCATTCAAGGCATCCGAGACTGTAAATGCACTTTGTTTATCATCTCAACTAAGGAACACAACTCTTTATAGAATAGTAAATAGGTCCAAAGAGACACCTTCAGACTGGCTGGTCTGTTACTGTTAGCTAGAGCGTTGGTATACCCCATACCATACCCTGACCTGCTATATTCTACATTGCGTTCTTCAGCAGTCTGTTGACAGTTTTTCTGGCTTTAAATCCCACTTCAATATGCAAAAATGTAAGACCTATCGCAACCGTCGTAGTAGTCCTTATTGCTCCTGTTATCTCCAAGCAAGATAATCTTTGACCTGACTTCAAGCTCCACTTTAATGTGCAAAACTGTAAGACCCATCGCAATCATTGGAGTGGTCCTTATTACCCCTATTATCCCTAAACAAGCCCTTCTTTAGCCATAATTGAGGTGCACTCTTACGAGCGCCACCATACAAAGGTCGCAAATAATATAAGGGGTTTTTCCATGGTGATAGTCTTTGGGCTTATACCCCACTTAGATGTAAATTTTTGTCAATGCCTTTTAAGGACACTCTGTATATCAAATTTTAATTCACCGCCATTAGTTAAGTTAGTTACAATGAGAGAATAGAATTTCTTAGGTAAATCTAGAAGTTGGTATGATACTGATGATGAGCAGAAGTAGTGCTTACTGGGTTTGTCCTGCAAAAACAAGAATATAAACAATGCCACTTTTATTTCTCCTCGAATAACCACACAAAAATATTTATTTTTGTCTATTTTCGAAGCTACTTGTCTCTGGTAAAAGCAGAAACTACAAGTATAAAGTCAAGACTAATTCATGTACATTTTTTTCAACTTGAATATAACCAAAGCAAGTTAGTTATCAAAATGTTAAAGGTTGATAATATACAAGAAATCAACCGAATAAGTATATGTACCACTGATTTTTTTTTCAATTATTACGCTTACCTGAAAAACTCAGATTACCAATATCAACTATTTATTTATAAAGTGATTGTTATAACTAGAATCAAAAAAAATTTGAAAAACTCATGAATACTTAATCTTACAATTATTTTTCTTCTGTATGTTTTGCCGAACGCCTGCTATTGACGATTGAATTGCGATCTCTTTATAATAGACTAGCATCAGAAAAAATAAGGCACTGTATTTTTCCTTTCGTTAATAACCTTTTCTTTAATTTACAGGTGATAGGAGTTTTATCCGTATTCTTCATCTGCGTATCAATATTGTCCTTTTGCCTGAAGACCCATCCCGACATGAAGGTTCCTGTAATAAAAACAATAGGACTAAGAACGGCCAGTAATGGTACCGACTACTTCATCGACAAAGTGGACACGGACGCCCACGTCGCTTTTTTCTACATCGAGTGCATCTGCAACGCATGGTTCACATTCGAAATATTGGTTCGGTTTATCGCCTCCCCCAACAAATGTGAATTTATCAACTCTTCAGTGAACATCATCGATTACATCGCCACAGCGAGTTTTTACATAGACTTAGTACTAAGGAAGTTTGCCTCGCACTTAGAGAACGCCGATATCATGGAGTTCTTCTCCATAATCCGCATCATGAGGCTGTTCAAACTCACCAGGCACTCATCTGGTTTGAAGATCCTTATCCAGACGTTCAGAGCGTCCGCGAAAGAACTGACTCTCTTGGTGTTTTTTCTAGTTTTGGGTATAGTGATTTTCGCCAGTTTGGTGTACTACGCCGAAAGGATTCAAACGAATCCAGATAACGACTTTAAAAGTATTCCGCTGGGACTGTGGTGGGCGCTGGTGACGATGACCACGGTAGGGTATGGTGATATGGTACCAAAGACTTATATTGGAATGTTCGTAGGTGCTTTGTGCGCCTTAGCTGGTGTGTTGACGATAGCGTTGCCAGTGCCCGTTATAGTTTCCAATTTTGCCATGTATTACAGCCATACGCAGGTGAGTTGCTTAGTAATGTAGATAGTGTATTTTACATAATATCACTGTACAAATTTTCATATACACAAAATGGTTAATGCCAGTTGAAATATAAAAATTCAGTCAATATTAAATGGTCTTTCAAGGTACTACCAAAGAATTGTGATATTTATTATACGGTGGACGAAAACATAACCACATTTTTATTTTGCGTACACATTTTTCTTTGTTTTTACATTTCAATAAAAATAGGTGAAATTAGTCTTAAACATATAGGGCCTAATATATTGGATTTTTTTAATGTTCGCAAAAATTTGGTTTCATTTTTTCCAGCTTCTAGAATGAATCTTTTCCAAATATTGAGACTTAAATTTCTCAACTTTTTTACAGTTTTTATGGTATATCAAAAATACTCATTCTAAGATTATCTTTAATAATGGAATGCACTGAAATCAGTATATTAGCCTTAATGTAGTCAATAGCATATTTCATTGAAATGCGATAACAAACGTGGTATTATTTTCGAGCCCATCAAATTTTGGTCTGGTCCTTAAATATTTACGATTGCTTCATTTATTGTAGCATCACCTAGATTATATTAAAATGTAAAATTGATTTCTTATACATGTACGTTCATAGAAATTATATATAGGAAGAAGTATTAAACATTCCATCGGTGACCGTAATAGTAGACCAATAAGGCGAATTGATCGAGGTAAATTTCTGACATAAAGATGTCTTGTTTCGACCAATCAAAATACAAAAAAAATGGGTTACCAAGATGACGATGCTGGTAACACTTCTGCCTATGCTATTTGGATTAATTTATAGTAGTAAGATAGTGCCGATTCTGGTTCAATACTACCAACATCCGATCTCCATTATCATCATTAGCCCTGTGGGCGGGATGTTGTTAGTCAGTGTGCCAGAATAGCCACTATTTTACTACTAATAGTATTTCCTTTTACATGTCAATTCAAATGATATGTCTATTTTTAGGGTCAGTTACATTATCTTCCACTACGTTATAATATAACCTTCAACATAAACTATGTAAATCTGCCCTTTTAATGAAATACTAACGTTTATATCAACAATCTTATTAAATTGCAGCTAGCTAGTATATTATTGATGCCTAAGAACATGTCTCCTTGACACCAACCTTGCATATTGGAAAAGAGTGGTGATAATTTCATACATATATACAAGTGTGTTTTATTTATACCATTCGGTTCGTTTAATATCCCATTTCTACTTATTCAAGGTTTTATAGATTAAACGGAATCAACTACAATAATTATATATTAGTTTTACATAAAAATAGATGCTGTAAATATTATACTATTATTACTATTAATTAGAACATCTCCCTCATCTCAACCATTGTTATAGAAAAAGTGTGACATAATCTGTTTTCCATCAAGAACCTCCTAAATTGTAATTAATCGATATCAGAGCTCCTACAGTTCATCGAAAATTAATTTATCGAATCTGCATCCCCTAAATTTGTTAAAGTTTCCATATTTTCTTATTTATTAGTTTTCATTTGTGTTTATTTTGACAAATGATTATTTTGTTATATGTATATTAAAATAATAATTAATTCATGATAAATCAAAAAGAAAAATTCTCATAAAATTCCTTTATTACTGTGACCGGTTTCGTGAACAAATTCACATCATCAGACACAGGAATTTTTATAAATAAAAAACCAGGGTCGTCAAATTAAAATTAAAATTAAAATTAAACGACCCTGGTTTTTTATTTATAAAAAATTCCTGTGTCTGATGATGTGAAGTAATTAATTTGTTCACGAAACCGGTCACAGTAATAAAGGAATTTTATGAGAATTTTTCTTTTTGATTTATCATGAACAATTACTCATATGGGATCAACCTACCTACGTTAATAATTAATTGTTAATATTACTATTATAAACTAAAATAAATCGATGAGGATATTTTCTACAAATTCACAATTCGATAAATTATCGAGTTATTATTTTTCCAATTCGGTTAGTCGAGTTTCAGTATATTTATAATGGACTTATACAATGATTTTTATTTTCGTTTAAATTATAAGAGGAATACGAACTATATAAATTCATATATTTGAGACTTATTTACCTAAAAAAAATACCAGTCTCGTTAAAACGTCCAACAATATATGAACGCACATGCGCGTTCATAAACTTATTTTAATTTGGTTTTATGCGACTTTTCAGCGTCAAAGTTTTGATTTGCCTATTTTGATGTTAAGATATCTAAAAACACAAAGTTCTTTTTTAAATTTAGACTTAAAGAAAATAATTTAAATAAGTAAAGAAACTAAAATAACTTTTCAAATTCATACGTTAAAGCGCACGCATTGATGATGTCACGGTAAATATGCTCATAAATTTTATTATTAATTTTTTCATAAAGTAGATAATTTAAATAAATTAAATTTATATTGACTAATTTAAGATTTTAATTAAACAAATGTCGATGAATTTTCCTAAATGCAGAGCTTAACAGCATATCAAACTTTTAAAAATATGTGGTAGCTTTAGTTTTGTCTGACTGTGTATAACTTTAACATTGGCATTAAAGGATAATTCATATATAACCACTATTTAGCAATAGGATATATTTAAAAAGTAATTCGTTAAATTTTGGGTAAAACGAATTAAGCATATTTTGGTACAAGATATTTGTTATTTGCAATATGTGTATAAAGAATCAAGTCCTCCGTCGCTTCAAATACAAATTATACAAGTGTGTAAAATAAATCTGTACAGAAAAAGTTTTGTGACATTACTCCATTGGGACATAAAATATGGAAGAAATTAATTTGTTTTTAAGGAATTAAGTGCGTGTGTGAGAGTGTGAGCGTGTGTGTGTGTGAGTGTGTGTGCGTCTGTGTGTGTGTGCGTGTGTGCGTGTGTGAGTAGGTGTGTGTGTGCGTGTGTGCGTGGGTGCGTGCATGCGTGCGTGTGTGTGTAGAAAAATAAAAGTACTTAAAAAAAACATAATTATTTTCTAAAATTAATGTATAAACTGATAAGCTGTGAATGGGTAAAAATAATTAATTACTAAAATATTTATTAAAAGTGAGTTTAGTTTAGCTTTTCGCTGAAACTACTTTTAACGTAATATTTTATTGTCTTCCTACCCATAGTACGTAAGAAAATATAGTTACTCCCCGAATTTAAAAATTTTTTGGTTCAACCCTGATACGTCAATAATCTCCAAACATTTATTAATTCCATTGAAAAATACGATTTTTTGAGTTAACATCCATTTTCCAAAACAATCGAATTATATTTGTCGAATATGTGACTTGTATTCTGTATAGTGAAATACTTTCAAGCACACTGTGAAGATAAATTCCTGGGGTTATTTAAAGTTAAAGCTACTTGTCTAGCAGCTGACTTTCTACTGACCGTACTATGTTGTTAAAAATAATGTGTCTAGATTTAATTTAGTGCCGAACCTTGAGGATTTCAATCGTGATTTTACAGGATTTTTTTAAGACTCACTTATAGTCAGATCACAAGAAAAAAAGTTAAAGCGATACTTTAAAATACCTCATATATCTAAAATTCTTAGATTTGTTTACTCTTCGAAAATTTTCAAATTCTGTTGCAAGTGTCTTTTATTGCGAAATTATAAAAAAAAATTAAAACGAAATTTGGACATGTTTTTTTGTTTAATGTTTTGCCTAATAAACACTTTCTTTCATATAATTGATATTAATATCCCAGGCATAGTTGAAAATCCTTTTTCTTGAATACTACGTGATTGATTAACTTAATAACATCCGTATAATGGTAGGAGTATCGATTAAATAAACCTAAACAAAGACTGGTGGAAATTTCATACATCTATACAAGTGTGTTTTCCTTTACACATACATATTATATTCCATTTACGTCGCTCGTTTAATATCCTGTTTCTACTTACTCGAGGTTTTATGATATTAAACTAGATCTGCTATAATAACATTGTAATAAATTTGTAATAAAAAGAGGTGCTGTAAATGTTGGGAGGATGCATGAATAGGTTTCTTCTATTATTTTCTGTAGTGGCTTTAAAAGTTGTTTTCAACTCACGCTTTATTTATCTCAATTTTTAATGTGCAGCTAGTAATGTAAAATTTACACTACCAATTTGAAAAGTCTGCACACTGGGTATATCTTAAGGTGGTGCTTTCATTAGTTGATTAACATAAATCTGCAAATCGCTCTTAACCTTCATAACACCAACCGCAACCTTCATAACACCAACCGCAAAAAAAATTATGTTAACGACCGAGTGTAGTTGTACCCCAATGAATTTTGCCGCTGTACGCTAATTTATTTTTTTAAACTGCAGTTTCCTTAAAATAAAGGAAAAAAAGTAAAACTGTAGCAAAACTAAACATTTATTGTCAAAAGTACAAAATAGAAATAAGAATTAATCTAAACGTCACATGACTTTCATATTAGTTGAGTTTTAGAGTGTTCTAAACAATCAAACTTGTTACATTTAACGTAATTTTTTCTAGACTTTTAGTCCTTTCTAGATGACTCCGTCCTACCTGGGAAGTAGAAGGAGTTAGTAATTCAATTGGTGCTTCTGCTAACTATGCTTTTCTTCAAATTTGACTGGATAAATTTATTATTATATCGACGATTCATATTCTTTTTTTGCTAATTCCTTTGCCAAATATAAAAAGAAATTTTCTTCTGCCGTCTAAACGTTTTGATGTCCAATTAGGGTTTGCTGTCATCCATAGTTTATAAGTATTTATACCTCCAATATCTAACAGGTGGTAAAACATAGCCATTCACTCTCTGTTGGTTTTTCTGTATCCTGTATTCCTTTGCTAACTTGTATATACATCACCTTTAGTTTTGTTGTAGTACATTTTACATCCGGCTTGTAGCTATTTCTCTTCTTCCATTAATATTTTGTCAGCCTTATGTTCAGTTGATATCAAAATAACTGCAGCGTTCTTTTTTAGGACATAGGATACCAAGGTACTGTTTTTTCTAAAAGCAAACATACTGGAATATTCATTTTTGTATGAAGCAAGAAGCAACTCTTTTGGAATAAACCTTTTATTTTTTCGAAGAGTGCCACATAATGTCAAATTTCTTCATTAGCTAAATCCTAAGAGGTAAAAAAAATTTTCGGTCGTTATTCCATGTTTTGGAGGTTGCACCAAATCTAAAGCAACCCATTGACCTTGGCCTTGCTTCGGCCTGTCACCTTGTTTTCCTATAAAACAAAAAGTGCATTTTACTGACATAAGAAAAGAAAAAGATACTCTCCCAAATATACCTGCCTATTCACAGTATATGCATTGCTAAATCCCATATATTAAACTCATACTTGTCTGGCTTACTCTTCATATACACTCTAAAAGAAGCTGTGCCACGAAAAGAAATTAACTATTCATCAACACACATATGTCAACTTAAATTATAAGCGTCTTTGCAATTAGATACGAAGCTATCAAACACATCCCTAATTGGTGCTAATCTGTCGATTCTTCTATGCTCATTTCTCGTTTCATAGTTATCAAATCTCAAAAAACATGTTAATTCTTTGAATCGATGTCGTGCCATAATGGCTGACATTATCAGGAATCCGAAATTCCGGTAATTTTAACTTTTTTAGTAGCCAGCCGAAATTTTTTTTCACATGAAAAGTACCGGGCAGAGCAATACCTACATATGTTGTTTAAGTTACCTAAGTTGAATGGAGTTACATTTGAAATAGTATCAGAAACGGCACATCTATATTGAATTGTAAAGCAAGTTTTTTTTTCGTATTTTAGACGTTTTTGTGTGCGTTCGCGTCTCCTTTCCCTGCCGCCAGTCAACGTCTTTCTTAATTTACGTTTTTTTGAAATTTTATGTTGCACAATATTGCAGAGTGCATTTTCCACATCGGCATGATTAGTGACAGGACGAAATTCTAAAACACTATAATGTCTTGCATCAACATTACCAGAAAAAAGTAAATTAGAAATAATATTTCCAGAACCATAATCAAGAGTTTCGTTATTATTATTATCTCTATACACTCTAAACAAATAATCATGAAACAGCTAACTAATAATATTCCCATTCATTTTTAATTTTTTCGACGACTTGCATGCGTATCTCGCGATGATGTTGGTCAATATTAAATAAAAAATGCGAAACAGAACGAAATAAATAATTTCCGTCACCTACAATAGGAACAACATGTCGTTCCATGCTTAAAATAGGTTTATCCCGAAAAACAAATAAAAATAGTAAACAAACTAAAAACACTTAGCTTAAATTCCTATTTGCAAAGCAAGTAAAAACTCGAAGTCACATATAAACAATCCTGTTTGCAGTAACTGAAAACTCGAATGTAAACAACGAACAGCGCACTGGCACAGAATAAGCCAAGCCTGCTAAGATGCGTTAGTTCCATTTCGTGAGAGGTCGGTAGTAGAGGTCGCTTCAAGTAACGTCGCGCTTAGCATACGCTAACATGCATTAGTTTTTATGTAGCCGCTTGAGGAACAGGAGAAGAAAATCTTTTTGAGTTTTATATATGTATGGATATGTGCTTCTATTTCAACTCAATGTTTTAAATTTTTTGGGATGATCGGAATTTCATTGGGAGAAAAAGCCTGGGCTTTTCGGTTAGTTTCAGCAATAATAATGTCAATATTTGGAGAAAAAAAGCAAAGTAAATGTCTCATATATACTTGAAAAATTTGAGCCGTTAGACCTTCGGCAACTTTTTGGATATTAGGTTTTGAACGCTTAACTCTAAGACTCAATGGAGTTTTAGAGCAGACAGTTGTATCTTTGCTTAAAAATTTTGTGTTGCCCCTCATTACCACCGGTATGTTCATTTGATTCAGATTCTTCAGCATTTTCCGCAGCACTAATCTTTTGAGTGATAATTACGTGATCCTCTGTAATAATTTCCGTTATCATGTCCTCATTTTCTGTATCACTTGCATTTTCGTACCATTTATCATCATACTCCGGATCATTATTTTCAACAGGTAGCATTTATTCCTTCTCGGTCAGATTCTTATCTTTACTAATTTTCGATATCCTCTCCATGATTTATAAAATAACTAACGATGTCTACACGAGGTTTTCACCCACTAATAAGCTTATAAACTGATAGGTATAAATGCAGGGAGACTGTTTTTATTGCAAATCGGCCAATCACCTTATCCGTTCGGATGATTCGATGCGGATTGTTGATGTACAGTCAGTGTATTATATATGGTAGTGCACTTGCACCCCGGTCGGTTCTTTAAGTATGGTCAAAATCTGACAATCATTGAAGACCGAGTGGGGTACAGGTAAACCCTAAGACAACTAAATTAAAATTTCTACTGTACAAAAACTGTTGATGAACCACTCTAACGTACAACTTGTTCTGCATGCTTTATAATCAAGATAGAACAATTTTTAGAAATTAAAAAAATATTTCAGCAATCTATAGTAAAAATTATACAGAGTGATTTACCTTAACATGCAGAATACAAAAGGGTGTATTATTCTACCAAGTGGGAACGCCCCTGCAAAATTTTAGAGCTATCCGAGGTAATTTATTATATTTTTTTTGTGGTAAAACCTGCAATGATACGTCACTGAGTCGCGAATTTAAAACAGCAGACAAGTGCGTAAACAATGTAAACATGTAAATGCATCGCGCTAGGCAGTGGATCGCCTGAGGTGATCCTCCACTCCACTCTTGGCCGCTTCCTTCCGTTCTCAGCCAGTCTCTTTGCGACATTAGTTGAGTGTGTATCAAATTGGATTTATTTTCTTAGATCGATACGGTTCAATAATGCCAGAGTTTATGTCGCAGGAATACTGTGATATGATATTGACATAATGGCGCATAGCTACAAAATAAATAAAGTAAATTTTTTTGAAATTTTTTTATTTTACATTTTTAACTACTTTTGGTGGCGACAACCTACTGCATAATTATCCGTATGTTAAGGTAAATCACTCTGTTAAGGCGACATTAGCATGCCCTCGTCACCAAGATAGCGAACATAAAACTTCAAATCGCTGTTAAAATATTTATATTAATGAGAACATAAAATGAAAACACATGATACATCTTAAATACCGTATGATTTAATATGTAAAATTTCAGGCAATACAATTTATACCTCTGGAGATGATTAAAACTAAGCTTATGTTAAAAATGTATCTTATTTATACCTAAAATATTGTTACGAACTGTGACTAACTAACCAATAGAAGCTCCCAAATGCATCCAGCTGTCCAGGATTTGTTACATTAATTTTAAATTGCTACTATATATTTTATGGTTGTTCTCAAACGCAAGTTGGACAACACTAGACTGACTGTTCTACTATATTTGAAATGAGCCATATGTTCCTTGAAACTAGTTTGAACAGATCGTCTAGTTTATCCAGCATACTTTTGATTCCTTACAACTAATTTAGTAAATCCCCCGTCTTTTCGTTTGCTTGTGTCTTTTAGATTGCCCAAAAGTTGTTGTAGTTTAGTTCCCCATGAATGAACCACTGTCATACCCGACGGGAAAAACCGCTGGGGATTTCTTGTGTACAAGTTTGGGGATGTCTGAGGATAACCGAGGAAGTCTAGGGATATCCAGGGATGTCTGAGGATATATCAGGAATTAGTCTGGAATTTTTTGAAATCGGCAGTCCCAAGCAACATTCTGACGACAAACTGACGTTGCTGTTCGCAACTAAAAGTCGGTGTGCAACATACACAAAACGTCGGGCTGACCCATATTTGTACTAATCTGGTCAATAAAATATGGGTCGATTCAACATAGAGGACTGACTTTAGTCGTTGTGATTAACGACCAAATGTTCACCAAATTTTACGTCGGCTTAAGTTGGTTGTCAGGCTATTACCAACCTTATTTAACATTTGCCCTTAATCTGCCCTACAAAAGTCGGGTGTAGGTAGTGAAACTAAGCAATTTTGTATATTATTCTATTTGTTATACCTTTCTATTTATACAAAATGGATAAGGCGTGTTTATCATTGAGTACGTATTATATACAAAATACTCCGAATAAAATTTTAATAAATCTGGTGGGATAAAAACTGAAACGAAAGAAATTTTATTGATACATACCTATATATAAAGTAGGTCGAAAAATATAGTGAACCCATAAGAATAATGTTTATTTTAAGAACGAAAGTACTATTTTTATTTTTTACTTTCAAAAAATATTTTCCCTTTCCAAAGAAAGCGCAATTGAAATATTGTTTAATTAATTTTACGAATAAATAAAAATTTTTTTGCTTACTTTATTTGAAGAAAGAGGCAAATTTTTGTATTTAAAATAATTGTACACATAATCAACATGGCCGCCTATTATTTCCTTCTGTGGAACCAGAAAATATGGCGAAGGCGGGAATAAATGTAACTATTTTTACTAACAGCGACGTCATGGTTAAATAATTTTACACCTGCACTAACTTTTAGTAGACTTTGGTGCAGAAATCTCCACTAACACTAACGTTCATTCCAAACAATCGCGATAATATCGACCGTCTGTTGCAGTTGGTGTATAAATCTTTACTAAATATCTATCAATACCTGAATTATCAACATTAATTTCGAGGTTATGTTAGACCAAGGCCCAAAAGCTTAACACCAATGTTCAGCCGACGTTGCTAGACGACTACGTCAGTTAGCAACGTCTAACCAACGTTGGTATGTTACCCAAAATTTACCTAAATCTACTTAATCAGTTACCAACGTCTAATCAACGTTGGATAATAATCTAAGAACACACTCAATGTATTAAGTAGATTTCTGACATCAAACCAACGTTGGTAAATGTGCTAGATGTAAATAGTAGGTTTGCGAAGTTTAAGCTACGTTGCTCCGACGTTGTATCAAAATTTAAGACGCTACTTGACTATTATTTGTAATAATTCTAACCTTATAATTAGTAAAAAAGTAGTCGGTAGTCGGTAAAATGTTACTTGGGGTATCACGCATGCGCGAGACTTATGCGCAAGCACAGTTTATATATTGAAGTTAGGTTACGTTGAAGGAACGACAAGACAATAACAATATTAATTACTGCAATGTTAAGTTGCAAATAATAATAGATAATCAGTCAGTTGCATTCTTAACGTTGTAATTTATATCTCGTAATATTAGAATCTGGCTAATATAGAGAATTGTTTTGCTGACGTTCAAATTCAGATATATATCACCATTCCGGATTCTAGAAAAATCATTTTTAAAATTAACGGGTTTAAAAACCTAAACGACTAACCTCCGTATAAATTAAAGCTTAAAAAGAAATTGTAATAAAAATATTAATATGTTTATAAAAAATTAAAACCTAAACGACTAACCTCCGTATAAATTAATATATGTATGTTTAAAGTATGCGCTACGCGCACATTTGGCGCAGGGCAAGGCATCCTCCTCTTTCCCAACAAAAAATACTATGTACGAAATATAAATTAAAACCTAAACGACTAACCTAAAGGAATATTAAAATATAAATATTGAGAGATTCAAACCTAAGCGACTAACTTCAATTTATTTGTGCATGGGTTACCATGATGTTAAAAAACATCACTTTTCAATAGAATCGAATAAAAAATATATTTCTCTGTAATATAAAAACCGAAAATATTCTGTAGGTTGGAACATGTGATGAAAATGCTTCTCTCATGACTGCTTTCTTAACTAATGCCGATGAATTTTGATTGAACTGAATACTTGAAAAGAGAATTGTACGTGTACGTAATATTATAGTATCTCGAATTTGCAAAATATATTGAAGCGATGGGATAAAATTGATACAAGGAAAATATTTTTTAAATATTTCTGAATATTTTTCGGGCTGTGAGTAGAGATAGGAAAGAGCTAATTTTGTATGGAAGGAGCTAATTTTCTATGCTATTAAGATTCACTAACTATCGAGTCGTGATTGGTTTTTAGGTCAAAATTATTCATATTATACCATAAATATATCAACATTTATTGATTTATAAAAGTATGCGGTTTGTTCTTATGTACTTACTCATTTTTATTTCATGTACTTTTCATGTTATAAAAAAGTTGTTGACATTCATTTTTATTACTGATTAATTTATCCAAAAAAATTGCCAAGGTTCACAAAATCACGGTCCACAACTGCTCAATATGCCAAATTAGTGTATTTAATTATATTTAAAGTAACATACCCAAATCTAATCCAAAATATGGCTTTGAAACATATTTTATTACGAAGCTAAATGATAAATTTTATTTACATTCCTTTACAAATGGCAGCGTAATATTTTAAAATGGAGTACCATGTTGTAAAAAATCGACTCATTTACAGTACACCCACATATTTAAATATCACGTTTCCTATCCACCCACATAGCTATAATATCTTACACACATTTTTTAATCCACTTAAATTAAATTGCCTTCATTATCCTATTTTTTAACAGGCGCGAGCAAAACTTCCCAAGAAGCGGCGGAGAGTCCTCCCGGTAGAGCCAACGAGGGGTCCTCGCATCCCTGGTCAGGCGCCTACGGGCGCGCCGCCTGGAGCACCCCAGGGACCCACGGCTGCCCAGAATAGACGTATGAACGCCATCAAGTCTAATCATCCTAAGGACATGCTGGGAGGGCCCCTTCCCAAGATGGGTAAGTTCAGACTTTACTCTTAACTTGTGTACAGTTTTCAAGTATTAAGTGTCTCGTCGTGATTAGTCTGACTAAGCGTTAATGATAAATTGTGAAAAGAGCCAGATTGTTTTCTTTTTATTTGTTCACACGTAGTAAATCGAGTGAAACTATTTGAAACGTTATTTACTTAAATATTTTTATTTACAAAATAGAACTTAAATGTATAAGGTAGATAGAAATCATACACATAGTACGACACATAAAAAGGAAATACGAATTAAAAAAGAGTAACATGTTTAACAAATAAATACAAAAGGAAACACAAACAGCACACTAATGTTCGTTGAATAATGGACAATGTTGTTTATTTTGAACTCAAAAAGGTGCAACAATTGTATAAATCTTACAAATGAAAATGCCTGGTTACCATAAAATTACAGAAATTCTCCTTTTCGAGTCTCAGAAGATTGATCATCAGAATACACCTTAACTGTTAATAAAATATTTAACTCAGCAGTTTTTCGCGGTTATCATTGGAGAAATAATACTCGGTATAGAATTGACAATAAAATAGTGCCAACTTAAAACGATATACAGTGCAAAAACATTTCACTTTAAAATTTTTGATATGCTTATTTTAACTTTAATATGCTCACTTTTTTGTGTTTTGTGGCTAAAATAAATGTTATCTGTATACTCGTATCTGCACAACATACCAGTTTACACTGAATAGAATATGCCCTCGCCCATCTATATTTTTTGTTGTAAATGTGTACTGATAATGAAGATCCGTTTAATACTTTTTCGCAAAGTCTTTCGTAAAGAAATTGACATAAATTCGGTGAGGGTAAACCGAAATCTTAAATGAATAATAATTTTAAAAGCTGCAACAAAATAAGGAAGGAGAAAGCACTCAGGGGATTTTGTAAGCACTTCTGATCGTTAGGCTTCCCCACATTTTTGTAAGGAAACGGCTGCAGCAGCACTGTACCTCTATTAAGGTCAGAGGTACACACTCGTATCGTAAGCGTTAACTTTAATGTTAACTTTATGCTCGCCAAAGTACTAACTGAGAAAAATTGTATTAAAAATCGCAAGAGGTTTTAAGACAATATTTTGTTTCCTATCTTACTTGTAATCGGTATACTTGCGTGGAAGCAATGGTCTTGGTTATAAAATGCTTTCGTTGTTTTTTACTAAATGTTAACTCAATATACAGAGCGTCTCAAAAGTCGTATGCTAAATTGAAAGTGGTGATGGAAAATGCATTTTTGCTATAAAAATAAATACGAATGCAAATCGGACTTCATTCAGTTCATGTTCATATACAAAAATATGTTAAATATTTTCTTATGATGAATATGATATGTTTCGTTATTCTATGAACTCATCGGTGCTGGGGAAAGGCATCACATCACTGCGACAGACGAAGTTCTTGTGGATTAAAGCCACAGATGTTACAACGCGCCATCTCTTGATAGAAAAGATTATTCCAGATATCATGCATGTTTTATGGCTTGCAACGCATTTGGTCCCCTACCCGATTAGCAGTACTACACATTCAACGCGGTTCGCCCAGAATGTAATAGTAATGTATTTGGCATTTATGTCATAAATGGGAAGCTAGGATTTTTGAACTATGAGTAAGTCATTGGGCAAGAAGAATTAAGTTCTGTCTATATTGGTATCACTGTGATCGATGTGATCCTCTCTACTAATAGCAGCAGATATGTTTGGAGAAAGGGATAACATCATAATGACATAGCTTGCTATTTAAGACATGTTAAATATACCACTATGGTATTCTGAGCGACCAACCAACGTCGAGATGTAGACAGATATACGGCTAACTAGCAGTTTTATGCATAACTGATAGTCAGTTGCGAGTGCCAAATGTGATACAACTCGTACAATATACAGATCTATACTAGTCTTTTATATCAAGAGATGGCGCATTATATCACCTTATCCACAAGAACTTCAACGATTCACAGGCACACAAAAAAAGGTCGTGTACTCGGGGACCGACCTATATATCGGTATGTATTTTCGCCCGTTGAACCCGAATTCGGGGTCAAAATTGGCACATCGGGTCAAAATTGGCCGGAAAAATAAAAAAATGGCCGGAAATTCGCTAAAATCAACTCAACACATCAAAACATTAAATGATGTTGAAGTGAATTTACCCTTATATCGGTGTGTATTTTTGGCCGCTGGATCTAAATCTGGGGTCAGAATTAGCCCAATCGATCAAAGCCAACAAATGGCTCAAAATTGCCCAAAATTTGGGGCAAAGAATATTGAATTACGTTCAGGTTCAGGACACATTCTCACCCAATAAAGTTTCATTAAGAGACTGAACTTATTGGGTGAAATATAATTAGGCGTGAGCCACAATAGGCCTGCTGATGGCCGCAGTGGAGGGTCTACTGAGACCCACTCACAACAAACCTAACCTAACATAACCTACGTTCAGGTGACTCGACTATTGTGTTAGTATGTATTTTTGTCCACTGAATCTGATTCCGTTGGTCAATAACGTCAAAAGATCGAACATGTGCAAGAGAATTTCCCGGCATTTTTTTGCGTCGCCCCAATCAGCCTCCTTTTTTTGCAAACCATATTTCCCCTGAAACAAGCAAGTTCCTGTTGAGCATCCACAAAAGATCTGCCTGAGGGTTTTTCCTCTATTCATCTTTGTTTGTGTATGTAGTGTGCATCCGGCTGCATCCCACTTTTCATTACAAGTACTCGCATTGGCCTTAATCTACAAGCAAACTGTAGAAAACCTTGTACGAAGTACAGCTTGTTAACTGGAATCAGCCTACATAAGCAGCATCTTCTTATTTAAAACATACATCGCTTTAAATCCTACTATCGCAATAGATGTTGGGAGCGATGACAACTGCCCTGAAAGGGGATATGTAGAATGAATCGCTTTCCGTCTATTGTGGTAATGAAACCAGCGAAGGACGCTGTCCTTCAGAGGAGCGTCAGGGTGTGAGGATAAAGCCCTAGTGTGTCTGACGACGAGATGTAACGTTCCTCGTCAAGGTCAGAAAGCCCTCATACTTTCGTCTGGGGAGGTATGAGGTTATCACCCCCAGGAGGGCGGACTCGCCTGTAATTGGGACAGGATCCCTGATGTGTGGACAAACAACACTCATGGAACATAGCAATATTTCCAGCAAATTTTGACCCCATGGGCCAATTCTGACCTCAGTTTCGGTTCCAGCTAGCGAAAATACATACCGGTATATGGGTTAAATCACGTCAATCCCTTTAATGGTTTTTTACCCGAATTTTGGCGAATTTCCGACCATTTTTTATTTTTCTGGCCAATTTTGACCCCGGATTGGGTTCAGGGGTGAAAATACATACCGGTCGGTATGTATTTTCACTCGGTCCCCGAGTACACGACCTTTTTTTGTGTGTGCCTGTGATTATTGGTCTATGATTTAGACAGAATTTAAAATTGTTTTACTCATATTACCCATCATATTTGAATAATTTATTTTTAGACTTTTATGAGCTTAGGACACTTTTAAAAACTACGTTTTATGATACGATAAGAAGTTTTGTTTAATCTTATGTTCTTTGGATGATTTTATTTTACTTGGAGCAAATGTATTTAATTTTGCATTGGCGAAAAATTCATTATTTGTTTGTCCTAATAATGTATTATCTCACAAAAAAAAGTAATGTATTTATTGAACTATTGACGAAACAATAAATATTAATATATTATGCACCAATAATCAATTAACATAATTCAACTTCAGTTAAAACCTCATCAAACAAAATGGTTTAAAATAAATTTTCCTGTAAATACACTTTAAATGGTCAACTAAATACAAACAGTATGAAGTTTTATATAGTGCAACATTATTTTAACAAGTGCAAGCTGATGAATGGGGTCCAAATTAAGAAATGGGGTTGCTAGTTTTGTGACTTCAGATGTGTTGAGTATAAATTACAGTTGTTACGATCAGAGACTTGTAAGTAATAGTGTATTGACTAACAATCCAAATGAAACTGTACTCTTTTCTAACTCAAAATTAAATTATTTATTATTTGTCTGATTCGCTTAATATTCCTGAAATAGCCTAAAGGCTTTATATTCGCAATGGGGCAATAAAAAAGTAATAAAAATTTTATGATCAGAAACTGTACGCACTAAAAAGCACAATATTGTTTATTGCTTGTTAGAGCGCGTGATATAAAAAAATCAATTATGATCTTTTGCCTATGAGTATACATTTTTATCAGTTTTCAAGTATTGAAAATATAATTACTAAAATTCTTGTATGTTTATCTTTTAACTGATTTTAACGAATTTGGGATCCACATAGTAGAGAACACTATAAACCTTTCGGCCATGAAAATCTTTATTTTTTGACACATCTAAAACTATGCTGAATAGTCCAGGAATTAGATAGGTTTACCCGGAAAAATTTCCAGAAGTTTTGGTATTTAGCATTTCTACAGATTTTGAGGTGCTCTCTTTTTACTTTCTTACTACGTATCTTAATATTTTTACTTCATATACATATTGAGATAAAATTTCTCCTATTTTTTGCTACATTTTTAACATTTTTCTCCACAAAGCCAGCACAAATTATTACATACCTCTTTTTTTGCCTAGCAAAATTTCAAATTTGCTAATGCTGAAGGACGTATGTGATACTGAAAATCTATGATATAGAAGTAAAATATTTATTACTTTTAAAGTATTAGTGAAAAAATCAGGTAGGTATAGGTATACATTATTTTGTAACGAAATTAGGGAAATATGAAATATGCGAAATTTTTTAACTTAAGGACGACAGTATTGAAACACATGAATTATCTCGTGTTGTGACTCCTTCTTGTTTTGACTACTACAGCGACACTCGTGAGTTATATACCTACATATAACTTCAAATTAAACCTCATAGAGAGGGTATAATACTTAAACTGCGCGATACAATTGGCTCAAGGAAATTTCGCGTTACTTTCAGGTCATCCTGTATATCTACTATCTTATCTATCTAAACTTATTTAAATATATGTCTTACTGAGTAGTTGTGAGAGGTATGAAACTTCTCGTATGGTCCAAATGCTACTATCCGACCGACATCATAGATGTCTCTGTGGCGGATAGCGACTTGCGAAGCAAGTACCGAGAGCGGCGACCTTTAGCCCCGGTGGACTAAACTGCTGTTATTAAATATGATTTGAACGAAACAACTACTCAGCGGGCAAATACCCCGACCTGCATTGGAGTACACCTTCATATCATGATAGATCGATTTGTCAATTCCTAACCAGACATAGACCGGTTTCGAATTTATTTGTTCTCCTAAGTTTGCCATAGGTTATGGCATACTGTTCCATAACCTACGGCATACTGAGGAGAACAAATAAGTTCGAAACCAGTTTATGTCTGGTTAGGAATTGACTAATGATATTGGCTATCGATCTATCATGATTTGAAGGTGTAATCCAATGCAGGTCGGGGTATTTGCCCGCTGAGTAGTTGTTTCGTTCAAATCATATTTAATAATATGTCTTACTGTTGTATACATTAGGTATACGCATATAATACAATTTAAGTGCATTATTTATTGTAATCAGAATTATGTTGTCCTTTAATAATTTCAAACAGTGTAATCAATATGTGTATATACAAATATTTTGTATAGTATCAGGCAAATTTACAGATAATTATTTTTTTTTATTGTTGCCTATATTTATCGTTCCCTCATTAACATAATTTATCATTGTAAGCAACAAAACATGTTACATATAAAGCCGTACTTTCAACTCAATTTTCACATCATTAACGCTTAAGAGGAATCACGAATATTATCGTAAATCTCATTAGATCACTAATGTCTCATAGATAATGAGGAGTATGACCACGTAGTGCAGGCGACTCGCAACTTCATTCCACGAAAAGACCAGATGCTTTGAGAAAAGGTTTGAGAAGTCGTCTTTTTTTGAAGTGTTCGTGTTTTAGTGCGTGAATGCGAGACCATTGAACGTTGAGGAAGACAGTATTGGTGTAAACGATAGTCATTTATTCCTTTATCAATGGCCATTCTGGGAAAGATCTTTGCAATTGTTGGTTAAATGTGCGGTGAATGGTTATTTGAATGGATATTGTCAAACCTCTTTTGGGAGAATCCACAAATGTTAGAATTTAAACAGTTGGAACACTGAGACCCATAACGATACTTTTAATCTTGTTTCGAAAGCCTATACAGAGTGATTCAGTTCGATTGTATCAAACTCCACCAGGTGATAGGTCATCACAAGAGGAGTGGAGTTAGTTTAATAAACTTGTGTCCATAGGCGTTGCATAAGGGAGTGGTGACGCGTTAATGAGGGTGATCATTTTAAGTGTCTCACTCGATTTCATTGCATGATTTTTCACCTTGGACAAAAATTCGAAAACTGCACTTACGTATTTTTTTTATCTGAAGAATCCGAATTCAGAAAGAAAAAAAGTGAACGTCAAATAAAAGGATATGTCCCAAAAGCTGAGGAATACAAAAATTGGTTCTCTGTATATTAATGTGGATAAACATGTGACATTCAACTGATTATAAAGGAGTTCATATACGTATTTTTCACTTCCGGTTTAACTGGTAATTATTTCAACTTTTCTATTTTACGTGATACATATATTTAGCTCAGGTTAAAGAAAATTTCTTTTCGAATTTGGTAATACGTAATATGCGATTATTATCTATCAGAAATAATTAATCAAACGGCTTCCCCTCGAATCGCAACAGAATGATAATGTGTTCGAGCTTTTGTTTTAAATTAAATATATAGAATTGCATTAATTCTTGAAATAAACAAATTATTTAAATATTTTTGTTTTCATAGATGACTATTGTAAAAGATACATTTGTGTTATTTTAAATTTAATCCAAAATGTCTTATTAAGTATGAAAGAGAATAACAATATATTATACAGCGGATGCTGAATCAACTCGAAAAGGCGTTAAAGGAAAGCAAATGATGTACGTGTGGATTTCTTATGTGGAATATTGATGACAGTTCTCACTATAGATGAAGAGGATATAATCCATACACGTTAATATTTGCTTTTCTTTTAAAGCCTGTTCGACTTGAAACAACTCTTGCTGTATATTACCGATTTCA
Source organism: Rhamnusium bicolor (assembly GCA_029963845.1). Taxonomy (NCBI): domain Eukaryota; kingdom Metazoa; phylum Arthropoda; class Insecta; order Coleoptera; family Cerambycidae; genus Rhamnusium; species Rhamnusium bicolor. The sequence continues at coordinate 1,453,723 of JANEYF010002575.1, read as the reverse complement.
GAAAGATTAGTTGAACTAATTTCCGGTTAAACCGTATGGGAAGATGTGTAGGTAATACGGATGTATAATCAGTGGAATATCACGTGTCCATTTCCCCATTAATCCGCAGGATGTCAGTTTTCCCATTCTTAAGCTTTTTGGCAACAAATTTTTTACTTGACATTAAATTATTTTTTTCCTTTCGAATTTGAGTTATTCAGAAAGAAATAAATAAATACGGCTTTGGATTTGTTTAATGAAATAGAGTGAATCACTTAAAATGATCATCCTGTACGCCTTGTGCATATGTTATCTCTGCTAGAACTGTGTAAAACCTACCACATTTTCCTCAAAAATTGATTGATCTCAACTTAGCTCTCCCAAGAGTGCCTCTTTAAGTCGCCATTGAAAAATCAGAGTTCTTAAAAAAATTTATTTTGGGCCCAATAACAAAATGTCAATAATTCCTACAATGGTGACTAATGTTATTTGGAATAAGAGATTCAAATGATACTTTAAGGCATAACTGTCAATATCTAAACGAAGAAGTTTTGCAAAAAATATTGTAGGTAAAATTTGAAAAAGAAAGGTTTCAGAATTGCGCATTGAAAATTTAATTTGAAATAATATTTCAAAACTGTTTAAATAATCAAAATTTCTTAATGAAATCTAAAACGTGTCGGTAAAATGTCTTGGTTATTAAAAAATATGTGTTCCCAACGTTGTCTATACGTTACCTGGGTGGGCAAACTAGTTTTGCAAAATTTTTTTCTCAAATGTTAACTGTAGTCTTTTCCATTCCTTGTAAAAGATGCTTAGTCAGTGAATAAAACCTTCCTACAAAAATGAATCTTTGGCTCTCTGGGTTTGGATAATCTATCAGAAAACTAAAAGCATATTTAGATAATAAGGTATAAATCTAGCATAGTTTGATATGGATAAAGTATTGACCTCTTATATTTCCATGAATGCTATCTTTGGACATTCCTACTTCCAGCTCTAACCTTCTAGTATTTAATTTTGAATGTCTCCAAGTCTTTTCAAAATCTGTTCTTCACGCTCAGGAGTGCTAAATTGTACACCATGTATAAATTCTAGAGCAAAGCGAAGATGTCTCTCAACAGTGACAAAGCTTTGATACTTTTGTTAGTGGCGATTTGGAGGTTTTCCGTTGTGTCCCTAACTTTGCACAACAATATCCTTAGCAATACCCCAAAACCAATAACATATTAATGTGTTCTGCAGAAGTAAAAGACAATTAGCAAATCTATTAAAAAAATTGATTAATTAATTGACATTTTCTCTCACTCTGTATGGGGATTCTAATAACGTATTGAAGCAAAAAGACTGCGAATGCATCATTCAACATTTTTTTTCGTTAAATCGTGGCAGATAAACAGCACTGGATACATGGAATCCTATGGATATGCCGATTTTTTAATTTTTGGATATCATTCTACTGCTCAATGGAAGCAACTTTTAATAAGACATTCTTGTGTGTGTATACCTGCTCTAGTAACAATTTTAGTTTTAAAAAAGATATCCTCAAAACTTATTTCTAAGACTACTAATAAACGTAAATAGTCTAAAAGAACTCAATAAAACTGATTCAAAACCTTTATAAGAGTACAGGGGCACACCTAGAGAGGGGCCAACATGCCTCTTATTAAAACTACTGTTAAAACCTTCAAGTTTTAACGAATTGTCCAAATCTTTACTCATAGAGTATCGGAAAAGTATTATAAAACCATACTTGGTTTAGGATAAGTACGATATTAAAACTTAAAAGGCACACACAAATGCTTTGAGCGGACGTTTTGTATTTAATGAAGTAAATATAAATGCTAATCAATCTAGTGATACGTTCACTTGATCCACGCACGATATTGTATATAGTTATAAAATGAACATATGGCGATAATTGAGACCGACTCAGCTTACAGATCGACTACTTATGATGAACTATTGGGACTCCTCATAGTGTTCTTAAATTTTTAACGATGCTCAGTTTACTGCAACACATGGGTTAGATAGTTTTTAAAAATCGTGCGCCCCCTAAAAATACAAATTTTAAAAATATATGGGTAATTTTTTCTTCTCGCTGATCTAAAAATAAATAAATCGGTAGCATTAGCCAATAATATGATTCAGTGTCAGTAAATTATTTTTAGAAAATATTTCTATTAGATATAAATTACATTTTTTTGTTCAATCTCAAAGATTCTCATATGGCTGACCGTTATACATGTCTTACCGCTAGAGATAATGGCGGCAATTCGTATAAACCCCATTAGTTTTAATCAATTCTACTTTAAACATGTTTTGTCTTAAAATACCAATTCTCTTTAAGTATGTCGCTTTGGTTTTGTGGAAGTATATTTTAAACCTCATTAACCTTATCATATTGCTTGCAACTTATAGGCTTATCTAAAAATTTTACTATAGTCGGGTCGGTGTAAGATTGCAACTTTCTTCAAAGAGTCAAAATCATAAATAATTTTGTTCGTTTGAATTGTCAGCATATTTATAATTATTGCGTAAAATGATAAAATCTCTCTGTGTAGGTCTGATATGATGTTTTGAGGGTATATTGTTTTCTTTCAATTTTTTTATCAGTGGCGTACGTGGGGTGCACATATTTTAAATAATTGCGTAAAATGTCAACACATCTTCTTTTGTGGAAATACTTTACATATTGTAGGAGAAATGGCTTTCTTAATATTACCGAATGTTTAGACTTTTGAGGTGTATTTTCTGGATTACCAGGTACACCCACATAAAAATATCCTTGTTAAAAGTTGCTTCTCTTGAGGGGTAGAATAACATACCCAAAAATTATAGAAATCGGTAGGTCCATAGAATTCCATGTATCCAGTTTATGTCCCTAGATAGGAGCTGTTGAAAATAACTGACGGAGCTGACTTATTTGTAACTGGACTACCAACTTTGGATGACTTGCGTAATACTGACGATCAAAAAGATTGTTTCAAAACCGCCTATGGCCAGTACAGATAAGTATCTCAAATATGATAGTAATATGTGAAAAAACTCTTTTGTTATTAAAAAAAAACCAATTTTCTTGAAAACTTTGACCCTCGATAGCAACTTAAGATTTTATTGAGGAAATCGAATATATTTTAACATGTAATTAATTTTAGGGACACGATTTTGTAGATCTCTGGCAAATTATTTGTTCACATAACTTCAGAAAAGTCCATCAGAGATGAAAATGCGTTTATTTACAGTATCAGCAGGTTATATTATTAACAAATATTTTATCGGGAAGTGAAAAGACCTGCTCTAAGAGATACATTTTTTACATCAAACAATTGTACGTTCCATGAGTATAAATATTTTAATATAAATGAAAACCTAAAGTTTCGGTAGCTCTACGCTTGCTTGATGGGGTATCTAGACGGTTTATGATTTCATCAAAAACACACTTGAGTCACTATCTATTATTCAATACACAGTTTCCTGCCAAGAAAGAAACAAAAATATGAAAGTATCGGGTGACCCAAAATAGCCTCCCTCCTATTTTCTCGATTATTTGGAAAAATATGAAAAAAGTGATTGAATATTTTTTTATGAGGTTCTTAAAAAGAAATGAATAGAAAAACAATTGAACGTCAAATAAGAATGATGGAGGCCTAACTTATTTTTTAAAATGGAAGTCTCCAAATATATGAATACGACGCCATATTCTGATTTCAAATATGTGTACTTTTTATATAGTATCTTCATTAAATATTTAATAATCGATTATTTTCGAAGGTAAACAGTGTTGCTCAACATATATTAAGAAATATTTTCTAGGTGACTGTGTGATAGCAAAACAAAAGTGTGTATGATATAACTATTAACCTTTTTTGTCTAACTTACCTTAAATTATAATACCGACAAAAAAATTTAAAAAGTCGCTTTCGTTCTGCACAGCTTTCAGTTCTTGATATATTGTATTTAAATATTGTAACATCATTAATATGTATTATGTCCTGTTATTAAATAACATCAAATTGCAATTGCATTTCTCATATCATTTCTCAATATATTTAAATACAGTTGTCCTCTAAGATTGCCTAGAAAAAATAGGACCTATAATTTTCTTATTTATTACTCCACACCAAACATTTATGGATTTTCTTCCTTGGAATTGAATCTTCCAATATATGAGGATTTTAGGAAGACCGAAAACGTCAATTTCTTCTGTTGAATATATCACATGTGTTGAATGAGGTCTCCTCAGTCCAACATATTTGATTAGATATATTATTGTCAATGTCACACCTATTGATCATAATCATGTTTCTACAAAATTGTACAAAACTTTTGCCACCTTTCATTATCCTGAGGGAACGAATTTGAACAGACAATATTTTAATCTTTAAATTTACGTTTTTTTAAAGTTCTCTGTGTGGTTCCATTGGAAAAATTCAAATGCCTTATTGCCACTCTTATGGAATTTCTTGGATTCTCTTGAAAATAAAGTAAAATATTGATTTTTCTATCTTCGTCGATTGTTCCTCGTTTCTTTTTAATTTGAATTGCTCCTGTTAGTTTTAATAAATTATCTGCCAATAGTCAGGATATGTTTTTCCATAGTCTTGCTGGGTAGCTGAATAGGTTTACCATATTACATTTTTCTTCTAAAGTATAATGATTATTCATATTGGTCAACAAAGCAACGTTCCAAAGTAATAGTTTTTTGAAAACTGCAAAACAATTGAATAAAACTGTCAAAGCACTAATTGTTATTTTGCTATCACAGCCACCACTTAGAAAATATTTCTTGATATCTGATAAGCCACCATTTTTTATATCCGAAAATAATCGATTATCGGATTATTTGCTGAAGATATAAAAAGTATATGTATTTGAAATCAAAGTAATATGTCCTATTCAAATATTGAAATTCGTTTGGGGACTCCCATTTAAAAGAGATAAATTAGGCATTAATTTTTTTTATTTGAACTTCAATTGTTTTTCTGTTAATGCATCTAGATTCCTTTTTAAAAAATCCACAAGAAGGTAGTCTATCATTTTTCTCATATATTTTCAAATAGTCGAGGAAATGGTGCTGGGAGGCTTATTTGGACCACTCGGTACATAAGATGTGTTGCCCGTCCTATGAGAGTCATAAGGGATATTATACTTTTCAATGCGTTTCAACTGAAAATAAAATAAACGGAATGTTGTAGGTTATATTCAAACATTTGTGGATACTTTGTATACCCTGTTTATTCGGTTGTGCGTTTTGCTTGTCTAATACTTATCTTTTCATTATTGTAGATACGTATTTTCTAATTTTCTCTGATAATCTTCGTATACTGAAAGACCTATAAGAAAAATTTAGTATGACTTGCTTGTTTCTCATTTAATTTTGTAAATATTTTTTACAATAATTTTGCAATTGTAGATAATATACATTCTTTAATTCTAAATTTATAATTTTGTAGTATTTTTTTAAGGGAAACTGATATATTCAAGTGGTGGTTCTGGCAGCTTTTTACTTTATGTAACATTTTCTTTCATATGTGCAGACTGTCATATAATTTCTCCAGCATTTTATTGTAAATACTCAGACATACCTACTAAGAGTTGGTTAACAATCAATGAGATAACAAAAGTAAGGAATTCGAACAGGTTTACAAAAACTTATTTAAGAATTTTTATTTTGTATCCTTCTTCAACAATTCAGTTCGATAAACTAAATCTTCTAATCACCTTGCCAGATTCAATTTCAATCTACCTCAGAAGTGTTCCATTGAATTCAGATCTGAAGATCGAGCAGACCACTTCATCTTTTCATTCTTATGCTGCATCAAAACTTCAGTGGCTACACGAGCTCCCTATGGGCGGACACTATCATCGACAAGAACCATTCGCTGTAATTCTCAGATACAACCAATTCCAGGATGCGCAAATCTCTATATCTGGCAAGAGATTTTCTTATGTTCCTACAAACTGTCATACGACCATCAGACTGATGAAGTGTGAAGACTCTTCTACATCCCATTGAAAGTACTCTTCTGTTCACCTCCTTCTTGCTTGTCGATGTTGAAGATGCAACGAGGGAGAAACTGCACGACATTTTGCTCTTAGACGTTGTTCTCGAAGTCGTCATTTTATAGTAAGATTGGATAACCTCACTCCTGTAACCATAGGCAGTACGTTACTAATTTGAGCAGCATTAAGCGCTCAACGTCTCCTGACAGTGATTCCAACGAAATGATATTTGGTACAGTGATAGATCTAGGACAATCAACTTGTCCACGACTATAAGCATCCAAATTACTGAACGTCGGAACTAGAGTTATTATTTTCTTAAAGCATTCTTAAAAGTTCCTTTGTTGATGGTAAGGACTAAAAAAAAGAAAAGTTGATTAACATTTATGTCAGGTTGAAATCTAATGACGTATGCTGTGAACAGGGTAATGTAATTTTGTGAAAATGACCAGAAAATACCGTATGTATTGAAAAACAGTAAGATTGGTCATAGAGGTTTTTGAGTTTTCCTCTCCACGAAAAATAGTTATTGCTTTTCTGCAGGGTGAAACAAATTAATCTGAAAGTATTAGAAAGAGTTACTGAAGCAATTTTGAAGAAAATCCACGAAATTTCCAATTCCACTAGTGACATAATATTTACTCAAAAATTGCATCATAAACTGATTCTATGTCGTTTTCTAAAGCGAATCCGCAAACTACAAAAAAAAAGTTGTTTTTTTTTTTCTGCTAAAACAGTCGCAACCAGAAATTTACAAAACGTATCGAGATAGGTGCTCCATGATTAATTCTCCATAGTTAAAAAGGTCATGACTCCTACTCTTTTCGCAGAACTATGAATTTTTGCAATTTTATAATAATAGGAAAATTAACAGTCAAGAAAACATATAAGCAATTTTGTAAGGTGTACGTCTAATTGTCATCCTCTAAAATCCATACAACAGACAGCCTTTAACTCTCAAATATGTGGTAAAGAAAATATAGGGTTTTCATGTGATGCCAACATCATAGAGATCGAGAACATATCTCGGAAAATATGAGCAGTTGAATTTTACTGAAATTTTTGAGTGGAGTGTTTATTATAAACATTAGTTTACATTACCGATTATTAGGTGAAAAGCATTATCTACTTAGCTACGTAGTAGAGTGGGTCGAAAAAACACTTTGTTTTTTTTCTATCGCTATACCTCAAAAAGTTGCATTTCGCCTAGCTAAGCAAAATGAAAAAAAAAATTCAAATAAAAAAATATCTTCCGTTCGCGCATGACGCTCAAAGTTTTAAAAAATTTCGAAATTTCGGTTTTTTTAATTAATTTTTTTAAAATTGCTAAACTCTATACTAAGCGTTATAGGTCCTAATGTGAAGTTTGGGGTATAGGGAATACGAAAAAAAATTAAAACCCTTAAATTGAAAATATTTAGTGTTTGCGCAAAATGCTCAAAAAGCTGGATTTTTTATAAAAACGACTGTATTTCGTAGCTTATCTATTTTATGTTCAGTCTATATAAATGATAAACATATTTTTATTTTCAACTTCTTTATTCAATAATCATTAATCAATCACTTTAAAGTTTGATTTTTGGGAAAATTCGGGCATAATACTTCGTGACAGGAGGGTAGTTCGTATTAATCCGTCTCTTGCGTCAGCGCCACACACTTTTTGAGATACTTCAGTCACAAGTTTGACACACCGTTCAACCGCCTGGGTATTCCTCAAGTTGACAGAAAAGTACTAAGCAAGGATCAATTATACCTGCTTGATATTTCTACTGCCATAAATTCAGGTGCAATTTCAGAAGATATGGCAGTTCGTGATCTATGTCCGATTTCACACTCTAGATGGTTGACGACGGCTAACAGGATTCTAAGACTATACGTGAGTTTAGAAAAACCTAATGATGAAATTTGTCATTTGATATATTTTATTTTAAAATATTACATGCTTCTATGGTTCAAAATCAAAACCAGCAAACATTTCACAGATGGTCCAAAGATACTTTTTGAAGCTATCAGAACATCACGGTACCTAAATCAAAATTTATTACAAGTTATCAAGCCAGTAATGGAGCGAAACGCTTTCTTTGCTCATCCCGAAAATTTGATTCTTGCAATGACAGTGGATGAAAGAAGAACTATCAGAGAACTGGGACTAGGCAGACTACTGAAAGCAAGATCACTTTACAAGGGAAAGACCATTCAAAATTTCACCACGCCAAAACTAAACTTTGAAGCAACAGACTACGTCGATATGATTTGGTGGGATAGTTTGAAAATCTCTCCTCCTCCACTACTAAGAAAAATCACGGATGAGGACATCATAAAAATGATAAAGACAGACACATCGCCGCAACCAGATTTCCAAAATTTCCCTTGTCATACCCAGGCGGTTGAACAGTGTGTCAAACTTGTGACTGAAGTATCTCAAAAAGTATGTGGCGCTGACGCAAGCGACGAATTAATACGAACTACCCTCCTGTCACGAAGTATTATGCCCGAATTTTCCCAAAAAATCAAACTTTAAAGTGATTGATTAATGATTGAATAAAGAAGTTGAAAATAGAAATATGTTTATCATTTATATAGACTGAACATAAAATAGATAAGCTACGAAATACAGTCGTTTTTAGAAAAAATACAGTTTTTTGAGCATTTTACGCAAACACTAAATATTTTCAATTTAAGGGTTTTAATATTTTTTCGTATTCCCTATTCCCCAAACTTCACATTAGGACCTATTGCGCTTAGTTAGTATTGAGTTTAGCAATTATAAAAAATTAATTAAAAAAACCAAAATTTCGAAATCTTTTAAAACTTTGAGCGCCATGCGCGAACGGAAGATATTTTTTTTATTTGAATTATTTTTTTTCATTTTGCTTAGCTAGGCGATATGCAACTTATTTGAGGTATAGCGATAGAAAAAAAATAAAGTGATTTTTCGGCCAACTCTACTACGTAGTAATGTTTGTTCACATTTATCAGTATTTTGAATAAGCTGCGAAAACACTTCAATTTAACTTTTGCTTATGTAAACCTTTTTTCTTATTTTAATGTAAGAAATCTATTATCTTGCCACTGATGCATATGCCAATTATTCTGTCTACATGTATAGCTAAGAATAATCACCATTTGAATACCCATCAGTACCCTTTACTTTTTTTCTCCTACATTATTTGTTAGAAACAGAGCTTCCTTCTTAGAAATACACAGACACAAACTGTTTTCCGCAGTTTTATAAATATTATCTTCCTCCAACAGTCGATGGTTCATAGCTAGACACTGTAACTACAGCTATTCATTTTATCTTAATCGCTTTTTCACTTAACCCCTTAAAATACACGCCATTCACACTCTCGACCTGTTCGTTTTCTCACACTTTTCTTTCTTTTATTATCTGCGAGATGGGATATCAGTCGACCGAATCCACTGATCAGTAAATTAAATAGTTCTGTTGAGGTGCACAAATACGTTATTTAGCTTTTATATTTTCAGCTTTGTTGGTTGATTTTAATAAAAAAATCTATACTATTTGATAAACTAACAATGTCAAACATGGCATCAGTTACTATGTTAAAATTGATTTGACATGTTTTGTTTCGTTTTTGTTTTAAAAAACATTTTTCAATGAAAAGCAATTTTTAAATATTGATACTGATTGGTTTTAATCAATTTGAGGATTAGCGACTGGATTCTTCTTTTCATTACAATTTTCTACACACATAAAACTTCTATACTTGTTTCAGAACTCAATAAACTGAATGTCAGATTTCGTGATGATAACCAAAAATTAATTGATTCCCTAATAAAAGTGTAACATGTGGTATTACAACGGAATTAATTATTTTTTAATGAAATAGGCAGATGAAATATTAGTCACATTTGGATCAAATTAATATAAGAATGATTTTTAATGGGCATCATTTATAATGAATATAATTGCATAAACCTTTATAGGGTACAATGTAACTAATATATTTTTACTATAATGTATACCAGATGGTGAATTTTTCGATGACCACCAATGCTATCTCAAAAACTGTAAGAAATGGAGGAGAGGTTACATTAGATGTAAATTGCGCTGTTTTATGCTCTACAATTTCCTTTCAAAAAATGTCGATTTTCTTGAGTATGGAAATTAAAACGACTACTTTAAAAATTCAATATGGCGGCCATAAGAAAAAAATTGACTACCGTTACTCAAAATCTAGAGGGCTTAGCAAATTTCTGTCAAGCCATTCAATTGCAGTGGTCAAAAATATAAAATTGCCGAGTTTCTTTAAATTGGTATTAGTGGCATGGAAGATACTAATAAAAAATACGTTTTTCAGTTTTTTTTATGATAAATCAGGAACAGCTCAAGATATTCGGCATTGCTTAGTAGGAAATTGTAAAGCAAAAAGTAGCTTAACTTTTGTGTAATCTAACTGATCCTCTGTCTCTTATAGTTTCCGAGGTACTATTGGTGGGCATCGAAAAATTCACCACATATCCAGATATGTAATGCAAAGATAATCCGTATAATTTTTAGAACTAATTGTAATAATACGTTTTGTCTCATTTGACCTTGTTGGTCCTCAAACTGAGCAGTGAATTGTTTTAATTTCTATAAAAAGCGGATTAAATTTGACCACAGAATTATTAAAGTTTGTCTCATTTAATAGCTTCTTCATATTTTGCTCTTTCTCTGATATCTTAAAACAGATCCATCCTTTATACACATACAGTAGTAGTAGTAGTTAATTAAATTACCAATTTAATTTTAAATTCCTAAGCCCGCATTTTAACATTATCGAATTAGAGGGGTTCTAACTTGTTTAATTGCTTTACATATTATGTTTTAATTAAATACCATCTCGGCTTCAATAATTTGAGATAAAGTAATACACGGTTATCCGAAACTTTATATGCAGACCAAAAACGTTTTCCAAGTTTCCCATCTTAGTTATTTTGACGTATAATAAATCATCTCTGAGGCTATACGTTCAGAATAACCCTATTACAGTTTTAAAATGTATAAAAGTGTCATAACCCTATGTCTTTTTTCATGTCAGCTTCAATCAAAATGTGAGATAAATAGACAACAGCGTAAAATATAAGAAGAGCTAAAGTCAACCAACACAAGAAAAACACAAAAAATTTTATTAACTAATAACACTTCTAGTTCTTTAATTTTAAGCTTATATTGCTTTCATTTTCTAGACGGTTATAAATAATATACAGTGTGGTGATAATGCATGGAGCAAATTCAATAAAAATTTTCAGAGAGGTTTTCGCAAATAAGCCTCCGATAGGTCAATTTTGTTTTTCAAAAAGTCATAATTTCTGCTAAATGACATTCGTTGATTGTATTTTGTTTTCGAGCTATGACATCATCGGTATTTTTTCGTATAAAGAATGCTTTTTTTGTAGTGTATAAAGAAAGTGGCATGTTGAAGAGGAAAATTTTCGAGATATTTAATTTCAACGTTTCAGTCGTGGGAAAAATGTTGAACATTTATTATATGTTTTTAAGTCTATATCATGTTCGCCGGGAATGTAATAATTATTACCTAATTAGCTTAATGTTTTAACAGATTATTTAGTAATTTTCTACTTTCTTGACAATTTTATTTTATTTTAGAAAGAAGTAAACATTTTGTTTTTGAAATCGAAATATTCTTATTTAATTTTTTTTTAAGTTTTAAACTCGCTGTCATTTTCTTAACTGCTAACGCATATTTGTTCAATGAATTTAATTAGAGATTTAAATTTTAGATACGGTGATATAGATAGCTTACCTATTTTTCCCACTTTTAGAACGACTAAAACTTTAAAGTCAAATATCTCGAAAACATTCCTGTTCAATCTGCCACTTTTTTTATATCAGCATATGCAGAAAAGTATACTCTGTACGAATCCGTAAACAAATATATAGGTAGCCATTTACAAAAAATGCCTATGATATCATAGCTCTAAAAAAAAAAATAATCAAAGAATGCCATTTATCATAAAAGATGCCAAAATTAATCTGTCTGAGGATTTTTTTGCGAAAATCTTCCTGGACAATTTTATTGAATTTGTTCCAATCGTTATCACCATACTGTACATTGCTTCGCATAAATTTGATAAAAAAGTTAGTGGTATATTTGTAAGAAAAATCCTTAGACAGGTCGAGTTTTATTTCAAAATGCGCAGATTTGGGTCATACTTATAATCATATAGAGTGAACCATGTTTAAGTTACGACTTCATCGGTATTTTTTAAATGGGCCACTCAGTATATTTTTCGATATTTGGTTAGAGCATATTATTGCGATTCCAACCATACCAGGTTTGGTTTATTTATCGCTAATGTATTCGGGAAAAACCAAAATTATAAAATGTGCTTAACTTGTTCACCATTTACTTTGATACCGACGTTGACACACTCGGAAACATTTGAAATGAACTCTTGTGAATCATTTGCTAACACATTAGACGTATTCTGATCAATTTTTACTAATATGTTCTTTTAAGTCTTCTAAGTTGTTTGACTTGTTAACGTAGACCGTTTTTTTAATCCTTCCAGGTCCGCCTGTCTGAAACAGTCACGGTGATACTGAAGCCAAATTGACTTATTGTCTCTCTCCTTGGTTATCTATATCCTTCCTATGTTGCTCATTAGCCGATACAGTTCCATGACCAGTCTGTGTGCAAGTATTCCCGGGTCCGTTTTTATTTAATCAAAAATGGTTGTCTTTTGGAGTTCAGTACCTTGCATTAATAAAATATGTTTCGCTGCTTCGGGCGCCACTCCGCAAAACCTGCATCCCAAGTCACATGTCTCATTTTTCGTAGATGTTTCTTCACTGGTGCATGTCCTGTTATAATTCTCAGCTGGTTCCTGCTTAGCGTAAGCAGTTGCTGAGCTCATTATATATACGGTCGGTTATGAATTCTTTGCCGTGGTATGTTTCACCACGTTTGATAAGCACCTCCTTCCAATGCACTTTGGCGCTGCAAGGACTTATGCGGGGCCAAGGAATGCTGTAACTGATCCTTGTTTGACAAGTTTATCAGTTTTGTGGTTTCATAGTACTCCACTATGTCCTGGCACCCAGATCAGGTTGATTATATTTCCGTACTAGTCTTGATTTCACTTTACAACATTTTAGTGCATAGAGTGTCGCCTGAGTGTCTGGGACAATATGGATCTGCTTGTTTGTATAAACTCTGCACTGTAGAATTGCATATTCTTGCAGGGATTACTACTGTACTGTGATTCCCAAATACATAAACAATGCTTATCCTTGAGTTGTTACTATATACACCGGACCCTGTTCCTGTTTTAGTCCTGGACGCATGGCCAATTTTTGCTCTTTAGATAATCCCACAAAATATAATCTAAAGTAATATTGGGAGCCTTAGCAGATTTTTTAGTTTATCATTTGTGCTCATTCCACCTTTGAGGAAACATTTCATCCAAATACGCTCATACAGCTCAAACATAATTCAGCAGAGCTCAGTCTGCTAATACCAGAAATCACCTGAAGGACGAATCGGATCTATCTGATTTTGATATATATTTCTTAATACGGGAACTAGATTCCCTCTTAAAAACTGCAAATATCTTCTTCAGTTATTGCTCCTTCGAAAAAGAATGATTGATTGTGAACAACTCCTGCCAAGACATTTGTTTTCTGTGGATATTGGGTATCTTTCCTGTTTCCAGTGGGTTATTATTAGTAGCCCAATAGTTACACTTTTAGAGAATTATATTTCTATGTAAACGAAATGAGCTTCATCAGAGAAAAATGTGTTTCACAAAGACAAAAATATGTAAAAACTTTATTTTTATAATTTCTTTTTCATAAATCAGAGGTGTATCCTTTCAATTCTTTACAAATCAAACTTAAGTATAAGCATTCTGCGGCCAAAAATCCATAGCTATGATATAAGAACAACTTGATTGAATGATATCTTAGGGAAATGCTGTAAGCTTTAATGATAGGTGTATCAGACCTGGTAGGGTTGGATTCGAACTTAGATGCTCTAACCAAATATCAAAAAATAAATGGGTATCCTATTTAAAACTGCTGATGACTTTCGACATGGTTCACCTTTTATAACTACAAAGTAGAGCCAAATATGCGCATTTTAAAATAAAAATTGGACTCTCCCAGGATTTTCTAATAACTCGTAAATATACTACTATTATTTTATCAAATTTGTCCCATAGTTTAGCGACGCACTGTATATTATACACTGTTTTATTTTAAGACATAAATATTCTTTAAAAATGCGTTCCAATAATTAAACTAGATACAGATTGACAATAATTTCCTCTTGAAATATTAAGTTTTTCTTAATAAAATGTTGGACTTATGGCCACATTTTCCGAGATTAAGATTTCCTTAGTGTGTCCCCTAAAAAAGCTTTTGTAATAATTAAACAATTTTAGACTCAACGACGTTTTATTTGGTACGATTATGTTTTGAGAGATGACAGATGAAATACTTATTTTTTGCTTTTTGTAGATCGTACTAATAGCTCCACTTATACAACTCTTTCCTCATAACTTATTTGCTGACTTTTTGTAATTTTTTTAAAAATATGTTTTGATGTAGAGTTAAATCTACATAAAAAGGTGTTCTTATTCGTGTTTGTAAAATTGGACGTCTTCGAAAGACCGAGTTTAGTACTCTTTGTCTCTTAGTCTTCCTCTCAAATCTAAGAACTTAACTAAAACCTCATATTCCTCTTCCCCAGCGTAAATCTAAACTCCCAGACCTATCAGAATGCAACCAATAGGACCTGAGAACATCCTCGAATAGCTTAACTTCCCCTTTTGAATTTTTTTTTTTTTTTTGGATACGCAGTGGTGGTAGAGGAGCTCATTTTTGTACTTCACTTTTTTGTGAAAGTATTGTCAGAAAATCTTAAACCCTGACAAAAAAAGAGACGCCTTATACAGTACATGTATTAAAGTATTAGATATAGTACACTGAACAAAGACTGAAAATTGCCATCGTATCGCGTGAAGTGTGCAGTGTGTATTATATTGTTGCCATTTAAGAGAGTCATTTTAATATCATCGAAATCACGAAAGAATGTCATACGACATCGTTATAATTCATATGAACCAAATCAGCACTGCGTTAGTCAAATTCATGCTTGTTGAAATGACGTCCAGATATAAAGACTCATTAACAGATGAAAAAGTAAAAACATAACCTACAATTTGTCCGCAAAGAGTCACAACAATTTAACGATTTCGTCTGTCTTTAATTTTGAAATAATTTTATGTTTTTATATAATTTGACATGTAGATTGCTTCTAGATATTAATAATTACATTTAAATTAATTAACGTCATTAAAAATAAAAAAACTCTTTAGTAGCGTTCTAGAAAAAGGTATTGTATGTAATTTTGAGTCATCATTATTACCCATTGACACATACCTTTTGTTTTGAAGGTTAACTATCCTTAGTTCTGAAAAGATTTGTTTTTCATATACAAAAATCAGCAAAATAAAGAAACTGGTAACTATCAAGCTCAAAAATAAACAAATCCAAATTTGACAGCTGACATGCAGAAACAGGTAGCCTTGAAACATGTGATAACGATATTATTTTCGCTTGTTACTGAGACGTACGAAATTAGGCCCACTATTTCTTTTTCGTCAAGGAAGCTAGGCTTTCGTATACCGCATCAACAACGTTAGTCTGAGATATTAATAGTAAGGCTGGGAATCGATTACGAATAATTGGAGTATTCGAATATTCGAGTATTCTACGAATTATTCTAATGGGAAATTATTCGAATATTCGAATATACGAAATATTCGAATATTCGAATATATTGGAATATTCGAATACTTGAATATATTCGAATATTCGAATAACTGGAATACTCAAATATATTCGAGTATTCGAATATTCGATTATATTTGAGTAAATTTCAATATTAAAATATATTATTAAATTATGTACGAATAGGTATGCAGTATGCAACCAACCAAAGTAGGTAGATAGTAGGTATAGGTAGGTACCTATTCTAAAATCCAAATATATAAATAGACCACATTAGTGGCACGTTTTACTCCCAGTCAAACTATTCCATCTCTTTCTCGCCTCGACCTTTTTCTTACCATACTAAGGCAGGGGTTAAAATTAAATTTTAAATTTTAGAAAACCAGTAAATACTTAACTATTGCTTTTCATGTATTTGTTTTACCTTCACAATCTGCTTCTTTTTTAAAAACATTCTAATTTTAGAGCACTTTTATTTTTTTCGAAAAGGAAAAAGTTATGACAGAAGTATAATAAACTAGCTCTGTTTTCGTTTTATTTAAGCATCAATAGTTAAATGTGAACAATAGCGCCTCAATCCTAAAATAAATTACTAACTAAATAATTCTGACCCTTAAAGCACATGTACAGGAGACATACCCTATTGTGGGTATGGAAAACAAATCAAATTGCCTGCTTAGTGGATTACGTCACGACTATTATTCTGGTCTATCCAACTAAATACTCAAATAGAGTATTCACTATTCACTAGTATTCAGTGCTATACCTATTAATAATGAATATTCGAGGATCCGGATTATTCGGATACTTATTCGAATAAATTGGATTATTCAAATATCCGAATACTCTAATGATTCGAATATCCGAATATTCGAATATTCGAATAATTCGATTACCTATTCGAATAATTAGAATAATCTGAATATTCGAATATCCGAATAGTTCGAATATTCGAATATTTTTTCGAACGAATATTCGAACACTAAAATCAGGGAAATTCCCAACCTTAATTAATAGTCACATATAATGGACTTCCTTGTGCTGTCTCCCTCGTTTTATTATTTTGTAAACAAAGAACACTTGAACAACGTACGTTGTAGATTAGAAATAAATTTGTGATGTAATGGCATTCTTTCGTGATTTCGATTATAGTTCAGTACACAACCTGTACATAAGATCATCGTATTTGTCAAATTTCAAAGCATAACCAAACCAAATTCTCGACCGATTTACAAGCAGTTTTGTCTAATGCTCCATTAATTATTATCGCGCAAATAGAATTATCTCAGCCGCCATCGAGGCCCTGTTTCTCGGAAATAAAGCACAAGATCCTGATATTTGTTATTAATGTCTTCATATTTTTATGAGAGAAATCTACTGTTAAGCTGCATTTTATTTATTTCATAACATCCTGTATATTGATATAAAAAATATATTGTTTATTTTTAATTTTTCGTCATTTTCAATTGATGTATCCATATTTTTTTCAGATGAAGAACGACGTCATTCCAATTTACGCTCAAACGGTACCAAAAGTACTGAACTGATTGAATAATACGAGGGGTATACAAAAATTGTAAACAATTTAGGTGTTGAATGGAATGTCGAATGTGTAAGACATACTGCATGCCATTGAAAATAGATCACCTGTAGCATATTTAAATAACTAATTGCATGTTTTTTTTATTTCAGGACTATACTAAAGCTTATATGTTATTATATTTGTTATATTTATATTTTCAGAACGTTATTTGTGCCATTCTCTAAATTTTTCTTTTTCTTTTTTGGGACTTACTACCACATGAATAATTCTTCATTATCTAAAAAATAGAGTTAGTTACCCAGTATGTTACTGGAAATATAAACCTCTGCGCTTGCGACTTTACGCCAAAAGATTATCAGAGGGTGTTTTTTGACAGGTAATATGAGACAAAAATAATAATATAATTCCCTAATATTTCGGAAAACGATTCTGTTTCCTTTTTCAACGTTACTTGTCTTTTTTAGAATATGGCAAGCGTGAAACTTGACATATATATTATTTGTTTATGTAATATGCGTAGATACTTACATAGAATTGTTGACACGTAAAAATTATACAATATTAATTTTGTTCAATTCTTCTATTATACGATAAACATTTTTCTTCATTCAATAATATTATTGCTCTGTAGATTTTGGTACAACGTGTTTATCGATGTAAACAGAAGAATTGAACAAAATTAATATTGTATAATTTTTAAGTATTAACAGTTCTATATAAGTATCTATGAATATTATATAAACAAATAGTACATGTGTCGTTTCACGCTTGGCATATTCTAAAAAAATAATTTTGAAAAAGGAAACAAATTTGTTTTCCGAAACGTTAGGGAATAATACTATTATTTTTGTGTCTCATATTATTTGCCAAAAAACACCCTCTGACTAATCTTTTGACATAAAGTCACAAGCGCAGAGGTTTATTTTTCCAATAACATTTTGGGTAACTAACTATATTTTTTAGATAACGAAGAATTATTCATGTGGCAGTAAGTCTCAAAGAAGAAAAATAAAAATTTGTTATATTTACATAAAATAAATGATTATATATATAAAAAAAAAAAATATATATATATATATATATATATATATATATATATATATATATATATATATATATATATATATATATATATATATATATATATATATATATATATATATATATATATATATATATATATATATATATATATATATATATATATATATATATATATATACATATATACATATACAGGGTGTCCCAACCAAAAGTAGGCACTCTGAATAACTTTGAAGATAAAAATTTTTTGAAAAATTGGTGAAACACGTCGACCTTGTTTCCAAGGGGGACATATTTTAATGTAATACTTGTATACCTATCATCATCACTCTACCCTACACGGCCAGACCCTCAAAAAATTCAAATAGCAAAGGAGGTCGAGTGATACATCTTTTGAAAGGTCTTTCAATTCTCTACATAACTGTGTAATTTTTTGTTGCAAATACCTTCGATATCAAATGTCCTCACAGAAAGAAATCCAATAGAGTTAAATCGGGTGACCTAGTGGGCCACTCCACAGGACCTCTTCTTCTAATCCATCGCTCAGGAAACCGATTATCCAAAATTTGACGGACTGCTATAGCAAAATGTGGGGTGCCCCATGCTGTTGAAAAAACAGTTCGCCCTCGAAAAGATTATCATCTTCTTTGAGGATTTGGGTAATCATTGAGTCGATGTTATTTTCTAACATATCGAGGTACCTTTCGCCATTTCAATTGTCAGGAATAAAAAACGGCCCGACGATGTGATCCTCTAAGATGCCAGCCCAAACATTTAACTTCTGAGGCTTTTGGGTATGAGTTTCCATGAAATGTGGATTGGTTTCACTCCAATACCTACAATTGTGCCTATTTACCTCCCCATTTAACTGAAATGTCGATTTATCAAAATACACGTATTGTACAGTAGATTGGCATTACCGTTTAATTGTTCACTAAAAATCGCACAGAAATCAAGCCGACGATCGGGATCATCTTCGTTTAATTCGTGTACCAATTTAAATGTATATGGATGAAATTTGTGGGTCTTTACAATTCGATGAACACTGCTTTGTGATACACCGGAAGCCTCAGCTAATTTCCTGATCGATTGAGTATTATCCATCTGCAAATGACCCAGAACTGCCACTTCGACTGCTTCATTCTTAATCGGTCGCTGAGGTTCATGCTTTTTGTTTCCTGCAGAACCTGTTTCCATAAATTTTGTCAATAATTGTAAAACATACTGAGAACCAACCCTTCTATCTGGGTGATTTCTATTGAATATGCGCTCCGTAGCTCTAGCAATTATCGTTTTTAAAATAAATGCTGACAATTTCTATTCTCTCCTGTAGGGTATAAACCATTTTGAGAACTCACTCTGGTAAAATTTTTCTCGATTTAAAATTGGTTGTGAACAAATTAATGTCCAAGGACTATCAAATACTTATGAGTCTTTTATTATTCTAAAACTAAACGGACAAGGAAAGTGTTTTTTGTCGAAACAACTCGTGTTGATTTGAGAGCACTAAAACATGTAGTTTTTTTTATAAATTCCAATACCCAGTGCCGTGTATTTTAGATTTTTTTAAACGATTTCGATTGTGTCTCAAAAATAAAATTATTTTCCTTAAGAACGAATCGATAAAAGTTTAAAAAAATACACAGTTATGTAGGGAATTGAAAGACTTTTCAAAAGATGTATCACTCGACTCCTCTTGCCATTTGAATTTTTTGAGGGGGTGGCCGTGTAGGGTAGAGGGATGATGATAGGTATACAAGTATTACATTAAATTATGACCCCCTTGGAAACAAGGCCGACGTGTTTCACCAATTTTTCAAAAAAAAATTATCTCCGAAGTTATTCATGGTGCCTACTTTTGGTTGGGACACCCTGTATATATATACATATATATATATATATATATATATATATATATATATATATATATATATATATATATTTTTTTTTTTTTTTTTTTGAACTTTTAGGCAACTTTTTACTATTTCCTTTATTTAAATTTATTACAAACTTTTCAGCGATGCTGCAATGAAAAGTTTTAAAATTATTTAATGAAAAGTATTTAATTAAATAATAATAATAATAATAATACTCTTGGTCAATATTCGAAACTAATTTCATCATTTAGGTACAATACCTCAGTCTTCTTAAATTAATTGAAATATTCGTAAATTTCTAGAAACTTTCTTAAGCTGGCAACGCCGCACTCATTCAAAATAACTTTTATTAGAACGCACATTTTTTCTTTTGTAATTGGGAGTACCGGTTTAATTAGATTAATCAAATTCACTAATTACTTCGCGATTCATATAATATGTAAATTTTTAAATCGTCAGACAAAGGAAGCTTTTCAGATCACAGAATTGGTCCAAAATTATAGTCGAGTCGAAGATTGTTTTGACGATAATGGAGTTCATTTTTTTTGTAATTGGCAGTACCGGTTTAATTAGATTAATCGAATTCACTGATTACTTCTCGCTTCATATAATATGTAAATTTTTAAATCGTCAGGCAAAGGAAGCTTTTCAGATCACAGAATTGGTCCAATATTATAGTCGAGTCGAAGATTGCTTTGACGATAATGGAGTTAATCGGTTACGAGGAGACAAATTAGCGGCCTATAGAAAAGAGTTTTATGTATTTTGGGAATAAATCTTGAGGAGTTATTTTTCTATTTTAACTTTGTACCAATAATTTTCGAGTAAAAAAATACCTGAAATGAAATATGTTTAGTTTACTTTCATTTGTTTATTGAGAATTCTAGTAACTGTCTCTAGCAGTTTTAAATTTGCTGTTTACTTTTTTTAAATTTATGTTGTTATATTTCAAATGGATTTAAAAAAAATCGTATTAAACTATATGTCAGTGGGAAAGATACATTAAGATACAACAATGAAATCTTTTTTTTATGCTCCAATCAATCAAATATTAATTACAGACATTAGGACAATTTTCTCACATAAAAAACCTAAATATATACGGCAAGCTAAATAAGTTTTTCAACAAAAATGAAACATGTTATTATCTAAAATACCACAGTCATTTTTTTTAACAAAAATTAATTTCCCAGGTGAACTATTTTCAACAGCCGGCAGTATAGTCAGTAGCATGTCTATTATTATTTTATGTGTTAACTTTCCTTCTCCTTGAACTAGGATACCATTAATTTAACTATCATTATGTACTGTATATTAGACCTATTTTAGGAAAAATCAATGCATGGAGGTGATTCAAATCTATCTCTCTTATTACCTAAAATTATTTATGTTTCGACATAACTAGGTGTTATAAATTGCAACTGTAACTCTGTTGTGTTTTAGTGTAATACAATGTACGGGTTTAGTGGAAAGTTTACTTTTCTTGAAAAGAACTACTTTTGTTTTTTATTTTTGAACACAGCTTTTTTTGGTTTTGAATCCTCAACACCTTTTTGTATGTTATTTTAGTGATAAGAGTCCAGCATGGTACACAGAAAAATACTAAAGCAAATTAAATTAAATAAATTAAAAATTAAAAAGCTGATTTTTCTGGAGAGCTATACAAAATAGAAATAATTAAGCCTGCACTTTAACTTAAACCTATAAACACATACAACTATACAAATCGAGCTGGAAGGGACGAACATGGAATATATGATCAATTAGTGTGTCCAACAGCGTATGAGGCTTGCTAAATGTCAACAAATTCAAGGTTGAGTCTACCAAATAAGCGATCGTACTCTACTGCAGTAATGCATCAGTTATGGAGGGTGCACAACTCTTTCACCTGGAAGAAATTTGACTTCCATATTTCTCGAGAAACGTCTCAATTTTTTTTTGCTTTCAATATGTCATCCTAATCATCCTAGGCAGGGGTTAAATATTGAAATTTCGAGAAAAAATGTCAGAAGACCTCCGTTGTTTTCTTGGAAACAAAAAAAGTGATTCAACAAACATAAAATGCATTCTCTAAAATAGAAAAATAAGGCAAATTCCAAAAAGAAAACTAAAAATTAAATCAAATGATCAAAAAGTTCCTGTTTCTGTACCTCGAGTGTTCGAAATGAAATAATAAAAAGTGCAAGCCATCGGTGACTGTTAATTCCCCCGCTTATACACAGTGGATAAAAGTAAATTGCTCATACTAATATCCATGTTCGTACCTCCGAGATTTTTACTGTATAGTCCAATGAGAAATGTTATAGTGTGATCAGGTTTGTCGCAGAGGCCTAAATCATTTATAATATACATTAATATTTAATTTTTTTTGTTATGGTATTGATCATATTTTTATACCGAGTATTTGAAATATATTTTATAGGTTATAGTTCGATGAAACTCCAGTGGAATATTTGTTGTAGTTACTCCAATCTAAGCCATATCCACAGATGAAAATTATCCTTTTAAACCACATCTATATCGAGGATTAAGTTCTTTAGTGATTATTTAATTTTAAAAGAGAATAAAGTATCCTTGTAGTGTGATGGACCTGCTCCTCAATTAAAGAAAATCATTGTCAGTTGAACCAATTTTTTAAAAGCATTCGCATACACACATTTCCTCTTTACTCTTTCGTTTCTGTGGATGTGGTTAAAATTTTCAGGAGCACAACTGAAATCTATGGCGCTGTGTGGTAACTGTAAATAATACGATTTCTATGTTTTAGGACTGATAGGGGTGACATCGTCCCTAAATCCAAACGGCGTTGGACTCGAATCAAATCCAGCATTTTTGATGGGCAAACCAAAATTTGAACCACCCCTGCCATCACAACCTACACAAGTGAACCTTGCGCAGAGCTCCGGTCAGTGTTACACGACGTTAAAACCGACTAACTAAGCTGCCAATACTGTGAAATGTTTGTTTTTGTTTAAAACTGAGTGATAGAAGTTGTTGAGTTTTTGGAAGTTTTGCCAAAAGTTACTGTTGTTATACGATTTGTAGTATAGAATACATTTAAAACGTTTATCATGTTTGAACATTTCTATACAGGAAGTGTTAGTAAAATAATCCGATTTAAATAATTCAAATTGGCGTTTATTAAACCCAATTTTTTATGATCACTCGATTAGCTGGCTTTATTAAAATCAAAATGGGAGGTTATAGTTTTTCTGATGATATCAACAGGAAGACAATTTAACAACTAAAGCAAATATGGTCAACAAAACGAATAAAAAAAGCATAAATTTTTTATTTAACCATTCGGGAGTATAAGATAACTAAGGCCTATCTGCTTTAAGAATGAAGTACTCCTGAGACAGGCTTACACAGCCATACGCGCCGGCTCCAGTACGAACTTGCCTCACGTTTTATCCAATTAGAAGCTGGGAAATAAATCCTTATCTAAAACTAAACTTCATTCTAAAAACAGATAGACTATAGTTACGAAATATTTTTGATATATTAGTCATTCCTGAATCACTAGTTTAGATGCAAATGACATCAGATTTAGTTATTTCGTTCGAAACAAAATAGAACTTCATCGACACCCATGTTTGACAGTGGGATATAACCTGTATGAATCAAAATTGCCGTGGTTGTCAAAAATTCGTTAGTCTGAAGTCTGAGTTGAGGGTAGGAGTGAATTTGCACAAGAAAAATAGTAAAAAAAACATTCAATCAAAACATTGATTCATAGATTTTCTTTTAATCACCTTGTGATCTTATAAAATCTTAAATGTCCATAAAAAAAAAAAAGGAAATGAAATTTGTAAACTTTTTTAACGATACATTAGTTTTTCAAGTGGTTATCAAGAAACTATAGAAAATAAATTCATTTTGAATCCTCTGGTAGGTAAGTTAAAATATCTGATGTGGCCAGTATATAATTTTCTTATACCAGTATATATTATCATCCTGATCTAAACAAATCATTCTATCTAATTCTTCACTTACCTCAAAGCGTACCTTGAAATTTTTAAATTAAATAACTAATTATCAGCATCGTTCGATACTGTCAATAATAATTCATGTCATATATTTTTATAATTTCTTTTTATTGACATTGACGTTTTTGTAACTAAATTAGACATTTCAAATGTCAAATTGCCAAATTTATTCTAATCCCATTTTATGAGGTCAAATGTGTACAGAATTTAATTTACATCAGCTTTATTTAAGTACTTGGAAAATATATTTGATATAGTAGACATGATTTATAATCTTTCATCAAGAATATATTTTTTTTTAAAGACAAATATAAAAAGTTTGGGTCCCTTTCACCTGGCCAATTTTGCTCATCACCGAATTTTTCATTGTCTTCTTTGATAGCATAGTAGAGAGCCTCATTAAAGGTCCTGAGTCCTGCTAGGACTAAGAAAATCATATTCAAAGAAGTCCCTTCATCCTGTAGAAGCTGGTTTGGAGATATATAATGGAGAACAATTAAATAAATTTTTTAAAAGTAATGTCTTTTAACGAATTTTTTTCACTAATTTCATTCAGGTTATTAAAGTGCATTATGCTTTCTAACAAATGATGATAACATACAGTGTGGAAATTAAGTAACGCATAAATTCAGTAATTCCGTTGATATTGATTTTTTGGAAAAAATCTCGAAGGGGTATAGTGAGTTTAACTTCATCAAATATTTTCAGTCTATTTTCAGTTTCTTATGTCATTTATTTTTTTAAGTTATGACGTCATCGACTTTTTTTTAAATGACAACCTATATTTTTTATTATTGATTTTGGTAGTAGTTTTTATTCCGGTTCTTACCGTATAAACTTTTTAATATGTTATATTCGAAAAAAAATCGAGAAAAACAGTCTTAAAGTTCAAATAACAAAAATTCATTAAATTGGGAAAATTTATCTAGTTGCCTAAGTTTGACGGAAAGTTATCGACGGCAAATTCGTTTTTATTTTGAAATTATACAAATAGTTGAAAAATCGAACTAATGTGATACAAGTGGTAGTAGTAGTAGCTACTTATTTTACTAGGCAAGTAGGCCACAATGGGTCCTTTTTACCTAGGGACCTAGTTCAAATAACAATAATTCATTAAATTGGGAAAATTTATCTAGTTGCCGGTGTATCACATTAGTTCGATTTTTCAACTGTTTGTATAATTTCAAAATAAAAACGAATGTGCCGTCGATAACTTTCCGTCAAACTTAGGCAACTAGATAAATTTTCCCAATTTAATGAATTTTTGTTATTTGAACTTTAAGACTGTTTTTCTCGATTTTTTTTCAAATATAACATTGAAAATTTTATACGGTCAGAACCAGAATAAAAACTACTATCAAAATCAATAATAAAAAATATAGGTTGTTATTTAAAAAAAAAGTCGATGACGTCATAATTTAAAAAATAAATGACATAAGAAACTGAAAATAGACTAAAAATATTTGCTGAAGTTAAAATCGCTATACCCCTTCGACATCTTTTCCAAAAAAATTAATATCAACGGAGTTACTGAATTTATGCGTTACTTAATTTCCACACTGTATAAGTATCTTAGTGCATTTCTTAGTTAGCAGCAATGCAGAAAAATGAAAAGAGAAGGTAAACTGCAAATACTTGTATGTCTGTTTACATTCAAATCACTGGATAATGTCCATTAACTCTCTTGCATTTATCTACCTGGCAAATTTTTTACACGAATCACATATATTTGTCACAGTAAATTTGTTGTCACATTTAAATATGTCTTTCGTAAAGAAATAAATAATGAAAACTGACGATAATCGAATATCATTTGTGTACGATGGCCTGTATTTTGCTTTCTGAAAAAAAAAGTTAAAAGTCCTATTGTTAGAAATCTAAATGGTAAAGTATATAATGCTTTTCTGAATCAAGAACAAGTTAAAAAATGATACATACTCGTATTATGGTATATACATAATTGACATTTTTAATTCTTCAACTGTTATCTCTAAATAACCCACACTTAAATTGTGCAGGTTAGAAATTGCATAAATAACAGTCATAAATAAACTTATATTCTGTTTTATGCTAAATATGGGATGTACAAAATATGGACCGGTAAAATATTTATCTTTTCTGGTTTCTAGTTGAATGTTTATTACTATACTCTGTTCATTCATATGAGCAAATAAAAAAACTGTTTACTTGGGCTCACAGAGCGATCCTTTGTCGACCGTCAGTCTTGCATAGTTCTTGCATATTTAAATTATACCGCGCGCCTATACTAGAATTTTTTTTGTACTTATATGAGATGAATGGACTATATGTCTTTTATATGTTATTTCTGTGGTAAACACATATTTTCACGTACAGTTTAAAATGATATCAAATAACAGAATGCAAAATGCTTAAGATGTACATTATTTTAAGAATATTAAGAAAGTAGTTATCAACTATTTAGAACAATGTGATTTTAGCTAATGTGTGCCATATCATTAGCATAATAGAAAATCAGGTAATAAACAAAGAGTTATAAATATAGATATATAAATCGACACTCTACAGTCTAATTTTTATTTGAGTTGACTTTAAATATTTTGTAATTTTTAATCCAGTCACAAGCCAAAAAAGATGGTCAACTTCGGAATGAGAGATAATAAGCTGTAAACTTGTATAAACCTTTATTTTGGCGTTCTAAAAGTTGTCTCAAAAGTCTCATAAAATCTCGTGTCCGCGTCTTAAGATATTCAAGGTCAAAGGTCACAAAAATCGGTTTTTTGCAAATATCTTGCTTCCTATGGTTTTAATGCCATTTGCGTTTATTATAAAAATTGTAGATAATAAAATTCTCTATAACTTTTGTTCCAAACATTTTTTAATATACTCACCCGTTTTTGAGATAGAGGGCGGAGTGCGTAGCGCTTACCTATTCACAGCATAATTCAAGGTCGACCGTAAGTCCCGGTAAATAATACGCCGTATAAAGTCTATAAATCATTAAAAATATATAATTATGAATAATTTGCATTGTTTATTAATTAATATATTATATTTAATAATATTTTTCATTTATCGAATATATATTTGTTTAATATTACTTACCTTTCCGTGTAATCAACTGCAAGAATGGTTGTGGTTCACGCTGCGGATGCAGCAAATCGGGGTTGCAATGTTCTTTAGCTTGTGGCCAGTGTAATGGGCAAGCGTGCCTCAATGCTTCACCGTCTCAAAGCGATCTCGATGAAGATAGTATATTTGACCCCGAAATTCTCGAAGATTTAGAGACAAATATCCTTGACAACGATAAAGATGATATTGAATTGGAAATTTTCGAGCGACCGGAAGACGATGAAGAAGAAGAAGAAGAAAATTAAGACTCAAGTCCTTCTAATTATAAAACTTTTTGAAAAACTTCCCCACATTTGAACTTCAACTGTAATAAATATATGAAAAAGTATTTCTAAATAAAGATATAATTAAAATGTATTTACTATTATTTTTCTACTTAAAATATATTTAACATATATATTAGAATATAATTAAAATAGGTATACTTAAAGTATTCCACTCAATAATTTTTTGATTACACGGAAAGGTAAGTAATATTAAACAAATATATATTCGATAAATGAAAAATATCATTAAATATAATGTATTAATTAATAAACAATGCAAATTATTCATAATTATATATTTTTTAATGATTTATAGAATTTATACGGCGTATTATTTACCGGGACTTACGGTTGACCTTGCATTATGCTGTGAATAGGCAAGCGAGGCGCTCTCCGCCCTCTATCTCAAAATCGGTTGAGTATATAAAAAAAAATATTTTGGACAAAAGTTGTAGAGAATTTTATTCTCTACAATTTTTATAATAAATGCAAATGACATTAAAACCATAGGAAGCGAGATATTGGCAATAAACCGATTTTTGTGACCTTTGACCTTGAATATCTCAAGACGCGGACACGAGATTTTATGAGACTTTTGAGACAACTTTTATAACGCCAAAATAAAGGTTTAAACAAGTTTACAGTTGATTATCTCTCATTCCGAGGTGAAACCTCTAATGTTACTGGACTATTTGGCCATCTGGCTTAAATACATATTTTTTTTTAGAAAAAAGTTAAAAATACAGTATAACTATTTTCTCGATATATCTAGTGAGTCATAAATAATATAAAATGTCTGACAGCAGATTGTAAAAAGTTATAAGAGAATGCAAATATTCTCTTATAGGATTATACTGCATACTAAATATACTTTGTAAAAAATATTAGGATACCTGATAATATAATTGGAACAAAAGCAAAACTGTAAAGCACTCTGTCAGTGACAAATGCTGACAGGTAAAAGTACAGTTGTAATTAATACAAGTTTCTAACTTGAAGGGGAAAACTCGCATTTGAGTCTACTCTAATTCTACTAACCGTTCCCTTTAAATCGAAAGCCCAAAGAACAGCCATTATGCTCATTTTGTATTAATGTACCTTTAACAGCTCACTGTGTCATGTATGAATAAGTTTTGGATGCTAAATTGTTGAAGGTCACTCAATAAAAAAGAAAAAATTGTATTTTGTATACAAATCAGTTTTCTTAGAGAAACTAGGTCTTACATGCAATAACTTTTGGCAAATTATTCTCAAGTGTTTTATATATGACAACAAAAATAATTACAGACCATATTTAAAAGTTGTGATGTTACTGTTAAATAGTTAGGTACTAAAATGAGAGGTTTAAAATTGTGAGAAGACAAAATAGTGCTTAAAAAATGATTCGTTAAATCAGTTTTAATTAATACCTACGTACTTAGATAGCATATCGTTACTAATTATAGAAAATTTTAAAATACTTTGAGAAAACTTACAGGGCTGGGCAAAAGCACAAATATTATTAACACCGAAGTATCCTAAGAAAATTTAAAACATTTGTTTACAAGTTTAGTGAGGTCAATATAGCAAATTGTGAAATCAACTTAATAAAAACGTATTTCCTTTCAAATATTTTGGTATGCCTTAACTTTAGAAAAATCTTGCTACCTGATTTCCAATATAGCAAAAAAAACCGCTGCCAATTACTTGGGGATTAGAACTTCCTCACCGTAGTAAAACTCGACGTGTGGTGGAGTTTATAATAAATGGAATTTTTGACGTTTCAAAAAAGTCACATTTTTGACGTTTCAAAAGTCACATTTTTGACGTTTCAAAAAAAGTCACATTTTGACGTTTCAAAAAAGATACTTTGACGTTTCATAAAAATCACATTTTTTGACGTTTCAGAAAAGTCACATTTTGATGTTTCAAAAAAGTCACATTGGTGGAGTGTCACTAATATTTTTTTTAGACATTGGGACCGATTCTGCTCATCAACGATTTCAATCTCTTCCTTGACCTCTAGAATGTGTGTACCAAATTTGAAAGCTTTATCTCAAAAACTGTAGCTGCTATCGCGAACCACACAGACAGACACACAGACAGAAAATTTTTTTCTGTCTGAAATTTTGTGTATCGTCATAATTCGTCGAGAATCGCCCAGAAATGTAATAAAAATTTTCAACATTTTTTTCACGAATACATAACTTCTTCACTTTGAGGGGTGAGGAAGTAATTAATTACATGTTCATAATCATCTCAATCTCATTACTTCTGATCAAAAAACTGTAGACAGGATTGAAATAGTCCTTTGATTATAAACTATTTAAAATATAGTCTACTGTAGAAATCAAATGTATTGGACAGTCCATTTTAACGTCGAATATCTCAAATAAGGCAGAGCAAATTTTTTTTAAAAATTATGTGTTCATTGTGCGCAAATTCTGAACCAATCACTAAAAGAATGACTCGCATTAAACCTTTTTGAATATTTGCTAATTTATGTTAAAAATTATTCAATTTTTAAAGAGGCTTTTTTGTAGACTATATTCTTTCTTCATTTCTCGCTTTAATATTACAAAAACCTGACATCGTTCCAGTTGAGTTATTTTTCGTGATATTAAATAATTCTTGAATAATAAATGGATACTGCAGAAAAAGTGTAGAAGTTTTCGGAAAAAAGATTTCTGAAATGTCATTAATCGAGTTAGCAGGATGTCATAGAAAACCTTACTAGTAGAACTAAAATGGTATGCTCTGGGCTACAAAAAGATATATTGTTGTATGTAGACTATATCTGGTTTTCGCCACCATGAAAAATGGGATTCTTTTAAATGGAAGCACCACTTTTTTTCATGTAATTGGTAAAAAATAAAGAAAAAAACATTTATTTGAATAAAATAGACTTGGTGCAAGTTAATTTAAATGATATATTCCTAATGAAATACAGCAGTAAAGTAGTGTATAAAATATTAAAGTATTTACAGATAAAACCACGGAGATACGAACACGGTCATTATAATGCTAAATTTACTTTTTTCCGTTGAATATTGGCCGACACCCGAGGATTACCCAACCACTTGACTACAATAACGTGTAAAGTCAGGTAGATAGTATCAGATGTGCTAAAAATTGTGATTGTGAGGTATAGATTCATATAACGAGTATGAGGAATAAATATATAATACAGGCAAGCGCATAATTTTACATTGTATTAAGTGTTGCTTCCAATGTTCCCTATAAGAATCACTTGCGAGCATTAGAGTTTTTTAATTGGATCCTGAAAACAGTAATAGAGTTAGTTGGATTACCTCACGATGTGCTGCCATAGCTTAAGTGTAAGTGGAATATAGTGAAATATACTGTCCTTAAAGAATCATTGTTTAATAGTTTTCTAAGTTGGCGTAGTAAAAAAAGTTGACTGCTTAGTTTCTTGTACTGATAGATGATATAGTGATGCCATATTAGAGCTTCATCAATTACAAAATCGAGCACCGTCACATTAGTGCCTTTATTAAGTTTACAATTATTAAAAAATATATTTTTTTTATTTTGCTTGGATTTTGTTTAAAATTAGTAGAAATAAATCATTCATTTACTTTATTCTCAACACTACACATATTACCTTTAAGAGTTTCGTTGTTAATATTGGATTCATATAAAGTACAGTCGTTGGCAAATAATAAACATTTAACGGGATTCATCTAGAAGAAGACGTCTGCATAAATAATAAAAATCAAAGGTCATAGGACCGACCCATGAGGTACACCATGCTGAATTAGTGATTTTAGACATCATTTAAATGAACAGATTGATAACGCACAGATAAGCAGGAGGATGCAAAGAATTTTTCAGATATACTATATACTTGAACTCGATCAGATTTTTAACTGTTCTTGAAATATGGATATTTACATATTGGAAATTATAATTGAATGTTTCATCAATTTTTATAGAAATTGCTGAAATAATTGAAATACCTGACGTCAAATTTTTTGTCTCACAAAATGAATCGGTTCTGGATGAATGAGAGTATAATGTTTATATCCAATGCGATAAAACTTCATCTGAAGAAAAAGAAGATATATTGAACAGTTTCATTGTAGACAGTAAACTCCAGGAGAATTTCCCAAATCACTGAGATGAAATTGAGAGTAGATGGTTTGTTTTTGATCGACCAACGAGCAAACATATGGTTAATACTGGACAAAATGAAGAGATAAATATTTTTTCCTATTTTGAAGCTCATCGTTGAAATGCATCAAAGGATCTTGTTATCGAATTGAATATTTAACAAGGCAATACAGTGCACGTTCTAAAAAAACTGTTTCGAGTCGTAGAAACTATAACCATTTTAGATGTTTCGTGGTGATGAAAAAAGAGAGAGGTGGAATTTTGTCATCGTTTCCTCAATAGGCAAAATCACAATTTCATAAAAAAACATCACTCCTACAAATGAATCAGCTTTTATCACCAGTGATGTTTTCAATAGAAGACATGTCTATTACCGGACCAGAGAAAATCCAAGTCAATTTCAAGAAATGTGTGAAATTACACAAAATAAAATTAATACACCAATATTTGACAACAAAAATATTTCAATTATTTGCAGAATGAAATCGAAGAAAACCTGCAATATTTAAAAAAAAATAAGATATATGTAGATCTGAACATAACTTATACTAGCTGTAAGATACTTTTTAAATCAAAATTATGACAGATTGGTAAAAATTTAACTATTTCTTGGCCACCTAGAAGTAGTGATTTCACATTCCTTGACTTATCTCCGGATTCATTTAGAAAATAAAATTAGTGATTACCTGGCGAATGTTTAAATAAAGTAAAATAAAGAATAGGCACAGAGATTGACAATATTAATAACTAAAAGGAGATATCTTCGATAGATTTGTGCAACATTGAAAATGATGGTCGCACATTTAATATTTGATGTAAATATTCAGTATGTATTTTATATTATATGTATATTTGCAAAAGCTATCCAAACATAGGCCTTTTCCTTTTGTTAAACTTTTTAAGATAATTAACTAAATAAGCCACATAGAGGTAATGTAAATAATGCACATTAACTACTATGATTATTATTATATTCAAATTAACTATTATATCTAATAGCATCTTCCTGTAAAATAAGTAATAAATGGTTTCCAACAGCTATTAAAAATTAATGTGATGAATCGTTAAAAAAAGAGTATATTTTTTTGTATTAATTACCAAATCTTTGTAACAAGATACGTAAATTATTCAAATCTTAACTAATGGTTTATAGATGATGAAGGATGAACGCAGCATTTTTTTGTCTCGCAGTTTTTGAGATGTTCACCGTTAAGTGGAGTATTAATATATTTACATCCTATATTTTTATATGCTCACGAAAATGTAATTGTCCATAAATATTTTACCATGTCAGATTACGTTACATGGAGAAGCCCATTTATATTTACGCTCTGGTTAATTATATAAGGTGTTTGAGTTACCGTTCCACAGCCAATAACTTTTGAGCCAAAGTAAATAGAAACAAATTATGATAGAAAAAGCTACCGTATAACGGGGCTATTCTAGACATTTTTGACAGTCTTTCTAATACAACACAAAAGTTAATTCAAAATTGAATAATTTATAATAGGTTTTAGATAGGGGCTAATTTAGAAAATTTTTTTTTGTTTTTAAAAATCGGCCTTTGAAAATGTCATTTTACAGGCACATTAAAAAAGTAAAACAGCAAAATGTAACAATGTATCTTGTTTATTATTATTTATCTATTTATTTTAAAACAACAATAAAATAAACTTTATGCCTAGGTAACAAAATAACATTCTTGCATTCTTACAATATACAAAATAAAGCTTTAATTCTGCAGTTTATTTCGTAACCGATATAAAACAAAACTAAAGTAATTAATAGGTACCTAATTAGTTAAAATTATAATGTGATAAATCATCATGAGTAAATTGGAAAAATGGCCTTTTTCCACTACCATCCTCCACAGGATTTTGTAATATTTTAACAATCATTTCATGCGTAACAAAGCCATCTTCGTCTTTTTTTAGATGGAATAAAAAAAGCATTCATTTTGGTGGACTTTTTTCAGAAAATCTACTTTAAACACATTTTCTTCTTCTTCAGAAACTATCTTTCCAATGAAGTGACAGTGATTATTTTTTGTTTGATATTTTACAATCACCCAGTCGTTTACAACTGGTCGAGTTCTATTAATCTCTTTCAGTTCTTCAGTTTCTTTTTCAGTATTCTTTTTAATTATAGCTATAGGTAAATTATCACTGTTGCTTTCATCTGATATATTTTCTGATCTATCTTGAACTTCCAAAATAACTTTTTTATCAACAGATGAGGAAAGTTTTCGTGGGTTTGTCTTCTTAAACCGTGTACATTTTGGCGTAGTAGTTGAAGTTGATGCAACTACATCATTGGCAGTTATACTCTTGCCAGGTTCGACGGTTATTCTTTTGCGTCCTGTACGCATCGCAGTGAGCATTTCCACCACCGCATTGGAAACAAAGGTCGGCGTTTCATCTGTAGCAATATGTTCAGGAGGTAATCTTCTTTTCGGTTGCATTGGATCAAACGGATGCAAACCAGTTTCTCTGAATCCAGAAATGAGATTTTGAGGACCTTTCCCATCTTCCATAAGTTTGTTGTGTAGTTTTTTTTAGTAATAGCGGAAAGACATCTTTAGACAGCGTTGACAATTTACGACCCTCATTTTTCTTCCAGTCGGTGAGTATCTGACGCCAATATTTCTTTAAAGGCGCATAAAATGCAACATCTAGTGGTTGCATGAGGTGTGTAGCATTGCTTGGTAGGCAAATGAAAGCTATGTCATATTTCTCACAAGCAGCTAATACATCGTTGGAAAAATGGGATGACAAGTTGTCCCCGATTAATATCTGCAACACGAAAAAGATCATGAATGTGGTTAAAAATATTTGGGAATTATAAGGTAGGTAGGTATGTAGGTAGGTGTTTAATAAATTAATGATTATACCTACCTTTTGTCCCTCTTTGCCTCTCAAAAATTGAATTACAACTATGAAGAACCAGTCCTCGAAGCAAACACTGTCAAACCAACCGCTGCGTGATCTGTTATAACGTGTGCCTGGTGGTCCTCCTATGGTCCATGTATTCCACATATTCTCGGCTTTATACACAACGTATTCCGGCAGTAGCTGACCATCAGCGGTTCCTGCGTACATCAAACTAATAGCAGTTTTAGTAGAATTTACTACCCGCTCTGGATACTTAGTGCCTCGCTTGAAGATAAATTTTTTGCTCCCGGATTGTCAGTCAGATTGGTTTCATCATAATTGATAATTAAGGATGGATTTATACTTTTCAATTTCTCTCTAGCATTTTCAAAAAATACGTCTAATTTATCACTTGTCATCATGGCTCTCTTAGAGGAAATATTTGCCGACAATCGATTAGATATAACATTCTTATGCCTCTTAACAAAATTTGTAGCCCAATCTCTTCCGGGGAGATTATTTGTCAGTCGATTTTCTTGTACGCCTTTCTTGTCAAGACACGACTTTACAAGTAAACGGAGATCATACAAATCGAAAGGATAGCCCCAAGAAGCTACTAGGTTAAGATATTCAATAAAAGTGTTTTCTTCAGTTGCCGACAAAAGACATGGCCTCCCTGCTTTTTCATAGGTACTCTTTTTTTTCGCCCTCAAGGCTAATGTGGAAGTGGGAATTCCATATCTCTTTGCTGCATCTGTAAGTGAAGTCCTTTTTTTATTGAACAGCCTTTATTGCATTTCGCAAATTTTCATCCGTGTAACTTTTATAGGGAACATAATTTTTTTCCATTTCTAGAATGGCTCAACGTTTTTTTTGTAGATTCGAACCATATTAACCTACGAAATTGAAAAAAACTTTTCCAACTAATTCATGCGGGGCTATTTTGGACAGTGGGGTTATTTTAGACAAAGATGTCTAAAATTACCCCGCTCTCGAAATATAGCTGTAGAAAATTTTGCAGTTAATTTATAACCTCACTTTTTTCAGAGAATGATATCAGTGCAAGTAGCAATTAGTTGACACGTCCTTACCTTCCGTAATGTATATACGATGGTCCCCAGAACTAAAAGTTTGACACTATTACTTTTCCCGTGAATTTTTATATAGTATTTCATCTACAGATCTCGACACGAAACAAGCCGGTGCCGTCGATCAAAACAACAGATTAAGAAGGTCAGTGTTAAGTCTCTACCGTGACAGGCGCATGTGACTGTTCGGCGCTCAAGTATAGGACATGATTGCCAGACTTTGCTAAAAGCCACAAATTCCAAAATAACCCCACATTTCTAAAATAGCCCCGTTTACGGTATATTACTTTCTGCATGCCACATTTTACCGTTTTATCCCCACATTCATAAAGATTTCTTTTTTGCAAATATTAGAACTTTATTCAACATTTGGAATTATCGTCTAAATTGAATCTCCATTTTGTAATAAAGTCGTCAGTAGTAATATAATAAGTGCACTGAAAATTATCGATAATTTTATAAAAATGTGCACGAATGCAAGTTGAGGCTAAAAAAACACAAATGCACGTAATGTACGAGTGCTTTTTGGTGCAAAAGTTATGGGTTGCAAAGCGATAGATGAAACACTCTATGTGTGATGTATCAGGTCTGTCCTCCGAGGGTGCTGTCTAATATTAAAAAAATATTACTTAATTGGTTATCATTTCACACCCTTCTCAGTATTTCTTCAAATATTTGGTATCTCATTTCTAACCACAGAAGAGATATGTGGTTGACTTTTTGGTATGTATTGCACAATTAGAACCTCATTTTTTGCCCAGCCCTGTAAGAGTTACCGAGATACAACTAAATACCTACTTATTAAAATATACAAATATGATACATATGTAAGTACCTTTATCGTAAGCAATATATTTTTTCTCTAAAAATTTTTGTATTAAGGTGATTAAACAAGTGATGAGTTTAATCTGTTTGTTGATATTTATAGATATAGAGATTTTTTTTAGTATTATAATATAGAAGGAAGGATCAATAATTGCATATTTGTATATTTATTAAAAATAAAATACATTTACTTCCATAAATCATGCTCCAAGTCATAAAATATATTGTGCATATACAAACAAGTTTTTGCACTGTAAATACTTCTATCGCTGTTTTTGTTTACATAAACTTTAATTTGCTCGTTTTCGCATAGAAAATTAAATAATAAATTTACAACTGAATCATATTTTACATTTGTAATTTTTTTCATATATCTGTTGAAATATTTCAAACATTGTAGAGCAGATATATTAATATTAATGTTGATATACAGGGTGGGCTAGATTTTAATCGAAGTACTTAAAGAATCGATAGAATACGCGAAAATAATATGTTATATAAACCTATATTTGAAAATGTTTAGAAGTTTAATTTATTTTCAGTTTTTCCCATATTTCTCCCGAAATAATGGAGACATCGTTATGAAATTTGGAAGGTGATTTACGTACATCAGTACATTTCTCACCATAATTTCTATCTCTCCATTCCAACCAAAGGTGTGACGATAGGGGATGTCGAAGATATTCTTTCAACAAATTTACTGGATCTATATCACGGTCATCAGACCAATGATAACATACGGATCCATTGTCTGGTGGCCGAAAGGATTACAACAGACGACCAAATCCAAACTCACTGGACTGCAGAGATTAGCATATATGACCGTAACGGGAGCAATTAGCACCACACCGTCAGCTGCAATGAAAATCCTCCTGGATTTACCCCCTCTTCATATATATCTGGAGAGAGAGGCCAGGTGCGCAACTTACAGACTGCAATAAGCGGCCATTAATATGCCGCAGACTAGTATCATGGAGCGGAACAGGTTGCTGGATGACATAGAAAATCACAGCATCCTGGGAATGTCCTCGGATACTATGCCTACCATGACCAACTACGAGTTGACCTTCAACATCCTTTCTCCAGAAAGAGATGAGTGGTATCGGAATAAAACCGACCTACTAAAGGCAGACAGTTGCTGGTTTACACTCGGTACCAAAACTCCCGAGGTCCCACATGGCACTGAGCTAATGGTTTACATAACCACGGCCAAAAAGGGTGGGTGGACAGTGGGTAACCGGAGCTTTTCGGGAACGCCACTGTGAGCGCACCCTTCCCCCACGAAGAAGAAAAAAACTCCCGAGGGAACAGGAGCTGGAGTACATAGCTACAGACCAAGGGTGAGGATATTCTCAAGCTTAGGTACTCATGCAACTGTTTTTCAGACTGAGGTTTCTGCCATTGAACTGTGTGTACGAAGGCTGGAATATATTCATCTTACACGCAGATCAATAAAAATTTTCTCAGATAGCCAAGCAGCTGTAAAAACTCTTGGCTACTACCGGTGTAACTCCAAAACGGTATGGAATTGTCAGAAAGCTCTAAATCATTTGAGCAAAAACAACAAAGTGACTCTGGTCTGGATACCCGGCCACTCTGGTATGGAAGCTAACGAAATAGCGGACTCCTTAGCCAGAGAAGGAGCGGGATCACGATTCATCGGACCAGAACCAATACTTGGCATATCCTCAGGATGGCTATCTCAATCTGGGCTGAAAGGAAAACTCTCCAGGCAAGAGTTACCAGGATTAGTTCATTCGAAGGCGTTTATAAAATACCCTTTGAAATCAAGAGCTAAGAAACTTTTAGAGTTTAACAGGGTAAACCTGAAAACTCTAACAGTCCTATATACCGGACAATGCCGACTAAACTATCATCTGCATAAACTCGGCCTAGCGGAAAACGCCGAATGCCGTCTATGCCTGGAGGATGATGTGAAGGCAGACCACATTTTATGCATCTGTCCCGCTGTGGAGAAGATCCGATTCTCAATATTTGGCAAAGGGCAACTGCTGCCAGAGGATCTGGACACATTCTTATCCAATAAAGTTATCAGTTTCATTAAGAGACTGAACTTATTGGGTGAAATATAATTAGGCGTGAGCCACAATAGGCCTGCTGATGGCCGCAGTGGAGGGTCTACTGAGACCCACTCACAACAAACCTAACCTAACCTATTCTTTTTTTTAAAAAAGGAACGCCACTGCCCTAAGCTATTTTTTTCTTCTTTTTCGACATTCACTATTTTATTAATGCACAAAAAAGTTTTCTTATAATTTTTTTATAGGGTGCAACATCTTTGAGTTACTCATTTCAAAATCATTCAAGGCCTACTTATCAACTAGCTGAAATCATTTTAAAAAAATTTCACGGTTTTGCATTTTTCTGTTAATACAATTTCGTATGGAAGGATGAAAAATAGAGTACAAAGTGTACGCATCGTCTGAATTTCATAACAAAGGTCTCAATTATTCCGGAGAAATGGAGAAATGCTCTCAAAAACTAAGCATTTTTAGCTGTAAGTTTATATGTTAGGTTTTTGTGAGTGGGTCCATGTGGACCCTCCGCTACGGCTATCAACAGGCCTATTGTGGCTCAATAAGCTTATATGACAAGCCGATATAATTTTGACGTATTCTATCGATTCTCTAAGTTTTCCGATTAAAATTTTACTCACTCTGTGGAAAAATATACATTTTGTCTTGTTAATTTAACTTTTAAATTCAGAATACGTCTTTCTATGTAAGACTGCATACAATATTTATGACGTAACATAAGAAAATTTTTAATTAAAATAAGATCAGAGATCGTTTTAAATTTTTTCTACTACCATTTGG
Organism: Rhamnusium bicolor; assembly: GCA_029963845.1. Lineage (NCBI taxonomy): Eukaryota > Metazoa > Arthropoda > Insecta > Coleoptera > Cerambycidae > Rhamnusium > Rhamnusium bicolor. The sequence goes on along the minus strand of JANEYF010002575.1, from coordinate 1,414,409 downwards.
AAATGTCCTTGATTTCAATATCTTTATGAGTTAGGAAATGTTGAATTATTACGCACCTGTGCCGAAATGTAAATTAATTATCGTAACAAAAAGCTTTATTTATTAGATAAGATAGATTTATTGGGGTTCAAAATAAAACAAAGAAGGTTTAGTGCCATATTCCCCAAAAAGAAACAATTATGCAGCTACGGACACGTGTTTCGGAGTTATTGCCCCTCATCAGCGTAGCGTAGCTAAGGAATTCGATCTACGATGGGATAGATCAGGAACAAGAACTAAAATAAGGCTGGAAAGTACAGAACACAGTACTCAATTAGTGTCTTCATGTTCCCATGTGCCACATTTGGGGCCTCGATGAGCACAGTCAACACACAGAGCTCTATGTGTACTGCTCATTTCCACCTGGCACATACAAATCAAATAAGATAGATTTATTGGGGTTCAAAATAAAACAAAGAAGGTTTAGTGCCATATTCCCCAAAAAGAAACAATTATGCAGCTACGGACACGTGTTTCGGAGTTATTGCCCCTCATCAGCGTAGCGTAGCTAAAATTCGATCTACGATGGGATAGATCAGGAACAAGAACTAAAATAAGGCTGGAAAGTACAGAACACAGTACTCAATTAGTGTCTTCATGTTCCCATGTGCCATATTTGGGGCCTCGATGAGCACAGTCAACACACAGAGCTCTATGTGTACTGCTCATTTCCACCTGGCATATACAAATCAAATAAGATAGATTTATTGGGGTTCAAAATAAAACAAAGAAGGTTTAGTGCCATATTCCCCAAAAAGAAGCAATTATGCAGCTACGGACACGTGTTTCGGAGTTATTGCCCCTCATCAGCGTAGCGTAGCTAAGGGAATTCGATCTACGATGATAGATCAGGAACAAGAACTAAAATAAGGCTGGAAAGTACAGAACACAGTACTCAATTAGTGTTTTTATGTTTCTCCATGTGCCACATTTGGGGCCTCGATGAGCACAGTCAACACACAGAGCTTATGGTACTGCTCATTTCCACCTGGCACATACAAATCAAATAAGATAGATTTATTGGGGTTCAAAATAAAACAAAGAAGGTTTAGTTGCCATATTCCCCAAAAAGAAACAATTATGCAGCTACGGACACGTGTTTCGGAGTTATTGCCCCTCATCAGCGTAGCGTAGCTAAGAATTCGATCTACGATGGATAGATCAGGAACAAGAACTAAAATAAGGCTGGAAAGTACAGAACACAGTACTCAATTAGTTTTCATGTTCCCATGTGCCACATTTGGGGCCTCGATGAGCACAGTCAACACACAGAGCTCTATGTGTACTGCTCATTTCCACCTGGCACATACAAATCAAATAAGATTAGATTTATTGGGGTTCAAAATAAAACAAAGAAGGTTTAGTGCCATATTCCCCAAAAAGAAACAATTATGCAGTAGGACGTGTTTCGGAGTTTTCCCTATCAGCGTAGCGTAGCTAAGGAATTCGATCTACGATGGGATAGATCAGGAACAAGAACTAAAATAAGGCTGGAAAGTACAGAACACAGTACTCAATTAGTGTCTTCATGTTCCCATGTGCCACATTTGGGGCCTCGATGAGCACAGTCAACACACAGGGGCTCTATGTGTACTGCCCCAAATGTGGCACATGGGAACATGAAGACACTAATTGAGTACTGTGTACTGTACTTTCCAGCCTTATTTTAGTTCTTGTTCCTGATCTATCCCATCGTAGATCCAATTCCTTAGCTACGCTACGCTGATGAGGGGCAATAACTCGAAACACGTGTCCGTAGTGCATAATTGTTTCTTTTTGGGGAATATGGCACTAAACCTTCTTTGTTTTATTTTGAACCCCAATAATCTATCTTATTTGATTTGTATGTGCCAGGTGGAAATGAGCAGTACACATAGAGCTCTGTGTGTTGACTGTGCTCATCGAGGCCCCAAATGTGGCACATGGGAACATGAAGACACTAATTGAGTACTGTGTTCTGTACTTTCCAGCCTTATTTTAGTTCTTGTTCCTGATCTATCCCATCGTAGATCGAATTCTTTAGCTACGCTACGTGATGAGGGCAATACTCCGAAACACGTGTCCGTAGCTGCATAATTGTTTCTTTTTGGGAATATGGCACTAAACCTTCTTTGTTTTATTTTTGAACTCCAATAAATCTATCTTATTTGATTTGTATGTGCCAGGTGGAATGAGCAGTACACATAGAGCTCTGTGTGTTGACTGTGCTCATCGAGGCCCCAAATGTGGCACATGGGAACATGAAGACACTAATTGAGTACTGTGTTCTGTACTTTCCAGCCTTATTTTAGTTCTTGTTCCTGATCTATCCCATCGTAGATCGAATTCCTTAGCTACGCTACGCTGATGAGGGGCAATAACTCCGAAACACGTGTCCGTAGCTGCATAATTGTTTCTTTTTGGGGAATATGGCACTAAACCTTCTTTGTTTTATTTTGAACCCCAATAAATCTATCTTATTTGATTTGTATGTGCCAGGTGGAAATGAGCAGTACAATAGAGCTCTGTGTGTTGACTGTGCTCATCGAGGCCCCAAATGTGGCACATGGGAACATGAAGACACTAATTGAGTACTGTGTTCTGTACTTTCCAGCCTTATTTTAGTTCTTGTTCTGATCTTCCCTCGTAGATCGAATTCCTTAGCTACGCTACGCTGATGAGGGGCAATAACTCCGAAACACGTGTCCGTAGCTGCTAATTGTTTTTTTTTGGGGAATATGGCACTAAACCTTCTTTGTTTTATTTTGAACCCCAATAAATCTATCTTATTTGATTTGTATGTGCCAGGTGGAAATGAGCAGTACACATAGAGCTCTGTGTGTTGACTGTGCTCATCGAGGCCCCAAATGTGGCACATGGGAACATGAAGACACTAATTGAGTACTGTGTTCTGTACTTTCCAGCCTTATTTTAGTTCTTGTTCCTGATCTATCCATCGTAGATCGAATTCTTAGCTACGCTACGCTGATGAGGGGCAATAACTCCGAAACACGTGTCCGTAGCTGATAATTGTTTTTTTTGAATATGGCACTAAACCTTCTTTGTTTTATTTATTAGGTTTGTCCCAGCAGTAGTCAGAAACGGTTTCAAACTGTCCTCGAATTGCGCAAAATTAAATTGGCGTTCCAGCAGACAATAATCGAGGATTCTGATTATTAGTTCAAAGTTAGTTTTTAATCGATTTCAAACGGTTTGAATAATTCGCGGATTCTCTACGGATTTTAGTGTGGTTATGAGGAGTTCAAATATAAAATGTCGTTTAAAACTATTTAAATTATATACGTATTTGTGAATAACCTAACATTCTATAGTAGCATTCTCAAGTTTGCATAAGAATAGAAATGATTAGCTCCATCTTCTAAAACTATTGTTTTGGGAAATTTAAACACAAATGATTCAAAATAACTGCAACAACAGAGGTATAGGTGATGTTATTTATAAGTTTCAAATATCATGCGGAAAAGTGAGAAAGTGCGAAAAAACAAGAAAGCAAAAAACTTTATGCCATCAGTATAAAATGCCAACTAATTCCCGACTAGTCGATGTTGAGACATGTGCATTTAAAAAACTCATCAAACCGTTTGTGATTTTCTGCTGGGACAAATCTATTATAAATATTCTTTACAGTTAGTGAATATATTTTTTTGAGAAAGTAGAGCTATTTATATTAACCACTTATTTTAGACCCAGTATTTTAAAAACCCACTTGAGGTTCTTTCCCTTTGGAGTTTTCAATGCATCTCTCTGCGATATTAAGGGATTTTTATTCACCATGTCATTTGAGAGTGATAATGTCTGCTTCTGCATCAGCCAGCAACGTAGCAGATGATTCCCTCAAGCAACGACGATTGTGAAACCAGCTGATTAGAAGGGAATTTGGAAGAAAAAGTTTTACTAAGATAGTTTTTTTATGAAACATATTTTTTTTTTTCAATAAATTAAACCCGTGTGGAACATTTGGTGAATCCTCTATTGTTATAGTATTAATTGTATTTCATACGTCAATTCAAAAAGAAATGCTAAAGCTTATGCACTTTTGGTAGATTAATAAATAGAATACTTATCTCATTTTTCTTTTTTTTAATAAATAGTTTTTATATTAATTTACAATAAATTTTCTTCTGCTTTCTGCAATGTACTTTTGAGATAATAGTTATAAAATTATTATTCTAGTTGTGAATTTATTATAATTTAGCAAGTTATAAAACTGTATCATAGCAATAAGAGTAACAGCACAAGAAAAGAAAACGCCTACAATAAAAAATACGTTTATGTTTGACGAATTTAACCAACTACAACATTAAACTGAAATTGACTCACTGCACTGATTAATTAAATTATCTACGTTTATTTATTGTTATATATACAGGGTGTCGTAACAGAGACGTAAAGGATTATCTTATTTGCTTTTATCGTAATAATACGGGCCTATCAACTAAGATCACCTCATTTTTGCTATGTAGCTAGATTTGTTATTGTTGTAAGAAGTCATTAAATTCTCTTATAACTCCCTTTTTTACTAGTTATTAAGATTTAACGAATTTTTTACGAGTTATTTTGTATTATTTTAGTTAAACTAATTTTTTGGGATCAAAATTGTCATATTTAATCAGTGTTGTAAATAACAATATTTAGGCATAAATTAACAAAAGTATACTATATTATACATGTTTTATAAAAATCGTTTGGTTTTTGCAAAATAACGAAAGCGAGAATGACCTGTGAATATGAAAATATTGAAATATACTTAGGAAAGGCGTATATTATGGAGAATTTCTGAAGGACTGTTTAATGAACAGTTTTTATTGCCATTTCCATATAGCTTGTTATTATTTATTTGCATATTTAATCAAGAATGTATTTCCAAACAACTCGAGCATTGGGTGTGTATCCGTTCAGCCATAATGTGATTTCTCAATTACAGACCCTCAGATGCAGACAAAAAACATTCATCAGTTGTAAGAAAAATTCAAAAAACAATGAAAAATTTGGTTCTTTGATACTGATCGCAAACGACGCGTCGCGAGATATGTTAAAATCTAGACAAGAAACATACATATCTAATTATGATGAACTGATTCACTACAATTGAAAGAAGAAAACCCACAGATTTTCTCCGATTCATCTATTGATGAAGACAATAATGACAACGATTAAGCCACTAAACATAGTATGAAGAAGAAGACAAGCCGACAAGGTAATATGACGAAAAAAAATAAGTAGTCATATTTTCAGGTCAGTTCGTGGATTAGGGTTAAAGAATACACTTCAGACCTTATGGGTTACTTACATTTTTATTTTTTGCGGCCAAGTTTCGGCATCAATAAAAAATGCCAAATTTTTGTGCAAAATTTCCACTGGCATCCAATAAAAAGATATAAGAGTGAAATCTGTAGAGGTTATTCAAACAAAAGCTTGCTGTGGAACCTTACTGTCTATAATTGAGAATATACTGAACACTGAATATTATATATAATATATAACTTCCTTCTCTGTACTTATATATTCTCCTGGGTCGGAAATTCCACGCAGGTTACCATAGTTTCCCGCTTGTGCGATGCTTGGTCATACAGAGCCGTCCAGGTGGAAACTACAAAGGTGCGACTGGTTGTCAGTGGTTTTTCTTTAGTGTATTTTCTAAGTTGTGTCCATCATTTTAACTTAGCTACACCGTATTGATGAGGACCAACAAGTTCGAAGCACGTGTCCATAGTTTTGCATTCTTCCACCATCTGCATTCTGTTTGCATTCTTCGACATTTTGCATTCTTTATGAGGGCATACCCGTTAAATCAAAATATTTTGTACTGTAATGTACATAATCCCGCGATATAACTTTCTTCTTTGTACTTATATACAATTGTTGGAAAAAATTTTTTGGGTAAGGGTCCTTATTTTGAGAAAAACTACTTTTTTAACTTGCCGACGTTTCGGTAATTTTTATTACCATCTTCAGGGCACTGTAAGATATAAAATTATGAAGTGTAACACTTGTAAAAAATGTAAATAAAAAAAAGTGTATATAACATGTGGTACAAACAATAAAAAAAAAGTTATTAAATAACCACGTTATATTATATACACTTTTTTTTATTTACATTTTTTACAAGTGTTACACTTCATAATTTTATATCTTATAGTGTCCTGAAGATGGTAATAAAAATTACCGAAACGTCGGCAAGTTAAAAAAGTAGTTTTTCTCAAAATAAGGACCCTTACCCAAAAAATTTTTTCCAACAATTAATAAGTCGGTCTAAAAACTTTTCTATTACTTATATATAATGTTTTATATGCAATTATAATTACACACAGGTAATTCTCTGTTACCTCAAAGTAAATCTTGTAAAAAAGGGGCTATGCATTTGTAAACAACGAATACACACTTAATATGCGAGAAACTGAGATTAATTTCCGCTTGAGACATAACCCATTTCCTAGGCCGAGGATCGAACTCAGGACTTGGGAGTATTCAGCAAATGTGGTTACCTCTTCACTACGGAATAACATACGTGTGTGTTAAAATTTTTTTACAATCCAGGAACAAATTCTGACCGAGGAAATATTTTTTTTTGTACTTTGATGCAATATTTGGAGAAATATGCAAATATTATTTTTAAAATTTATTCGATAATGAACTCTATATGAGTATCTAATTATTGTGCCTTTCATATACTCTTAATAGTGGTTCTTGCACATATTAAAACTTCAATCCTTCAGCATAAAGACGGAATATATCTTGGCCGAGTTATTTCTCATCCAAGACTTAGCAAAATGATACGATTCACCCAGGTGACTACCACAACTTTCCAGGCAAGGATATCCACTGTATATCCTTATTCTAGTCAATGTGTCTGGGTTAGACCCTTACAGCTCCACGTTCCATACATACTACTGTCTTACGAATACAACTCTACTGCCTTCTGAAGTCAAGATTGTTATACCCTCAGACTACTACATGAGAAACCATCGCCGTTTGTAGATATGTCAAAACTTTAAATGTCAAAAAAGACAAATAAATAATTGTATTTAAGAACACAATTTTTGATTTTAACAAATTCTTTGGAGTATTGGCGATTGACTACTTTTTTATACTAGTAATTACAAATATGTATCTAGCATGGGAAAGAAACAGTAGATATTAAAGTGATAAAATTACAATTTGAAACATTAAACTTTTTCAATATTTAGTGTACACTAGACATTCAGCTTTCGCTATTTATAAGGTAACGATTGTGATTATTATGAAAAAAGTCTTTCAAAAGTATATATTCAATATGAAACAGAATGTATTTAACTCCATTTCTTTCTGTAAATTACGAAAGATTAAAATTATAAAATACCCCTTAATAAGATGTTTCTCAATACTTTAAAATATCTGGTATTTCGATCTTATAAATAGAAAATGGAAAACTTCAGTTTTCCACTGTACTGTAAATCTGATTGTAGCCTGGTCGAATTCATAGCTCTTACTCTTGTATTTTGATCACCATCTTAATAAAATGATAAATATTTCACTAGCGAAACTGATATTCTTATTGAAAAGAAACATTGTTAGCTTGTTTTGTTTAAGATAGAAAAGCTACGAATGTAAAATAATCTATTTATACTAATATTAACAATACAAAACGGGTTAACATCTAAAACATATTTTTCCAAGAAATATTTAAGGTGTAAGCAGATTTTCAGTTGTAATAATGTTTTTACACATAGCGCTCGTATTTTTGATTGTCAGCTAAAGATTTTTAATATACCACAGTTTTACAGCTTTCAAGTATTATTTTTGGAAAGTTGAAACTGAAAGTTGTTTTCTGAAGAAAACCAAGGGAATTAGTTAGTTAGTAGCTTTTCTTAACGTTATATTATCTCGTATGAATAATTTACTTCAACATAAAAATTATTTATTCCGGTCAACCTAATCACAGAATTTTATTTTGAAATTTCACAATAATTTTGGAAGTTTTCATAGCATAAACTTGAAAATTGGCAACTTTAAATTTTTTGGCGTGACAAATAAGAAATTTCAACTAATTTTAACGTTGTTCATAGAGGGCGCTAGTTATATTCTACTGCTTTGATAAATCGAGGCTTATTTATCGAAAATCTAAAAGAACTTCCATTTTTGCATAAAAAAGTGACTCATGTTTAATTTGAATATTTCTATCCGTTATCGAGATATTTGCTCTTAAATGTTTCAATGCATTTCCTTTTTATGCAATTTTTTATTCTTAAAAGACAAAGTGTGCAGGGTAAATTATAAATAATTGATAGAAATAGCACAAACACACAGAATCATAATTTAATATTAGTTTTTATTTTTACTGTCTACAAATAAAGTTAACTTTGTATTGAAACTTTTGGGAGAAAATATCTCGAAAATGGATAGAGATATCTAAATTAAGCAAGAGTCACCATTTATGTAAAGAAGGGTGCTCTTTCAAATTTTCGATTTTTGTTTTGCCCATAATTCTACAGTTAAAAGAAATATGCTTCGATTTATCATTGCAGCAGTGTATAAGGAGCGCCCTCTATGAGCCACGTTAAAGTTAATTGCAAATTCTTACTTATCATGCCAAAAAACGTAAAGCTGCCAATTTTCAAAGTTGATACTATAAAAACTTTCAAAATTATTGAGAAATTTCAAAATAAAATTCTAACTTTGAATACTCTGCATCTCTTAAAACAGCAACATTTGTATAAGGGATGTTAGGCTCAATCGTCATATTTTCGTATCAAAGCTGAATTGAAATGCTGAGTTTATATGTAATTAATCTCGAGAAATAGGGGGTGATCATGTTTTCTAAATCACCTTCTATTATAGATAAGATTTGTAAATTAAATATTTAATGTGATGTCTTTACTTCATCATGAGATTACTGGGTTTGAATAATTGGAAAAAATATATATCATATGATATTTAACATTATTATCATTTTTTACTGTAGTAAGTATTTGAATCAAGTGAAGTCTTCACAAACAAGAAGATCTGTAATTAAACCTAAAGCAGTTTTGAATTGGTCTTTTGAATATTGGTAAAGAATGATGGTTTTCAAACTTTAAGTCCTGAAAAATCTCGAACATAACAAGATAATGTCTCCGTATTATAAATTTTCTTTAAATAGACCATCATAATTGAGTATCTCTTATGGAATGGCTGCCATCGAACACTCGGCGGCGTTACTTAGATTTTTGGTATTTCAGAAACATTTTATTACATAAAAATTGTCAACATATCTAAACAAATAAATTTAATGTACATAATAGCCTTTATATTCCAGATTTGGACCAAAAATGTAATATAATCTATAACTAAGTATTGTGATACACAATTTTGAGTATTTTGAAAATGTGTTGTGACGTACCATTATTCATGATAAATAGTTGTAATAATATTGTACATTATACATAAATATTGGCCTTTTGCTCTTATATAGGTATTACTTACATTTTTCATAAGATGAAAACATATCAGAACAATTTTACGTTCCTTGTTTTATCTTCTAACGGAGTGAATGTCGATGTTATTTATATTTGACGATGGGACCCACTTTTATTAATTTTGAATGTAAAGTTATTCTGGTATATATTATAGAGATATATGCGATAACAAAAACTTTATACACTTAAGCTACATCATTATACATTATAACTATATATTTATTACTACAACTCTTAGCTAGGCAAAAATACATTAAAAAAATTGTATAGATTTAATATCTTCATGTTAAATAAAAAGAACTTTTATTATTAAATTAAATTAAATCATTCTTAAAAGCATATATTTTGTTCATGCTGTAAAATATTGTTGAATTCTTCCTGAAAATAATAGTATATGATGTAGACATTTCGATAAAATACATACTACAGATTATCTAGTTTTTTTTATCACCTGTTATTCACCTATGTGCATAAAGTAGATCCAGTTTAAAAGTATAACTGTGAAAAAAAAGTCACTCAAAATTTTCAAAAAACTAAAGTTTAAAATCTTCCCATCTGCACATGTAGACATATTGAATAATAAAAGACAAATTAAGAGTTGTAAAGATGGTATACCCTTTGAGCAGAGTTGTAATGAATAGTCAATTTCCAACTATGCGACCACCAACAGAGGAGTTTTGCAAAGGAGCACCTTAGGACCATCGTTGTTTACTATTTATATAACAGACTTTAACTCGTACCTTAAAAACTGCGATATTTACAAATATGATGATGATACGCAACTTTACTTTTCTTTTAAACCTAACGAGCTGAACGATTCTGTTAACAAAATTAATTCTAAGATCATGCCATCTATTTCTAAAGCGCACGATCTGGCTTAAAATGAACAAAAACTGAAATTCTCGTTTTTGGTATAAATAGTTAAACAATTGTTGAAAATCTCAAATTTAAAATTAATATAAATTTAGGTACAAAATTTAATATTTAAATATCTTACACAAAAATCATATGAAAAGCTACAACTTTTCAATATACATAAAGCTATACTCTATTAAACCAAACTTGTGTGATTCACTAATATTATCTCTATTTAGTTATTGTGATATACTTTATGGCCCGCTTTGATACAAAAGGTTAAGAAGTTTACAAAAAAATCAAAATGCTTGCACAAAGTACAGTTAAAATTTAAGAAAATCGGACCACATATCCTCAAAACTTCTAAGTGTCTAAATTTGAACAAATGTTTTATTCTAAGTAGCTAAATTTACACAAATGTTTTCAGTTTCACATTACTTATTTAACTTATAAGATTAGTAAAATGAAAACTCCTGAATATTTGTTTAAAAACTTGTCAGAAGAAAACATATTGATGACTGCCCTACGAGTAGTTATGGTTTGTACAGAATTATTCATTATAAATTACCCAAACGTTTGTAACGAAATTGCAAGCCATATTATTCCAATTTGTTGTTGTCCGCGATGAATTAAGTTTCTGCCAGTCTAGTCCAGATGGCGCCACTGATTTCTACTGAAACAGTTGGTTTTCATTTTTTATAAGCACAAAAATCTACCAAACCAATTGTTCCAGTAGAAATCAGTGGCGCCATCTGTATTACACTGACAGAAACTTAACTCATCTTGGATAACAACAACCTGAAATGAAATAGCTTGCAATTTCGGTACACAAGGCAACTGTTCCAGTAAAAATCAGTGGCGCCATCTGGACTAGACTGGCAGAAACGTAATTCATCGCGGACAACAACAGACTAGAATGAAATGGCTTGCAATTTCGTTACACCGTTATCATCGTTATTAGTGTCTATAGAAAAAAAGTTTTAAATAAAAGTTGTGTGGTTATGACCGAATTTTGTTTAAATGCTATCAAAAGTACAATAGCGTGCAGATTTCAGGAGATATAAAAAAATAATATATTTTTTTAAATGGGATACCATGCATATTATTAAATTTTTTAATGATCCTTTGTTCCTGATTTCAAAAATATACTATATGTTACCCCTACCATATACCGTTTTTGATTTATTAAATGTCGAATATCTTAGTTAAACTAGTTACTGTAAATATGGAAATGTTAACATTATTTAAATGAGCTATGAAAATGACAACTATTATCTTTGATAATGATGATGATAATGAAATAATCAAAATGGTTTACAGTGAGGAAGAAAAGTCCAAATATTTACTTGTTATATACAAAATAACAAAAATAAACGTGCAGCAAAAACAGCATATAGGGTGTTGTATCCAAATTGTCCAACACCATCAGAAAATACGTTCAAAAATATTTACCGAAAGGTGAATAATACCTCCAGTTTTAGTAGAGAAATGCATATAGTTCAAACAAACCAGAAAGAACAGCTACTGCTTCATTTCGAAGGTAAGCCCACCCATATTTATTCGCGAATAGACTTTTTGAAACATTGTATTATTTTTTAGAAAATTCTAAATGTAGTATAAATAATGCAGTCCATCAGTTAGGTCAAAGTTATTCCAAAATTCAACGTACGTTAAAAAAATAACAACTACAGACCATATAAAATTTTACCCATACAAGTTTTAACAGAGGCTCATAAAAGGAAAAGGCTGCACTTTTGCCGCCAGATGATTCAAAAGTTGGATGAAGATCGCGATTTTTTTACTAAAATATTTTGGACTGATGAATCATCCTTTTCTACGGCAGCAGTTTTTAATAGGAAAAATCGAGGATCGTGGGAAAATAAGCACAACAGAAAAAGTATATTAAAACAAATAAAAAAATCAGGAAGAAGAACTGTTAGCATTTGCTGTGGAATTTTCAGAAACAAAATTGTTGGGCCTATATTTATGATTATACTTTAACTGAGGTTACTTATCTGGAAATAATTATCCCAGAAGCAGAAAATATTCTTTTGCAGAATTTTCCGGAAGCCGAACTTGATGATATGACTTGGATGCAGGATGGGGCAACTCGGCATAGTGTTCTACTCGTTCTAGATCAATTGAATAATGTATTCCCAATATCGACCTATTAAATGGCCACCTAACAGTCCGAATTTGATCTCTATGGATTCATTTTTTTTTGGGGATTTCTAAAAGACATTGTTAATAATAATAATAATAGTGTTCAAGTCATTAAAGACAGGATTCGATATGAAATAAACATTCTGAATGTAAATAATAAAGCCATTTCCGGTGCAATTATAAATATAAGAAGACGTTATCAATTATGCATTGACAATAATGGTGGACACATCGAACATCTTTTATGAGTCATCATTTATTTATATTTAAATTTCCTAAATAAATCTTTGTTATCTATTTTGTATAAATATTTGGTTTTTTCTTCCTCACTGTAAACCATTTTGATTTTTTCATTAAAGAAATGTTACTTATCAAGCATAATAGTTGTCATCTTCATAGCTCACTTTAATAATGTTAACTTTTCCATATTTACAGTAACTAGTTTAACTAAGATATAAGACGTGTAATAACAAAAACAGTATAAGGCAGGGGTAATATATGGTATATTTTTGAAATCAGGAACAAAGGATCATTCCAAAAATTTAATGATGTTTAAAAAAATACATTATTTTTTTATATCCCCTGAAATCTGCGCGCTACTGTACTTTTGATAGCATTTTAACAAAATTCAGTCATAACCACACAACTATTATTTAAACCTTTTTTGCTATAGGCAATAATAACGATGATAAGGGGTGGGTAATTTATAATGAATAATTCTGTACAATGTCCTTAGAGACATAAATGAAGAGTGGAAAAGCAAGGGAGCCTAAGTGCCAGAGACATAATTTAACAGGAAATGAGATGTTAGCTTTTGGCACCAAGGCTCACTAGCTTTTCCATAATTCAGAAGGGTGAAAACACTAGGGAGTCTAAGTTCCAAAAAACAAATTAGTTGTAAAAAAATAGTTTGGATATTAACAACTCTCAGTAGGTATATAGAGAAACAAGTTTATTGAACTGCAAAAAAAAATATTAAATAAATGTCTTCATACAGATATATGTTAATACTAAATACTAAAAAAATGAAAAGAAATTAATTTGGAAGATTTCGGTAAAATTGCTTGGAATCTTCTTTATTGATGTAAGGTACCAATTTCAATAAATATTTCTTGATTTATTATAACACATCTTGGGTTTTCATCTAAGTTACTTGTTTTAAATCTTCAAGTGTTTTCTCTTTTTTCAATAATCCTTTTTTTTTCCAGTTTTCCATTTCGCCATTTGAAGTTTTTACTACAACGTATCCTCCAATTAAAAGTACTTCAGATACCCTTATACCAGTAGCTTTTGAAATGTTCATGTTTCTAGTGCAGCCCTGCTGCATTTCAAAAAAAGTATGCTTTAGCGTCCATATCTACGATCTCAAAAGGATTATGATGTCTAGTAGTTTTCACAATATCATGTAACTCTGATCGAATAGAATCATTTGTCTTTCGTTTTATTTTTTCGATGACAGCAAAGTCTTGGTCACAACTAAGAAAACTATGTCCACTTACAAGAAATTTGTGAGTTATTTGTTTGAAGTGCCCATGAGCTACTAAACACATCAATAGGAACAACATCATTCGATATTTATTCTGGCCAGCTCGGTTGTCTGACCAGATTATTATCCGTTTTTGTGATATAAAGTATTAGTCCTATTTAATACCGCAAGAAGACATGAGGTAATTTCATCTCCGATCCTAGAAGCTGTGGCTGCATGCCATAAACACATGTAGGCTTTATTGATGTTGCTAATATGCACAGCGAAGTAGCAGCAGGACAGTTGCCTTTTCACCATGAGTCAAGGTAGGAACGAACATAACCTACTGTAGATCTATAAGAGTAAACATAGCAGATGGCAAAGTGTAAGCAGAAACATCAAATTGCATATGACGTAACGCAATTTTGTATTTCAAATGATGCAAATTTAATTTGACTTTGGCGCTGGGACTTGCATTAATATTACTATTAACGGAACATGCCAATAAATCACAGACTTTGCATGTATCTTTTCTGGGGCGATGAAACGAGAGATTTAGTTTTAAATATACGACTCTAGTATTCGTACGTAAGAGAGGAATTTGGATTTTCTTCTTTGAATGAATAAAAAGTCTATTAATATAAAGATCAGGACTATAAGATACTGTTTTGAGGACTTACTTCCACCATAATGACTTCCTTCTGAAGGCATAGATATTATATGATTATTAACCGTTTACTTAACTGCTTCTGTAAATTTTGTATTTTTTGTTCCTCTTTTTTCTTTAAAAACATACTCTCCATATTGTTTCCTTAGAACTATATTGTGTACTCTTTTGTCAGATAACAAGAGAGTATTGCAAAATATTTTTTTACATACATAAACTAATTTTCAATTTTCATCAGAAACCTGGTAATAACCTGACCACTGTCGTTGCCTCTTATTAGCTGTATTATATTGGCCATGTCATCTTCTCTGAATTTCAGAGATTTGTATCAATCCCATTATGTACGTTCCTTGAGTCTTCTCATCTAGCGAATAAAATTCCGTGTGAAGTTTAATTCTCTGCTCAAATGAGAGAACGTGGCAACTATACTGGCATTTACAACTTATCTGTAAAATAATAACACGTTTTAGTTCACTTCTACCAAAATAACCAAACTTCAAAATTTACCTTTTTATCGGGCTTTGGTTTTGCCGGCAATAATCACTTTGAATTTGATACTCCTTCCCACTGACTCTTTGCTTACTTCTTTCTCGTTTTTTGTTAATTTTTACAGAACTAATCATGTTTTTTCCATGACGATAAATTAAACGCAATGATATACATAATTTGCAATACACGTGTCTGGCACTTAGGTCCAAGAGCCCATGCTCTGCTCTTGGACATACACCTCCCGCCATCTATGAAACGAAACTGTAGGCTTAAAATATGAAATAAGGGGTAAGGTCTCCTATTAAGACATCGACTATGGCACTTTGGTCTATTATCTGCGAAAAAGTCACAATTAGAGTTTTTGGCACATAGGCTCCCTAGCTTTTCCACTCTTCAAATATGCGCAATTTCAGAGATTATTTAGTTACAATGCTACTAAAATATTTATTAAGCAATTTCAGAATGTCAAAGTTCAACCCCGTATTACAATATTTAGGCAAAACGCCAAAACATATCTTGTCTAACAGAGCCTAAATCGATGATCATTTGTTGTATCTTTTTGTTTAAAGAAATGCATTGCAATTTTAATTTAATATAATTTACACGGTACCTACTCGAATTATTTCTGTACTAAGATGGTTGCGTGGAAAGCGATGAAATATCGAACATTGAGTCGCCATCTTTAGGGGACGTTTTTTTTTGTAATCACTGTTATTACTGAATAAATACACAATTTATTTATTTATTTATTTTCTGGAAATTATTGTCCCGAGTATTACATATATTGTGATTAATATATGCCAGATAATCATGGCATGCATCTGGGCATGCAGATGGAGGTCCTGATATCCTGAAAGACGTACGAGAGCTTATATAAAGGCATACTGAGACAACCACTGAAACATATCGAGACGTTAAATGTAAACTACATAGTCTGTGTACTGAATCATTAGACATGGGTCTCTGAAATGGCAACGTTAAATGTAATCCAGACGCATACAAGCCGTCGTTCGTTAGCGTTAGTATTAGCAGAGCATTTTCCATCTAACTGTCGTGCTACCAATAGTGCACAATTTGCACGATACGATGCCAGTTTTCAGTCTTCCTTCAATGTACTATGTCTACTTTAGTATACATACCGTAGTTATAAGAATTTATACAATGGCAAACTAGTCGTTTACTTTTTGATCATTCGAAAGTATTTGACACAGTATGCACAGAATTTCTAATCACTAAAATATTGGACTATCAGTAAATATTCTGCATTAGGTTAAGTCTTACATGGAGGGACGAAATATGAGATCAGAGGAATATGATGTTAAACTTGGTACTCCTCGAGGCTCTATTCTGAGTCCTCTACTTTTTTTAGTATACGTAAACGATCTGAATATATTATCAACAAATTAATCACATTTGCAAACGATACTACTATTACTGTTGTAGTCGATACTTCGTAAGAATTGGACTCTGTAGTTGGTAGCATAAAAAATCAATTTATCACTTGGAGTCAGCGCAACCAGCTTTATACTTAATGAGTCCAGAAGTACAGCAATCAATTATTTCATAAAGAAATGTATACCAATTTCTATATGTCTATCGCAAAATATTAATTTTAAATAGAAGGTAAAATATCTAGGTAACCACATAGATACCCAGGACACGCATGTCAAAAGAATCTGTAAAATTAAGCAAGGTATATTATGGCATAAGGCAAATGAAAAGCCTTCTTAATGTATCACGATTGCTAAATACTGTGCGTGCTCCCATATATATTTAAATATAATTAGCTGGGGATGTGCCCAGGTAATTCAACAGGGTGTTCGTTTTGCAGAAAAAAATTAATTTGGGCTCGGTTTTACAATACTATAATTATGAATTAGTGTAAAGTAGGGATTTTACATTTGTCAGTTAGCTTCATTCAGTTAATTAATTACCTTAATTGGTGGAAGAGGGATGGTTTAACTCTCAATTAACATAATTTATAAATTCTAACCTAGAATCAAACAAGAGAAGTACCTAACTTAAAATTTATAGCAGACATTTGTTACAATGGGTTATGATATAAATGCTTATTCTAGTTGTGAAGTAATAAGGAGACCGAAAATTATTCGAATTCATCCATATTACTTCGAGGAGTTTGAGAGAAAAGTTTTTTGACCGTTTCCGTTTATCTCCGCGAACTGTTGAGAATCTGTTCGCTGAAATTGAAGGTAGTGGGGATGAGCTCTCGCCCGTTTTCATAATTATCTGCTTACTTTTGGCAAACTTCTCCTTGATTTTTTTTATTGGCATATTTAATTGTAAGGGATTCATAGTCTTTAAATTGCCACGACTATTAAATTCTGACTCAGCTTTGTGCCAAACATGTTCTTTGTCCCTCCATGTTGTAACTTTACTTTTTTGCATTCTATCACAGATTGAATAACGTTGCAAATACACAACAACTAAGTTTTCATGTTCAGTATTTTTTTTGAGAAACAAAAGACAATTTTTTTAAATTGGAATTTTTTTGTTGTAAAAAAATTCATTGGATTTATTTGAAAATGCTTTTTACTGACAATGCCTGACATAATTTAAAGTCTTAAAACTTCCCAGAGAAGCATCAAAAAATTCAAACAAAATTACTGTTAAATTTTTATTTGCTAAAAATAGGTTCATAATTTTTACAGAGATCATACAAAATATTGTTTAAATACAATGTTATCCAAATACCTTCATAAATTTGTACATTGAAATAATTATAATAAAATTTACACAATACTTTAAACCTCATTCTTTTAAAGAACGGCTAAGTACATTGATCCCAAAAATTCTACCACAACCAAACAAAAACAAATATAACACTCTAAATTTAATAGCAGTCAAGCTACTAAACAAGTATATAGATCACTGTAATTTATTGCACAAAAATAAGGAGACTTAAAGGAGATATACGTATGTACAAAACTCTAAAAATAAAAACAGATTATTTAAAAAATAGAATGTTGGTTAGATAATATACAACTTATTTTGGACAAATAGAATACTTAAATATTAATACAACACGATTTAATACTTTAAAGTACCTAAGTGGTATTTAAACATGACAACAATAATTAAAATAATTTTGGAAAAAAAATGTTGTCCATTTTTGACTAACTCGTTATAAAATACTTAAAAATAGGTGTACTTTTTCCTTGACGTGTGTATATTAACTATATTTAATTATAAAAATATATCGTTGTGGTGAAACCTCAAAACTAAACTATTTACTTACAGTGTAGGAATACCTTAAAGGTCAATATAAACCTGATGGTAAGTCTGTAACCTTACCACTCAGCTTGCTGCTCGCAAACTCCTGAACTTTTGTAGTTAGTACGTTAATATGATTATTCACCACAATTTGTCCAGAATACAACCCTGCATTGGTATGTCCCCTTTTTATCAAGAAACTCGTACTGGAGCTGTTTCTCTTTTCTTGAACCCTTGGAAAATAATAGGGCACTTCCCCATGGTCCCTCTGCGCCGGCAAAAACATTTTTTGTTTTTCTTCTGAATGCGTACTTAACCTAGATCTAACCTCCCTCTTCGGACTTATGAAAACATTAGATATACTACGACATAGCGAAGTTCCCCCCATAACGTTACCTGAGTCACTTTTGGAACGAAACTGACATGTTTTCTCCTCTCTTTGGTTGGTTACAACAATATCAACCAAAGTGTCCAGTCCATCATCTATTCTGTCCAAGCTTTTGCACTTTATTCTATGATTGGTTAACTCCTGTATAATTCTTTGTTTTTCTTTCTGTTGGCAGACTGTAGCGGGGGTGTTATTATAATGAGAATCGTCATAATTATTATGTTTTCCTGTAAATGTTTTCGGCAGCTGCTTGAAGGATTCGGCTCGTTTAATACTAGTCTTTGAAGGTGTACGCTTGCATAATTTTCTTGTCTTATTATCGACTTCTGCCTGCGGTGTGACCAATTCCTTTTCTAACCTAGGTAGGTGACATTTCGAGGCACTTAATAATGAGTCTGAACCCTCTTCTGACGTAAAGGCAGTTTCATTTTCGAAAAATAACTCTTTGTTGCAATAATCGTAATCTTCTGCTGGTATGAACAAGTGTACTAAACTCCGCGCTCTCCTAGGCGGTTGTGGATGTAAGTTAGAAGGAACAATTTCGCATTCATTAGCTATAGCGTAATCGTCTATATCTACATGCATCCGGACCTTTGCAGCCACCTGAGCTTCTTCAATCCTCTTCCTTTCCTCAGCAAGCTTTAGCTCTTCTTTATTGTAAGCTTCCGTCTCGGCGTCATTGATTATATTTCTAAGTTCTTCTATAACTTCTTCAATAGTGGTTTCTTCTTCTTCTTCTACTTGGGGTTTTGTGGTTTTCATGGGTAAAGTTTCGCTTTGCAAGCTGTAGAGCTCGTATACTGACGATTCTTGTTGCATGTCCTCTTCTGGGGTTAGGCTTCGCTCGGATGAAGAAATGCCTTCATCTTCAGGCGTTGAACCCCCCTAAAAAATACAAGTTAAATAAGATCAGTGATTTTTTTTACGACACTTCGATATTGATTACGTGTAAAATAGTAGACTATTATTGACAGTATCGATTGACGCTGATCATTAATTATTTAAAAATGTTAATGAAACATTTCAAGGTACGCTACTAAATTTTATTTGAGGTAAGTGAAGAATTAAATAGAATGATTTTTTTACATCAGGATGATATATACTGGTATAAGAAAGTTATGTGCTGGCCACATCAGATATTTTAACTGAGCAATGAAAAACCGGCCCTCAATACTCTGATAACATTTTGGTTTGTTTTAAAAAAATTGAAGAACGAGAGTTAGTAAATAATAAATCTGAACTTCATATGTGCAGAACTAAACTGACCTTTATTATTTGCCGAACGCGTGGAACCCTTTGGAGACTTGATAGACTGCAAAGAATGGACCTCTCCTTGAAGTTCACTGCATCTTTCTTTTAGACATTGTTCTAATGATATCAAGATGCCTTTTTCTTCTTGCAAAATCTAGAACGAGTTATTAAAACAGATCTCTATTTTCATGTAAATTATCGGATTTAGTACCTGCACTCTACGCTCTAAGAGAAGGATTTTGTCTCGTAGATTGTCGTTATCTTTTTCAGCATTTTCCAGCCGTGCGGTAAGTCCTTCAACGTCAATTCGGCTCTTCTCCCAGTGGCTCAGTTCTCCAAAAATGGGGTCACTAGTATTCACAGTATTCCCAATATTCTGTGAACAAATTGTAAATTTATGTCGACAAGTATTGATATGATTATTTACTTAATTATTACCATGTGATAGGTAAAGTAACCTTCGATGTAGGCTATGAAGCAATGGATTAAATTGAATTAATAGTTTGAAATATATATACAGGGTGTTTTTAAGCAATGTCAATGATTTCAGGAGACTATTCCTCAAGTAATTTGATGAAGAAAAGTATGAACATATGAACTGAACGATTTGATTTTCCATTATAGGAGTTATGTTCAACTAGAAAATCATAGTTTTAAAAATTTACCCTTTTAATTATTGCGATGTCAAATCCAGCTTGTTCCAGTTCCGCTTGAACGTAAAGCCTTTTCTGTAGTGTTCCTGCACTGTCTAAGAATTTGTTTATAAATCTCATTCCTGCTGTCAGTAGTTCCTTTTGCCCTCCTGCAGAACTCAACATTCCAACCAAAAAGCGGAATCTGACAGGTTCTCCGAATCTCAGTCTGAGCGTTGACATGGCCTCGGATACTGCTGAATGGCCACTTATTGGAGGCTCGCATGCCTTACTCAGAAGCTGAAGTAAAAGAGACTTAAATTATATACCGTAACGCACCATCTTTTTTTAGTAATACCATATTATATTTTAATATCTGATTTTTATACCAAAAATATTTTTAAGAATGTACTGAGAAACTCTAGCCGGTTTTAGTTATATTTAAATATAAGAATTTATGTTCTCCAGTCATCACGTTTTTTTAATAAAAAAAAAAAATGGATTCTGATAAGAGTTCTGGGACAGACAAAATTTTCCTTTTTTTGTTTTTTTATAAAATCGTATGTCACAATCCTGAAGTGCTTTGGAACTTTTGTTGTGACGACAAGGGCACTAAAGTAATTTCCACAAGAGCCAAAACAAAATTAAGGCCCTCCTCATTTTAATAGGTAACAACGTTTTTTGTGTGGGACACTTCAATATAGAAATTCAAAAACTACCTCAAAAAGAATAACTAGTAGCACTCTTTTTGCGGATCCAATAACGAACCTAGTGTTCAAGTAGGGATCAATGATCATACTATTACACAGTGGGTCATAATTCGGACTCACCGGCCAAAACTCTTCTTGATGAATTGGTTATATTTAAGAAATCATGGAAAAAATAGTGAAAAAAAATCTAATCGTCAAATAGGGTGTTTAAGGAGGTAAAAAAATTAACCGCATTGAAAATTATAAAAAGTTGGAAATATATTGATTTTGTGACGGTGATTATTGGACATATAATTAAAAAAATTAGATCTTCAAATTGGGCGTTGAAAACTTTTATTCATATCTTAGTTTCATTATCAAAATCACCAAATAACATAAATACATTTTTAGAATTTTCAACAATTATTATTTTATTAATATTTTAAAATAAATATTTGGTTATTTAATCTCTATCATCATCGTCATCATCATCATCATCTTCATACTAATCTTCATACTCATCAGTTTCACTAGATTCTTCTGAGACTGACAACTCCTGTGTATCTTCAAATGCAAATGTTTCTTTATCTTTTCCTATATCGGATTAATTAAAAGATTTGAAACATCTTGAGACAAGTTGATAGTTGCTTTTTTAAGTAATGGCCTTAAACCTGTAATTAATGGATCAGAAGAAGCTAATAATGCACAGATCAAATCGTCATTTGTTGATGTCCTCCCAACTTTTCTCCTGTGTTTTTCTCTATAGAACTTTAGATCTTTGTTTCGCATTTCTTGTGCTCTCTCTGACAACTGACATATAGGTAGAATTGCTTTGAAAATCATGCAGCATTTGTGAATGCTCGGCACCTAAAACCATGGATATTCCTGTACTAAAAGCTTGGCTGTATTTTTCGCGTAAATGTTAAATTGTTCTTCGTTGACTTTATATCCAGATGAAATGGCAGTTATTATCATAGAATACCTAGAAATTAAATACTCCTTTATGTCCGTAATGCTCACGGATAATGATGGGTTTCGGAAGAAACGCCTTGCCGTGTTTCCATCGTTGGATGTTCCGGCTTCTCCAGGTCTCACTTTATCCATTATTAGACCTATTTTTCCAGCAAACTGCATTTGAATTTCTGCTTTTCTCTTTTTCACACTGGTAATTACTTCTTGGTCTCGGGTCTGCCATTTCTTGGCATCTAAGCGATATGACAGATGAAGAAAATATTCGAAAAATTGTATCCATAGGTGAAGAGTTGAAAGTCCAAAACTCGTTGCGCTTGTGTCGATAACTCTTTGAATAACATTTCCAATATCGTGCATGTCCCTGAGGGTCGCTCTACATACATAACATTTTTGTGCCGAGCTGGTGGCAGTTACTGCATTAAAAACTTTGCCATCAACTATGGTAAACACCAGTTGGTAGGTGATTTTAATGTTATACTCAAAGATTGCTTGTTCAAATGGTAGCAACTTTTAATTTGGTTGCCGATATATTCAAACTCGTATTGGGATAACTCAGTAGTTTCTTTTGCAAATTGAATACGTATTGGCTTACAATATATTGGAGACGAAGGTCTAGGGTTCTGTCAGATAATTTTTTCCCCATAGAGGTACTTTCAACAAACATTTGTATAGAAACCAGTGATGTTATAAAAATATGAGAGTCGTCAATTCTTTGTGCCTCTGAAAATTTTTGCCTGTACTGACTATGCCCGCTGCTTCTATCGAATCCCCATTTCAATATTAACACAATATTTTGCAGGTATTGTTCAACACTCTTCAATTCCTCTTCCTGTGATTCAATGATGCATGAAGAGGTGTGATCTAGAAGGTATTGAAGTCTCACTTCCGCAATTGTTTAGTTCACTGTTAATGATTCCTTAAGAGGATAGCTCTCATACTTTACAGCTCTTTATTATAAGAAGAATAGATGTTGGCCCTGTTTTCTCTTGCATAGGTTCTTATCGTCTGATACTAAGGTTTCCTCAATTTGCATTCAATTAATAAGTATAATGCCTTATTAGCTGAAAACGGTATCGGAATCATTCGCGTTCCTTATCGTAGCCACGTTTCTCGTATTTTGAGACCTCGTGTAGGAGTGACTTTAGTAGCAACAGGGTTTTACACCCTGTTGCTTTCCAGCTGATCGTAGTTTCATCTTAGTGGCATGAGAAAGCTCTGGTGTTGTTAATTTTGTCAAAAGCTCTGCAGTTTTTCTTCTTTTTGATATCTTGCTACCAGACTGAAAATTTTTAATAGGATGACTACTTTTAGATGTCAATGATTAATGAAGGCAACGACACCTCTTTGTTCAACCAGTCATTATATCTACTTAAAAACTTGTCCTTAATTCTACTACATTTATCCCATCTTAGAGTAATTTCACTACAAATGCCATATACTGCCTTCTTCATTTTATCTGTTACTACATTTGGAGCATTCTCGAGTAAAAAAATATGTAAAACATGATTCTGCACTTTCTGCACTTTGGCGCTGCAATTTTCTAAAGCTTGAAACCAAATTTCATGAATTTCCATCCTCGTCATGTTAATTTCGCCCATAATTGCGATTGTCTTTTACCGCAAGAAATGTAAAACGATAATAATTTTTTAAGTTACTTTTAATTTAAGGTAATAAAAAAATTTTCAACCTATAACTTGAAAGAAAGGTCAATAATTCATAGAAAATAAGATACGCTTCTTTGCAAATAAAACCATTATTAAATAAAGTTTTATCATTATTATTATTATTGTTATTAAATAAATATCCAATATTTTAGTTGTAATTAGTAAATAAGCATAAAACAATAATTATATGTCTAGAAAATGACTGACTAAGAATACGTGACACATGTAAATCACGCGTGTGCACCCGTCTTAATAAATTATAACCAAATTTAAAGTAGCAAAAAGTAGTAACTAATTTTTTGAGGAAAGCTTACAGACACTTTGAGTAATTGTTCCAGAAAAATTGAGGTAGCACAACCTCTCCCTACTAATTTTAAAAGTCTAGTCAAATCTAGGTTTTCTCTTAAATAGTTGTCCATGATCGAGGTGATAAATATCGATATAAAAAATATGTGCTCATAAGTTTAAATTTTATTTGAATAGTTTTTTAGTCTACTTACATGCCGATAAGTTGTGAACACAAAATAACAAGTATAGTCACAAAGTATTGTAAAAATAGTGACGTCGAAACTTGGATATATTTCGCATAGAAAGGCTCGTAACAAACTAAATGTCGACAACCACTGTTCTCCTATAAGGTTTCCACCAGTATATTGACCTCAGCAATCTATTGTATTCATTCCAAGATAGTTTCTTACATTGTCATTCAGGTAGACAAGTATCAGCCCAGGATTGGAATGCTGATAAATTTGGGTTTTGGCCGGTGGGTCACAATTTTGTCCCACTGTGTCTTACTTCAAACTATGACTAAGAAGAAGTAGTGTTCACTTGTGGCCGTAAATTAAAACCAATATACTTATTGTTGTAAATACTACGCCCTTGGAGTTGACGGAGCCTGCCGGCTTCTCAGCTGTGATCTCAGATATTATATTATTGAATTAAAGACAAACATTTTTAAGATGAATAGACCATTCATTGGTACAGTTTTTAGTTAGCGAGAGTTTAGTTTATAATAGAGTCAGCTTACGTTCACAAGTGTGCTGATAGGGTTGTTATTTTTATTAATTAATATACTTTTTGTTATATTGAAAGGGTGTTGGAGTTTTACTGGGTGTTTCGCCCACCCTACTTTTACTCTAACAGAGTCAGAAGTGGGATATACCCCAAGTATTTACGCCCGTTTGGATGCCTAGTGAGGTGAAAAGAAAAGAAGAAAAATAGTTGTCAGAAAAATTAAAATTTAGCGTAGTGACTGTGGTTGTAGTGGTGGAAAGTGTTTGTTTTTGGGAAACGTGTAGTATTTGTGACCACTGAACGAGGGGCCGGTGTGAGAAAAGAAAACTCCGCTCCCGTTCACACACATCACAATCTGGGTGTTCCAGTAGCTTGTCGCCTAGCATGTCTCCACGGGACAATGTTGCACTTAAGAAAATTAAGGCCTTAAAAAAAGGAACAAAATGAACTGCGACAAACTGCAAGTACACGTTCCAATATTAATTTTGATGAGACTGTTTAACCGTTATTTGACCCAGGTGTTGTTGATACCCAAAGTACGGTCAACTGGGTACGTAAAATTGGTGAATTGAAAATATTTTATAGGTAGACACAAGAAATAACATTAAAATTAGCCACTAATAAGTTGTGTGGTAATGTCCGTAAATGGTATGATTCCTTGACCAATCCGTGTCTAGATTGGCAAAAAATGAAAATCTTACTTATTCAGAACTTTCCAATACCAATGCGATTCCGAAAATTACTTGTTAAAGTAGCTTGTTACAACCCCATTGTGGGTCAAAATTTGGGTAATTACTGTTATGAAAAGGCTACCAAACTTAACAAGTTAAACTTCGTGATTCCTGAAGAACGTATTGTAGACAGTATAACAGAGGGGATTAAAGATGAAAAGATCAAACTAGCCGCAAAAGCTGCTAACTTCCAAACCGCTGGAAGTTTAGCCAACTATTTAAGTGGTATTTCTGCTTCAGAATCAAGTACACTGGCATCAACAATTGTAGCGAAACCAAGAACTAGTATGCAAAATAAACTTTAATTTAAGAATTTGGAGAACAGAACTAATATTCTCCAAAAATTTCATGTTTTAATTGTGGCTGAAATCGTCTAGTCCGAGACTGTATAAGGCCACTCATAGAATGTAAACTTTGTAAGAGATTAAGTTATGTTCAAGTTCAATATCAAGAAAAATATATACGGTTCATACTCGACCAACAACCCAAAAATACGGTTGTACATCAAAACGGTTGGTACACGACCAACAACACCAAAACGGTTGGTATACGATCCACAATACCAATATGGTTGATATATGACCAACAATAACAAATACGGTTGGTATACGATCAACAACGCCAAAACGGTTGATACACGACCAACAGCACCAAAACGGTTGGTACACGACCAACAACACCTAAGCTGTTGGTAAACGACCAACACTAACAAAACGATTAGTACACGACGAACAACACCAGAACAGATGGTAAACGACCAACATTTCAAGAAGATTAATTTCCTATTTTGGGGACAGAATAGGAAATACTTTTACCCTAACACTAATTTTAATAATTATTACGGATTAAAGTCGAAGACGACTGGAGACAAGAGTCTCATTCTAACTTTAAGTTTTACATTAGTAAAAAAGCAAAAATAGTTTTATTTTCGTATGAGACAAATAAGCTGTTTCGGCTCTGAACACAAACTGCTATTTTCAACTTAAGTCAAGCAAGCCAGATTTCTTCGAAAACGTGTATATAATTCGTTACGGTACGGTATATATTCCATAATTAACAATTCTAACAATCGCACATCTAAATGTACTCACTTGCAAGGCAATAATGCGGGACTTATTAACGTTGCTCATTATACAGATAGCTAGAGTAAACAGGCCTGCCGATGTCGAGGTGAGTTTCCTCACGGCGTCTGAATAACGCATGCAACAATTAAGTAGGCATTGTAAGCACGCCAACTCGTCTAATAATGTCCTTCTTTGTACAGACGGTGGAACTTTTCCCGTTGTGCTAGTAGAACCTGGCTGGACGTGGTTGTTGTTTGATTGGCTTAGCTGGATGGCCCGAAGCAAGTCCAGAAGCAACGTGACTCCATCCAGGGGGTCTGCGACAAATTCTTGGACGAAACTGAAAAAAGCATATATTAAAAGATGTCTATTATACTTAAAAATGTTTACAATATGCCAGTATTTTATAAACTACTGTAACGCTTATTACAAATTATTTAAAAAAAATCATATGTCGAGCCAAACAAAATCATGTAAACAACATAATATTAAACGCTGACAATAAAGTAAAAGCTATATGGGACGTTATAAATACAATAAAAGAAAATAATACTTCGGTTTCAAATAATATAAATATAAATATAAATATTAACAAAGAAATATCTGACCGAAATTATTGCTTCCGAATTTCAAAATTATTTTATAAATGCTGCTGGAGATTTGATAAAAAATTTAACCAATCATCACACATCAATATATTATCGGAATAAAGTAAAGTTAAACTTTTTAAATTCATTTAAGTTTTTCCAGTTATAGATTGTAATATTACTCGAATAATGCACAAACTTAAAACGAAGAAATCAACTGGAGTTGATGATGTTCCGATCGTAATTGTAAAAGAAAATAGCGATACCTTAAACAAACGACTTACATTTTTAGTTAACCTTTCAATAACTTAAGGTATTTTTTCAGATTGTTCCAATTATACTATTATAAAACCAGTATATAAAACCTTAATTTCAAATTATAGACCTGTTTCTCTCATACCTCCACCCTCAAAAATACTAGAAGCAGTTGTTAAAGGCTATCTAGAAAGTAAAAACATTCTTACAGATTTTCAGTATGGTTTTCCCAAAAATTGCAGCACATTGTTTGAACTTCTAGATAATATAAATAATATAATAGAATATAAACAACTGCCTCTTGGAATATTCTGTGATTTATCTAAGGCGTTTGATTGTGTAGATTTTTTTTTTTTTTTTTTTTTTTTTGAAAATGGCTTTTGGAATGAATCCATACAGCCAGTCACACTTTTTATAAGTAACAATAAATACTCCTAACCTAAGCTAGCATAAACCGTATATCTATAGATACATAAAATCCAAGATAAAATCGAAGGGAAATACAGGGGTACAAGTTCTTCTCGCCTAGAGATTGTGTTGATCAGTCTATACTATTAAATGAATTAAATTACTATAGAATTAGAAGAATAACAAACAACTGGTTTAAATCATACTTTGAAAACCGTCAAATATTAGTAGAGGTTTGCTTGCATAATAATACCGCGCGCACGGAATATTACTCCCAGTCAAAGAACATCAAATATGGAGTACCCCAGAGTTCCATTCTGGGACCACTGTTATTTCTAGGATATATTAATGATTTAGTTTGTAATTATTTATCAGTAAAATTTTCACCAAATGCAGATGAGCATTTTACTTAGCACAAATGAAAATCACCGATATATCTGATTGATTTACATCTAACAAATTATTACTTGAAAGGACCGTCAACATGTTATTTCAAACCCGACAAAAATATACCGCAAAACACATTGATCTCAAATATAGGAAATATCGAACCCGTTTGCAGTACGAAATTTCTAGGTCTGCATAATGACAAAAAATTGGATTGGAAACTTCACATAAATATAATCAATAAGAAAATGTATGTAGTGCAGTACCTTTTGTTTTATTTATTTTTGGTTTTACTGAAGAGAATAGTTGGAATTAAAAATAACATTATTGAGTCAGTCACACTGAACATAATGTGCATTTATCTTTTTCGTAATCCAAGTTTCAGCTTTTTTGAAAAATAGTCAGAAAAATAATTGTTTAAAAAGATATATGTTGTACTTATTTGTGATAAGTTTTGTAAAAACAATTTTTCGGCGTTATTATTTTTTTCATTCCACTCTATAAAAATAATCGTTTAAGTTGACCTTTTTTTGATATTCTTAAATACAACTGGCAATACCAGTATACTGATATTTCAAACAACTTTTCATGAACTATATAATGCGGAAATAAAAACTATGTATCTCTTTTAAAGTTTAAAATAGAGAAAAAGAAATAGTAGTAACAGTAAAAACAAAGAAATTTAAATAGAAATTACTATGGTTTTAATTTCGTATTGTTCTATGTTTTTTTTCTATGGTGGCTTAAAAAACTCAATCAGAAAACAGAAAGTTACAACCACAATAATTTCTATGTACATTTCTTACCTTGACTGTTACAAAATTTTTTCTCAATTTTTCACGTTAAAGGAGACACACTGTTTTTGAAAATTATGTTTTACACGACTGGCCACGACTCTTAGAAAATACCGTTTGACTCTCGGTATGCCAAGTATTGGTAGATACGTTTTTATTTATTTTGTAGAGGTGACTCAATGCTTATATAAAATATTTCGTTAAACATACCTTGACCTGACGTGAAGGATCACTTCAGTTACATCAGTGATATATCACTATTTAAAGTTATTGAGTAATAACATTGTTTTCATGGAAGCTCAAGAAGATGAAATAAGAAGTCTGGTAAAATGACCTAAGAACTTTTTAAATTCGTTAATGAAAGTACTCTGAGGGTTTTATAAATGAAAGAAATTATTAAGGGCCAATAATTATGGACTATTAGCCTGGTAAAATAAGTAACTACTACTACTACAACTACTACTACTAATATTAATAATAATTTATTTATTTATTACCATAAACTGCTCAACAGGTAAATCCAAATTTAGAGTGGGAAAAACCCACAAAAAAACATTAAAAATTAAAATTTTACACAATATAAAACAAATGAATTATATTAGTAAATTATATATAGTAAATAATAATTAACAAAAAAATTTTCAATTAATATTATTTTTTATTCCACTCTAAATTATATTACAAATAATACAATTTTTAAGAATAGAAAAAAAAATAGAGACTCGTTTATTGTAGCACTCTTTAATAATATATAATTTAGTGTGTAGTGAAATATACCAAAAGTTTCACAGTTTTTGTAAAAGCTGTTACACATTGTGAATAGGGGAGAAAATTTAAGAATGTTGGAATGTGGAATTGCGAGATAACAGTTTCCGATCTTCTCTAGTTATCGAAAACCAACAATCTGGTATACTCCATCGAATTTAAACCAAAGTATTTATTGTATAAATCATCTTTGTACACTTTCTAAATAGATAATGTGAGTTCTGTAATAAGGGCCTCAGACTAAAGATGCATGTTCAAGTTTAGATCTGACAAATGAAATGCAAAATTTTTTAAGAATTAACATTTGAAAAATCTCTACTAATTCGATTTACATAACCAAGAGTTTTAAGTGAATCATTCACCAGATTATTTATATGTGGTATAAAAAAAAGTTCTTTGTCAAAATCACGCCGAAGTCCACCAGAGTTGAAGGTCTTAGAAGTAGTAAGTTGTATATTATATAGTCAAACATAATAGGATTAGCTTTAGTTGTACGTTACATTTAGACACATTTAAGTTCGGCTTATTTTGACCACACCAATTAAATATGATTGTGACAATATTTTGTAGCGAGGCTTTGTCATCTAAAGGAAGAAATTATTTTGAAAATTTTAAGATCATCAGCACGGAGCAAATAATAAACGTCCGTAACGTTTATAATATTATTAATAGATATGTCAAACAACGGGGGTCCGAGAATGGATCCTTGAGGAACATCCCATGTTGCAATATATTCAACCGACCGGAATCCACTGTAGGCGACATATTGCTTCCTATTAGAAAGATAGGAAAAAAAGAATGATAGTAAGAGAGGTGAATACCTATATTTGACAACAATTTTTAGCAAATAAGTTAAATAATACCCTAAGTGGATTTACAAAAATACGAGAGCAATCTTTAACCAAGAACGAGGAACACCGTCAGGTCCAGTCGTCATCTTAGATTTAAGGTTTTTCAAAGCATTTGTTTTCATCAAAACTCATAATAACTGTTAGATTAGTTGCCTGGTCAGGCATAGAATTATTCGAGTGTGATATAAATGAGTTAAGTACTGATGAAATCAACGAAGGCTTCAATAATATCATTAGGATTATTAAGGTGTTGTTTATGATAAGAAATTTGGGTGGATATATTTGTACACTTCTTCTTACTGTCAATAAATAACCAAAATTCTCCAGCTTCCTTCCAATATTGTCTTTTCAACTATTCAAAACATATGCATGAAAACTTCATCACTGGTATTTTTCATTCTTTGTTTTAGTTCACAATTTTCCTATAGTTATTATTTTTAATTAATATTTCATCCCCTTAAATTCGTATATACAAGTAGAGTGTCTAAGATTTCATTTCGCATGGCATGATAGCAAATAAGTGCATATATTTTCAAACCTCATTATGCATTAATCAAAATGTTCAGGCAATCAGCCTATAAAATTTGTTCAGTAACCCTGTCCACTTTCTTCGTTCCACACTAATTCTTGATACCATTTTTTTTACTAAATTTTAACTGTCTTGTCAAAGTAAATCATTAATAGGTGCCTCTGTTACTAATATTGGCCTTCACATAAATCACAATCATTTGCCTGTGAATGTTTTAAAGTGTTAAATGATAACATCATGGATAGCATTCATGCCAAATAAATAATAATTAGTTAATTATACGAAGCATGCACCGTATTTTATGAATAATTTTTTAGAATAAGTTTGGGCAATAATTTGCAAGTAAAATTGAAAAATTAGCAATTTAACTTGCATGAAACCGCCCCGCTATATTGTGTATTCAACAACTAAAAACTTTTTTTATGATTGCTAATAATAATATATAATTTGAAGTTGACAGCTCAACAAAATTGTCTGGGTCTAGATCATCTCTGCCCCACCATTCATGCATAAGAATGCGATATTATTATAAGTATGATTAAGAGAGTGCTTTTTACTTTTTGATTATGATGTAAAGAATAAAGATATATTCCTAAAAGTAAAAGAAAAAACAACAAAAAAATGAGACGAGAGTTGGCTTCGAACCCCGCTCGGCCGCGTGGAAAGCACGAACCCTAACCACTGTGCATGCTCGTATGTAACTCGATCTAGTACATAAACTAGGCGGTATACTTTTAGGTCTAATATCGGATGATCTAATAATTAACGTAACTCGAAAATGGTTATTGTAGCGCAAGAAACAGCGGAATCTATGATATACTTGTTGCAATTAATAATACCATCATTATCGTGAACGAACGCGTGGAGCAGGAGCGATTAAACTTTGTTATTCCGTAAATTTTCGTGTCTCATACTATTACATATTTTATAAAAAATGCTACTTGTCTACTATGATAAACAAATAAAAAATTGACAGTACTTAAATATTTATTCAAACGTACGGACATATCATATGATAGGTATATTGCAACATAAATATACACATCCATCATTCGCCTTATACTGTAGATAATAGAACAAAGAGTGATGTCTGTAAAATTACATAACGTTTGTACCCACAATATACATTCGGGAACAACAGAGCTACTGTACATTTTAAGAACATCGTACAAATAGTAGTCCTCTATAATTGTTATAAATAGTTTTTAAATCTGTTTCAAGGGAAACATCTTGAAAGCTTGTCTGGCTTTCTTTAATAGCTGCAGCCTCGTTAGGGTTGAACTGTAGTATCACAGCTTTTATTTGTTGAAAATATTCAGCATAATAAAAAGCTGCCTTCAACCACGTTCCCCAACGTGTAAGAATCGGTTCTGGTGGTTCCGGAATACCTGGACACAGTGTGTGAAATGCTCGAAGCCGTTTAGGAGATTTGAGAAATACTTTTTTTGTATTTGCTATTAATGCATCTACCTCTGGAAAACATTTTCGAATCGTTTCTGCTACAAGATGGAACGCATGCACTTTACACGTAACATGTAAAAACCTACAATCGTCTCTTTGAAGAAAACGGCCCACCAAACGCATTGTGGCAGCACCGTCTGTCACAAAGATCAACACTTGACTTGTTGACAGTTCAAATTTTTCGAAAGTCTCCAACGCCACCCGCGTAATTGTTTCGCTAGTACACGCAGTTAGTCTTTTGCTAGCTAGTAAAAGTGGAAATGTTGGTTTAACAGGATCGAGTACACGTACTACAACATTTAAAATAGATTTTTTTTACAATCTGTCGTCTCGTCAACACATAACCATAGCCGTGTATTTTTTTAATGCACATTTAATCCTATTTACAATGTCTTCACGAACACATAGTACAGATCTACGTAACGATGAACGACTTGGTAAATTCACCTGGGGATTGTATTTATTCCAGAACTCCCGAAATGTTGGTTTATCCAATATGCACAGGGGAACATCACAGGCAATTCAGCATTAACAATAAATCAAACATAAACTGAGGTTCCAAAGAAGACACGCCATTTTTTTTATTTTTATGCCGGTTACTAATGACATGAATTTTGCAGCCGTATTTATTCCAGCACGTTAAGTCTTGATCACAAACTTTACAAATTATTTTACATCCATCATAGAATAAATCCGGAAATTCACCGATAAATTTATTCACTTTATCAGCGTATGGTTATTTTCTACTCTTTACGCTCAACATTATTTATTATTTATTAGTACTCTATGCATCGACCGACAGATAACAACTAAAGTGTGTCGTGTCATCGTCATCGTAAACAAGCGCGCGATGGCATTGGTATTGCGCCCGACCCTGAATCTACCATCGCTTGGCCAGGCTTAGTAATTATGTATACTGCATGTGCATTGTATAGTTGTACATGCCAAATACAGAAGGTTATTTTCACTTCATGTATCTCTTTTGAAAATACACAGGATATTAAATGCTATGTTGGTATGCAATCACTATTTGGGGTAATTCGTGTTATACTGTGAAACTTCATCGTCTACAAAAAAAAGCTGTCAGGTTCAAAACTAATTCAGGTTATAAAGATCATTGTAGACCATTTTTCATGTCCTTGGGTATTTTGCCAATATCTTCTTTATATATTTATTTTAGTTTACTTGAAATTCATAAAAACTGCAATTGGTTTGAGAGGAGTTCAGACTTTCATAACTGTAGCACTAGGCAGGCAGATTTTGTAAGGCCTGTTATGTTTTGGCTGACAAAATCGACAAAAAAAATTGAATCTAAAGTTACATAATGTATTAAAAAACGTTGTTAAAGTGTTAAATTATAGCTCATTTATATTTAAAGTTAAAAAAATAATGTTACATTATTGTTTTTCCTCTACTGAGGAGTTCTTGGGCACTCTGACTGACCCTGTAAATTTTTCTATTTTAGAAACAATTTTACATGGAGCACGCTCACTATATTTCCCTGTGGAGGTATTTGATACATTGCTTTCATTTTATACATATTACATACAAACATGTCTATATTTTGTGTACTTTCGTTGTTCAATGTTGTTATTTTGTCAATAAAATAATTGTTGTGATATAATGTCATTTTACAAATTGTTATGCTACTTTTGTATCAAACAAGTAATTGTCCTTGACGTGCAATACATGTATCCTTCTCATGTTATTAATAAATGATTTGATTTGATTGTTGAAACACCATGGCATTAAAAGAGTTTCTTTTGGTGAAGGCTGTCATGTGTTAAGGGCTGCTATTTATAGAGGAAGTAGAAGTCGCATTTGTATAATTCATGGTAATATAAACCATGGACGACGTTGGCAAATTTTGCGAGACCATGTCAGGCCAATTGCCGATATTATAGGACATGAACTTATTTACGTTGGTGAAAAGGCCTCATAGAACGGAATCTGTTATTCATTTCCTTCAAGAAGAAAATCTAAATCACATGGAATGGCCTGCTATCTCACCAGATGTCAATTCAATTGAACATGTTTGGGACTAACTAAAAAGATAAATAAAGAGTCGTGCAAACCCACCAAATAATCTTGATAAATTAGAAGATATTGTCAGAGAAGAATGGAACAGAATTGTATAAAACATTATTCACAATATTATAGAGAGTATGCCAAGGTGTTGTCAAGTAAACGTGCAAGCTGGTGGGTCCGCCTCCAGTATTAGTAAATTTAGTTGTGTAATTTAGTATGTGAAAGATACTTGCTTTTTTTTGTCGAAGTGTATACCTTACACATATTCTTGTATTTTCATTTATTATAATTTTTTTTTAGTTCTGTATCTGTATTTTTAGACAGACAATCTGATCGGCACCATCACAAAACTAATTACTATTGTCATTTATCATTAAGAACAATAATTACATAATAACTTTACACCATAATACTGTTGATAAAGGCAAGTAGCAAATAATTAAAACCATCAATTTTAACCATAAAATCAATCAGTCAAGCTTTCTTGGCTTAAAGACGGGATTACGCGTCAACTAGAACATCAATTTTAGCAAAATGTATATTATAACCATTCGTTATATAACGTCATTATATTAAACCATATTTTATTAATTTTTTTTCCTTACATTGATGAATTATTACCCATCTCATATTTAATACTTATAATGTAAAAACTTGCTCGGCGTCTTGTCCAGTCATTAGAAATTAATAAACTTGATTTTTTTTTATATTGTATATAGAAAATTAGAGTACATTATCTGGAGTGCATGTATACCAGTACGGTATTTTAATAGATTTTAACTTGGCATGCAGAAGCCGATGTATCGATTCAGAAATAACAATTATAAATTATCTGATATTGAACATTGTCGACTTGCAGTTTTATAGGGCCATACTGCACCATAATAACTGCAGACTGTATTCATTTACAAATAATAGTGAAGAAGAATTTTGACTGAAGGATTTCGATAGATAGAACCTTGATTTGGCAAATAAAGTACTTTTTTTTTTGTTAAAAATAATATGCAATTTTCAACAAATTATACCAGTAAAAAACAATATTTACATTTTAATTTGTTTTAATTCACATGATTCTAAAGTGTTCACTTTAGACAACGTTTAAAAAATATCTGAATATCAGTATATATCATCCTGATGTAAAAAAATAATTCTATTTAATTCTTCACTTACATCAATGAGGGCTACCGCGCTTAAATTCACCACGAGAGGCGCTAGTGTAGGATAGGTCCATGTCACTGAACGTTAATGTTTACTATGGCTTTTTACGCGAATTTTTAGTAATTTTTATAAAAACTAGCTGAAAAACATTTGACACAATGATGGCACAAGAGGAAAGTAGTAATTTACTTGCTCAGTGCGGAAATTATTGAACCTATCAGAGGTGTCTTATGTCATTAAAGTTAGGTTATATCAAGAATGAGCATGATGAAAACAACGAATGTGCATGATTATTACTTACGATTTTCTGTAGTAGACTCCTTTGGTAACGCATAATCGTCAGGATTAAAATGTTCCTTACAAACACACGAATGCTTCGAAGGAGTAAAGTTATCGCTACCAACCACTGTTTTAGGCGAGTTTTATCTCTCGGAAGCATATGCCCGCCTTTTATTTTCGATCAAAAGTTTTTTTATTTACTGGTGTAGGAAATAATTATAATAAAACCCTATAAACTATTTCCGCGCCTAACAATAACTTTTGACAGGACCTCTCTCACCAGTGGCGCCAACTGGTGAGCCCAAAAATGTTAGCCCTCATTAAAATTTAATAGCATACATTGAAATGTTTCATTAAAATGTTTAAATAATTAATTACACAGCATGCGCAACTATATCGCGAAGGGTTTAAAATAAAAATAAAGTTATTCAACGGAACGCAGAATATAAGGTAAGGTAAGATAACGAAAGGTAACGTATACGCAAAGGTAAGATAACGTATTTAAACATGAATAATTCAAGATAACGTATACAAGACATACAAACGAAAAGGTAAGATAACGAAAATGTAAGATAACGACATGTAAGATAACGAAAGGTACCATAACGAAAGGTAACATATATAAAGTACAACGAAAAGGTAAGATAACGTAACAAAAGGTATATAACGTAAGATAACGTATATAAAGAGAGATACTCAAAGATAGGGTAACGCAACTAACCATACACAACTCAAGATAATGTATATAAGATAACGTAAGCAAAGGTAAGATAACGTGCTCAAATGTAAATGACATCACAAGGTAACGGACATAAAGATACACACAAATTTAAGATAACGTATCTAACGAAAATGGCACAAGATAACGTATATAAACATACGCAAAGGTAAGATAATGTACGTAAACATAAGTAACACAATATAACGTACATTAAGATACATCGATACAAAGGGAACATAACGTACTTAAACATAAATAAAATAAGGTAACGCATGAAGAGGTAAATATACACAAAGGTAAAATAACGTACTTAAACATAAATAACGAAAAAATAAGATATATGTACATACAAAAAGGTAAGATAACGTATTCAAACGTAACTAACAAGAGTTAACGTACATGGGGACACATACTCAAAGACAAGGTAACATACTTAACTGTAACTAACACAAGACAACGTATATAAAGGTATACACATGCAAACGTAAGATAACGTAATTAACGCAAATACTACAAGGAACGTATATAAAGGTACAACGAGAAGGTAAGGTAACGCAAAGAAAAGATAACGAAAATAAATGCACAAAATACAAGGTAACGTACATAAGGTACACCTACGAAAAAGGTATGATAACAAAACTAAATGTAAATGACACAAGACAGCACACACTAATGTACTAATAAACGCACATTCACTAAAAGTAGGAAAGTCAAGCACATGCACTCAAATTTATAAAAACGTACATAGAAACTTTGGGATAATAAAAGACTAAAAGAATTTTATTTTCGTGATATCCAACTACACCACATCTTTCTTTAACAGATTTTTATGCGGATTTATGCTTCGGCCATCTATTTCATCTATTGCATTCTGCAGGACGTTGACGTTGTCATACTTTGCTATATAAGTGTGATTTTTTAATTATTCCTGTAGGAAAAAATGAAGAGGATCACATCTGGCGATCGAGGGGACCACATTATTTAACAATTTATTTCTATGATGGAAAATAATAATAAAACGTATGTTCTCCTATAGTTACTAACAGATGCTCCGTGCTAATGAAAATACAAACTTATGTCTAGCCAGATCATCTAGAAAATTGATTTTGTAGCTCTAATAATAACAGAGTTAGCAATGGTGCACACTTAATTTAGATTAGCATGTATATTGTGTTAATAATTCACTTATATGCTGATAAAGGTATAAAAGCAGAATATCATAACTATTATTGAATTTTATTTTATTTTTTTTCAATGCTGAAGTTTTAATAGTTTTTTGTTCTTTTATTATTACTGTTATTATTATTATTGATGATGATCCACTGCTGTAGGACATATAGTATCCAGTGTGCTGTACCTATTTAGATAATTTTCTCAGAAATAAACTGATTCAGCAGATTTCTCTAATTCTCCTGTAATGTTTATAATATCCATAATATTTAAAATACGGAGTTATTTTCCCATGTCAACAGGTATTTTCAATTTGCATGATAAATTGCTCTGTATCAAATAACATGAAGACAAATCATCCTCATATAATTTTCTAATTTGCCATGAAATTTTAAATATTACATTCCTCAATAGGTATATAAATATGAATGTCAATGTTCCCCTCAGTCTGGTACCCATCCGTCTAATTCTAAGGAAACCTCCAATTAATATCCAAGTTCATTATCATATAATGAGTTCAAGAACCTTCAAGATTGAAGCAAGGCAGACTTACATGAAAGAGAATATATAGAAAAAGTAAAAGTGAAGTTTTTTCAATTACTCAATATAACGACGTTGAGATGTTTGATTTATTAGTAACTATTATTTAAATTAGATGTTAATTGATCTCCTGAGTTTATTTAGTTGACAGTGCTGCACTTCAGAGATTTTAATGATAGACTCATGTTTATTTTTTAATTAATTGCCAGCATTAGTTAATATTTGCTTAAAACTGTTAGGTGGTGATGAATGTCGTAATCGATATATATAATTAGTTTGTTCTACAGGATGTTCATAGCTCACACAATACAAAATCAGGAAAATTACTGAGCAAGCTCACCTTGAAAATATTGTTTTAAGCTTATTTTTACGGAAATAGATTATGTCGACTAATACGGGGTGACAGAATTAGTAAATTTGATTTTGTCTCTAAGCCATAATATGTTGATTACTTTTCTAAATTATTTGATTAATAAATAAATTAAAAACGATAAAGTGTCATTTGTAGATGTATTAATTGAAAATACATAAGTTAGAAACCAATTATAAGTAAAAAGATTTATACGAATAGATACTTAAATTATAATTTGTAATGAAATTCCAAGTCATTTCATTCCAGTTTATTGTTTTCCGTGAAAAATTGTTTCTGCTCATCTAGTCCAGATGGCGCCACTAATTTCTACTAGAACAAATGGTTTGGTAGATTTTTGCACTTATAAAAAATGCCTAAATATCTATATGATAAAATTTATATGTTTTCTGGTATTATCGTGTAATTTTATGATAATCATTATTTAAAAAGTTGCTATATTGATTTAACGTACCTTTGATGTAATTTTTATAATAATATTGTACCATATTTATCTTAATTTACGCCTTGGGCGAATTTGCTTTTCAGTGATCAATCAGTTCACGTTGGTTGTTCTGTAGAACAGCATCATTAATATCGATTAGTATCGATTTATTGTGCCTTGTTGGCAACTTATCTAATATCCCTATGATATTGTAATAATTTCATGTGCTAATTTAAACTAACTTTCGATTATTATAAATCTTAGATTTACCCGGCAATGGATGTCGCCATTTTGTATCGTAGTTAGTTGTTTTGCCTTTGTATGTTGATGTTTTAAGTCACTTGGCTACGTTGGTAGCTCTGTGAAGAGTGGTGACTGGTGACAATTGGAGTTTGGTACCCCTTTTGAGGAAACCTGTTTGTTTATAACCTTTGTGAGAATTACCTAACGTGGTGCATTTGTTTTGTGGTGGATCATCTTATACCAATGCATATATTTACCAACCAGACCTCTGTAACGTAAGGTTTTTTCTAAATTTAAAATATCTGAGTATTTAGTTAGAAACGCTGCTCTAATGGAGCCTTGCCTAGTTCTCTGACAGAGATACCTGCGTAGTTATCTGGCAAATGAACTAATAAATAATTTAACTTAACGTTACCTGTAATTTAACAATTATCATATTGTTTTATATTTAGCAAATATTTATTTACATTATCTTTCTATTTGTCTGTCTGTATACAGACATTCTAAATTCTATTTTCTTGAAGATTACCTTCTTTTAGTAAAGTATATCTTAAAATATAGTGAATATCTATTTCACTCTGTTTATTATCATAGCTATACCTAGTATATTTGTTGGAATGGTATTTTTCTATTTAACGTAACTTTTATTGATACTTAAGTTATCTCAGGTCTTCAACTTCCTAAGATATTGTGGGATACAAATCCTAGTTTGGTTAGTTTACAATTTACTCTGTAAATTCGTGTTAACTTTCATATTTTGTTTACGTAGCTCGACAATTCAAACGTTACAGCTTTTTGCATTGTTTTGCCTATAGTACTGATCTCATAAGACTCTCCCCTTTTTATGTAAATACCTGGACCAAGAGAAGAAGATACCTGATGGATTGAACTGATCATTATATACTAGGTGGGGTAGGAAAACGATATTCTATACAACTGGCATTTCGTCTCAAGGATAACTGCCGTACTGACAGTGGTGAATCAAACTGACACTGAATCCATTTAAAGCTTAGCTGTTGGTAGATTCTTCGCAGGACTGACCCATTTGAAGTTACGTAAGATCTTCGTCCCCAGTGAAAGGTGATATTTGGCCAGAAGAACTATTGTAAGAGATCAGTTATCTTTTTTTTTATTTCTCATGTCATATAATTTTTTTTCTATTATTTTGTTGGTCTTCAACCAAAACTAGATTCTTTATCTAAAAGAGGCCATCTGCGCCTATGTAAATTTTGTACATGTATTCATACCAGTCTATTAGACTTTTTATCTAGTAATATCTTTTTAATCGACTTCCTTCCTTTTAACGTAAACTTTTAATTATTTGGTACTTGCAAAAGTC
The DNA here is from genome assembly GCA_029963845.1 of Rhamnusium bicolor. Classification (NCBI taxonomy): domain Eukaryota; kingdom Metazoa; phylum Arthropoda; class Insecta; order Coleoptera; family Cerambycidae; genus Rhamnusium; species Rhamnusium bicolor. Next base: position 1,373,352 of record JANEYF010002575.1, on the reverse strand, counting down.
CTGGCGCCCAGCCTAGATTTTGGTGAGAACTCAAATCAATCTAAGTCCTTATTCACGACCTGCTAACTGAGCTACCGGTTAATGAGTACAACCCCCAGTTAATTGTGTTATGCCAGCAATTAGACGGGGGGTGTTGCAAATACTAATTACTCACTCGTTAATTGAAGGTAAATGTGTGATAGGAATAAACATATTTCTTGCAGCAATGAAATTTTTAATGTTGAAAATTATTTATAACATCCGGAAAATATCTACCCATAAAATTTTGTTAAAAAAATAGACTTTTAAAAATAGACAGAATCATCAAGATATTTGATGTACTAAAAATCTTGCTAATAATTTCAGTACAAGAATAGTTTTTACATTGCAAGTGAGTAAAGATATGCTTTATCCACGAACGGAATGATTAGCATACAAGATGATTAGCCTAATGTGTTCATTTCTGCGAGTGTATCCTAGAAGTGCATACTCGAAGAATCTAAGGATATAACATTTAACCTATTACCACCTAAATCGAGGAAAAAATGTAGAAAAGAAGAATGTGTTTGTGGTATTAATGAAAATATTGCACCTGCTTATTTTTATGGTTTGAAAAAGATTTACAAGATAACTTCTTTGTTGAGCAGGTATTCAATGTTGAAGTCTACCTTGATTGTATACGAAAATGTGAATATATAAAAACTGATCAGACTTATATAAGTTACCTTAAAACACAAGCGTAGATCTATAAACCGAAAAAGGCGAAAATATTTTAAGTGAAACACATATTTAAATCAAGCACCTAATTACAAAATAGTAGACGAGCCATCAGAACCAAATGATTGCTTTTTTTTTAATTCTGTATTATTTGTCTTATTTTACTGGTAGAAACAGGATAAATAAAGACGGTTCGCAAGAAATATAGGTGTCAGATAAATGAGGACCAACGTGACATCTAACTGTCTACAGCAACTGTAGCAAAATAATTTGCAACATGTTCAGCCACCTCGTCACGTTTGTCAGTGATCGACCAATTTATATTCAGTTCAACCTTATCCAGAGATGGATTATTATTTTGAAGTTCTGCTTTAACGCGTTTCCCAACTTCTTTGGTGGAATTTGGGCTTTTAAAATCCTGTTAGAAAAATAAGCGCGTTTAGCGGTTATATGATTATCGTAGCCGCATTCTCTTAATTTATAATGATTAGTGAGATTAGGACTATTATAATGTTGAATGAGCCAATGTAAATTTTTGAGGTATTCACTTCGCGTTTTATACCAGATATAACCCAGTTTTTTGGAGTCAATAATCCAGTTACGATTTTTGTCTTAATAGACTTAATTTCGACAGGAAACAATGCATCTGATTTATCTAATAAAATCTTTAAAAATTGTTTAAAGGCTTCGTCGTTATTAATTGAGTCATACTATACACAAAATTTTAGTTGGTTTTATGTAAATGATATTAAAATTTGGCTACACTATCTTTGTAAATAAAACGAGTACTAAGAGGTATACTTATTGACAGATTTGCAGTAGGGCAACATATCTCTTATACACAGTATTTGAGCTGTTGTCAGCAATGCATGGATGGCTCATATGTACATTAGTCATATTGTTAAGAAGAGCTGTGACCTACATGATCACAGATCGCGGACATTAATGTCATCCTATGATTATTACTTACAACGCGCTAGGTTTCATTTTGTCCAAATCAAAATATATTTGTTATTCTCACAAAACATAATCGAAAAAGAACCTTTTCTATTATATTTTTAACAAATTGGTCAAATCAATTTGTTAAATTAAACAAAGCAATTTGATGCCCTGACAACACATTTTGTTGAAACGTTCAAAATGGAGTAAAATAACGTCACCAAAATATTTTGCTCTAACCAATTTTACCAAAATTTTTTAGTCTGGCATAGCTCTTACAAGCAAGAATAAGTGTATTAAAAAAAATCAGAAAACACTTATTTACAGATCTAGGTTTAAAAGAAAGTAAATAACCACCGTTTTTGCACTAAAATCAGTCGATCTATCAAGCAAACTGAAAACATCCAAAACCTGACAATGCATTTGACATTTTAAAAATTAAATCCATAATTAGTTCGATTTATTTTTTTGTGCGTGTCGAAAAACTTTAAAAAAATGACTACCTGTAAACCTTGTGGCCCACCATGCATTCCTGTAATAGCAGACAACCTTCCGAAGTTCCAGGTACCAAACCCCTGTGACCCAAATAAAGGAGCTGGCGAAAACGGTTGCTGTTGCAATGTCTGCGTCCCTGTTACAATGCCTCGGCCCCCGGATGCTCCTCCAAAACCCAGAAGAAAATGTAAATATATTCAACCTGCTCGACCTAAGTCGTATGCTCCACGAAGGAAGTTCGTTCCACCAGAAATGAAAATGGAGGACAATACCATTTATAGAAAATCATATGTTCCTGTGGATGGGGAAAGACCAGATAAGATCCTCCCAATACTGAACCTTTGCGTAGGTGAAGGAAAAATGTCTGATAATACAATTAATAAAATGTCTTACCAACCACACTGCGTCAAGCCCGCTTGTCCTATTTATCCCTGTGAGCACAGGCTACTAGGGGAAGGTCCAATGCAAGACGTAACCACGCAAAAGCATGACTATGTACCAAAACCGTACGTAAAACCAGATGCTATTAGGCCATTCACCAATTTATACACCTCTGAATGTCCTTTGAGCGATAAAACTGTGAACAGGCTCTCGTATTTACCTGTTAACTTGGATAGTGTCAAAGTTCTTCCTATACTACCAGTTCCCGCATTAGAAAAACCAAGTGGAAAAATTAGTGATAAAACCGTACAAAAGATGTCCTACCAACCTTGGAAACCATCAGAACCCATGGATATGCCTTGGGCCATAAAGCCCAAGTTTGTACCACCAAAGATGAGGATGGAAGACAACACCGTTCAGAAAATGAGCTACGGACCTCCTGGGCAATATGTGGAGTGCGCCGATGATGATCCGGATTGTGTTGATTGTCCTGAACCTCCCTGTGAAGCATCGAATCCATGCGATGGTCCTAAAGATTGTTGCATGCCGTGTTGTTGTCCGAAAGCTGCGTGCTAATTTCCGCACAACTTTTTGGTGTAGGTATATCTAAATTTTTGTGATATTTGATATATTTTTAGTCTTATATTTTTTACTCTGTTATATATTTATTATTTTTATATAATTAAATTATATTCAGATCGAACTAATTATTAAAGGGGTTTTAAAAAACACACAGCTTCTTATTAAATATTAGAGTAACGATATATTATATACCTACATTGGCTGCGATTTTTTTGGTTGTATGCCGGTTGAGACATGCTACTGTGGGATTTTTTATGGTTAGTACCACATTTTATGTCAAACTTACAACAGTCGATAATTGGCTTTATATATATATATATATATATATATATATATATATATATATATATATATATATATATATATATATATATATATATATATATATATATATATATATATATATATATATATATATATATATATATATATATATATATTATATATATGTTTATATATATATACATATATATATATATATATATATATATATATATATATATATATATATATATATATATATATATATATATATATATATATATATATATATATATATATATATTATTTTTTAGAGCTGCCGAAACAGATTTTCCTATTCGGCAGCTCTAATTCGGGCTTTCAGACGATTTGGCTGAAGTTCGGTGACTGACTCAACATCAGCACTTCGCCGGCCTGCTCGCCTGATGTCAAATGCGAGACCGAGTTCATCTGCGGCTCTTTTTGCTGCCTTGAACAATCCTGCTTATTATTATTATTTTTCTTTTCGGTTTCCCGATGCCGGTCAGTCCTCCCATGGCCTCCTACGCCTCACGAGAGTCGCGTCGGCGCATCAACTACAGCCACTCCCCACATCTCGCAGGGTTAGTGACTGTAGATACCAGAAGCATGTGCCCTAAGCAGACGGAGAGAACCCAGAATGACCGCCTTCTGCATTTGGCGTGCCAGCCACTCGGCTGATTTTTGGCAGGCCGGTATGATCTTCAGTTCCGAGAGCAGCGTAGGCTTTATCCCTCCGAGTACACCGATTATAAGGACGACCATTTTTACTGAGTAGCCTGGGTACAGCACTTGGAGCTCGTACCAGAGATCACGATATTTTGTCCGTTTCTCCTCCTCCTTCAAGGTGATGTTTTTCTCTGCAGGTGCCGAGAACTCGATGACATACATCACCTTGAGTTGATGGTCGAGGAGGACTATGTCAGGCTTGTTGGCTTGGATTAACCTGACAGTCGGGAACGAGCAGTTCCAGTAAATCCGGCATTTCTCGTTCTCGACAACGGACTCAATATCTCCGGGGACGTAAGGCAGCACTAGTGTCTGGTCTACCCCGTACGAGTGCCTTAGATGGTAGTATAGCATTCGTAACGCCGCGTTATGCCGGTGGATATAGGCCGAAATCGCATATATGGGGCATGCAGAAAGTAAGTGCATGAGCGATTCCGGCGCCTGATGGCAAGTCCTGCAGTTGATATCAGGAACCTCTACACGCCACACGCGGCTACGGTAGACCAAGGTGTTGATAACACCATCCTGGCAGGCCATAATGAATCCCTCGGTCTCTGACTTAAGCCCGACTGACCTGGTCGATAAACCCATTGTTTCTATGTTCTTATAGAAGACACCATGCTGGGGTTTATCGACATGCTGCCGAAACAGATTTTCCATTTCGGCAGCTCTGATTCGGGCTTTCAGACGATTTGGCTGAAGTTCGGTGACTGACTCAACATCAGCACCTCGCCGGCCTCCTCGCCCGATGTCAAATGCGAAACCGAGTTCTTCTGCGGCTCTTTTTGCTGCCTTGAACAATCCTGCTCCCACTCCTACAGTTTCGTGATGTTTCACAAACCGCAAGAGGGGATCTGAGCTCCTGAGGATGTTACATGCCATACTCAGTACTACTCTGCCATGCGTACACTTTAAGCTCAAGAGTCCTCGGCCCCCCGTTGACGTGGGAGGTACACACGAGGAACAGACGATCTAGGATGAATACTTCTGTGAATATTCTATCATCTTGCGGGTATCTCTGTCTAATTGGTGCAGCTCATCTACCCTCCACTTTACTACTCCGAAGGAGTAGAGCAGAATCGGAACGGCAAGCATATTAGTTGCAGACACCTTGTTTTTCCCCGAAAGTTCGGAAGACCAAATTTTTGTGAGGCGGTGTCTGTACTTGCCGCGGAGAGAATTCTTTATTTGTGTTACATCTTGGATGTGCCTTTGTTGCACACCCAGATATGTATAGGTCTCTCCGGCATCCAGATGTCTTAGGATGCTTCCGTCTGCGAGCTGCGCATCTTCAGGGAATTCCCCGCATCTTCCTCTCTTGAGGTGGACGATTGCACATTTGTCCAACCCGAACTCCATACCAATTGCCCGCGTATATTCTTCGACCACCCTAAGAGCGTTGGTATCTACCGGGCCTCAACATTTCTATTTCTAACTTTACAAAAAAATTTATTGGTGATGAAAAATTATAAATCAGATCTGTTATACAAACCCATTATAATATTGTGTTCAAATGTTTAAATAAAGCTATAAATTAAAATTATGTAAACATTTTGGCAACACCATGAAATTTGAATTTTGATTAACACTTCTTAAAATTTGAAACGTCTAAAAAAATATTAGTGACATTCCACCAATGTGACTTTTTTGAAACGTCACAAATTATTTTTATTACAAACTCCATCACACATCGAGTTTTACTACGGTGAGGAAGTTCTGTTCCCCAAGTAATTGGCAGCGGCTTTTTTTTGACACTAGCGATACAAAGATTTTGTTGTCCAGATTTTAAGCAGTAAATATTTACATAGTAAATAAGGAGTAAGGTATGTTTAAGTTTTGGTTGAATCATTCTCGAGAAAAGTATTTAATAAACGAGATTTTGATGCACCTTTTAGGAAGGTGTAACTCACAAGGGGGGGGCGAATTTTAAAACAGTTTATATGAGGAACCATTCTTAATTTTTCTCAAGGATCAAAAATTTACAACTATTTCTGGAACACCATGTATAATTAAAAATTACAACTAACGTAAGTAGCATTATGAGTAATTTTATTGTTATGAGAGCGAAGTTCAAGTCCTATATCAATTATATGACAATTTTTCAATTGTATAGATATTTAATTTCATGAGTATTGTTGTTTTGACACCAAATTTTATTTCAACTGCATTCTAAAAATAATAAATAATTACCACGTTTTGACACTAAATAATTATATTATTGCTTTATATAGATCAAATACTTTAAAAATATGTCTATTCACTTTTTATATATAATTTTATAGTCCACATTTTTACTCTAGTTATTTGTAACTGTTTCTTTTAAATTGCATTGCAGTTAGCTAATAGAGAAAAACTAATGTAGGTAATTTCATCGAAATTATAAGATACTGATTTATTATAGACATTACTGTAATTTAAATCATCTAGTTTTTGTTAGAAAATAGATCTCCATACAATCAGGAAAAGTACTTAGATTTAGGAGTACTTAACTAAATATCCATATAGAAAATATGTACATATAATCTTCTATATTTTTGTAATGGTAGGTACAAAATATAAATGTACTTATATAAATCTTTATGACACGTGATAAAAAAAATTTAAACAACTACTCAATAACCAATGTGCTCCGCCGAAAGCTGAATTACTTCCAGTAAATTTTCGACTGCTAGCTTTGTCTAAACAGGATGTCAGTTCTTTTCTGCAAAATTTCAAAAATCGATAGAACAGGTCGAAATAATGGCAGTTTACTGAAGAAACTTATTTTCAAATCTTCACCGTTTTTGAAATACAGTAAATTTCAATTTATTTTGGACTCATTTTTTGTATCACCGACACTTATTGTAATATCGAACATCAAGTGATAAAAGGTTCAAAATTAATCATGGATGCTATATCGATGACCAAACGTAACCATTGGCGCACTACAAAAAAATTTTGTGAGTTAAACAGACCACGATCCCGAAAAAAATATCACCCAGTATATCTTTTCCATTAAAATTGTTATCGTGTTATTGATCTAGACAAGTATACTATTTACATCAAATTTCAGATTGATCACAATAAATACCGGTGTTAGAAAAAAAATAAACTGAAAACAACCTGAAACTTCAACTCAAAAACGGTGAGGTTTTGGAACCAAGTTTCTTCAAAAAACTGCCATTATTTCGACTTGTTCTATCAATTTTGAAGTTTTTCAGAAAAGAAAGACTAACCTTGTATAGTGCCAAACAGGGTGTTTCAGAAAACATGTGCCATCGCATAAACGAAGATTCCTCACCCAAAAATAAGACAAATAATTTCTATCAACATGAGTCTACTTTTGCTTCGGTTCTGAGATACACGGTATTAAAAATTTTCTTATTTATTCACTTTTTTCAAAATATCTCGACTTTAGCACTTAGATTGTAAAAAGTATTTAAAATATTACATATTTTAGTATAAAATTGGTGTAGATAGCTTCATTAGGGGGTGCTCATACGGGTTTACATTTTAATAATTTTGGCAAAAAAATATGTACGCCACTGACTTTTTTACATTTTGATTGCACAGTTATCTAGGACAATAAATACGTAAAAAAATTACCTTTTGCTATTTTTTCGATTTCGTCTTCGTTTAGGAGATAATTTCAATTTTTAACCTCTGTTAGACATCGAGCTTCACATAAATTCTTTAAAAAATTCTTTGAAAAAATATCAAGAAACAGGTTTTTTTAGATATTTACATGGCTACATAATTATGCAATCAAAAAGTAAAACAGTCAGTGGCGTACATATTTTTTCAACCCAATTTGTCTCAAATGGCGGCCAAGGCTGTCATATTGTTATGATTTTATACAGTGATTATTTCTTACCTCGGATATGCCAGTCTCAAATCTGATTTCAACTTAGCCAGTAGCTCTGAAACAGTACCGAACTGTCTTAATGTCATTTCTGAACCCGAAGAAGTTAACATTGGATTCCGATAATCTCTAAAAAGAGTTGGTTTGTGATCTACTGCACTCTATCTCGGATGTACTTGAGTTGGTGTACAGTGAAATCATTCCATTTGCAGATTTCTTGCCCCACTTCTTCAATAAAATTGCGTAGTCCTCAGGATTGTAGATGGGTGGCCTTTGTTTTTCCTTTAAAAAAAACATAGTTTATTAGAAATAACAAAGATGAGTAAAAAAGAAATATGAGCATTTGAGTTGAAAAATTTAGTAAGGTATTTTAATGCAGAATATTGTACCCATTGTAATAAACAAAAATATGCGCCCATCCTAGGCATTATTACGATTCGTATTATTAAAATGTTTTAATAAAAGTTGATTAGCAAATTATGACGCACTTTTTGCAATATCAGTTATTTTGGTGACGCACAATGGAATTTAAATTCTTAGAATGTCTATTATAATTCTAAGAATTTAAATTAATATGGATCCTTAGTCATCCATTCATAATGTTGTTAATTTTACATAGTAGTGGTAGTAAATTACCAACAATTAATTATTAGTGTTTTTTTCTACAATTTGTCAAGAGAATTTTTTGTAGTTTTCAATGAATACAACTTTAACTTTAACCTCACTTTCGTAAGTACTTTTCACTTTTTTCCATAACTTAGTTTAATTAATCATAATTTATTGTAGAGTTCCTGATGAAGAAACAATAAAAGTTTCGAAAGCTTGAACAGAAAAAAGAGTTTTTCTTTTATTACCTGTCACATGACTGCAATCCCCGCTTAAAAAATTAAAAATATTTGTTTATATATATATATATATATATATATATATATATATATATATATATATATATATATATATATATATATATATATATATATATATATATATATATATTTATTTCAGTACATTTTTTGAAGCTTCTTTCTAGGCTCTATTCATTCCTATATTATTATTAGCTATCTCCCAACCACTTTGATGTAATGAATTTTTTTTGTTGAAATAATGCCATCTGCAGATGGATATTAAAAAAGTCACCATAGTCACAATTATGGGTTTTAAGAAAAACTTATGTGAATACCAGTTACGAGACATCTAATTAATGTTTTTGAATCATTTTCGTTTCCTAAAAATGTACAGGGTGGCCAAAAATTAGTATTCAATTAAGAACTTTTTAAATTGAATTTTCTCAATTTTTTCAAATGGAACACCCTGTATATTTTTCAACGATGCGATGTAAAAATGAAAAACGAACATTTTTTGTAAGTACTTCCCTAAGGCTAATTGCAACCATTTTCGTTTTATAAATAAATGTGTTTATTTTTCAATTATGCACTTTTTAAATTGAATTTTCTCAATTTTTTCAAATGAAACACCCTGTATATTTTTTGACGATGTGATGTAAAAATGAAAAACGAACACTTTTTTGTAAGTACTTCCCTATGGCTAATTGCAACCATTTTCGTTTTTTAAATAAATAAGTGTCAAATTCAAGAATAAACTTAAAAAAGAGGTTCCCTCAAATAATTCATTAGAAAAATTTATAATATGTTTTCGACGTGTTGACCATTTTGATTGACACACGTCTTTATGCAATTTTGAAATGAGGCCATTTAGTAGGACCATTTTCATTGAAATGAGTAAATAGTATTTAACCAGTCCTTTACTGTAATGTTTTTTTGTACATTTTTTTGCTGTTTTCGTTATTCGACAAGCAATAAAACCTCAGTTTGGTATAAATTGTCGTGTACAAAGGAGCATTTATCACACTTATCGGTCGTTAGTTACAATTTGTATTGAATTTAAAATATTTGGAATTTTACAATATGATTTTTAATAAAGCGGAACTTGTAGACATGACTTTGGTTTTGGGTGAGTCAGACAGAAATTGTTTACTTGCCAATAGAATTTATCACCAACGTTATCCTGAAAGAAGGCTTCCTGATGTTAGTAGCTTCCAAAACCTTCTCGATAGAGTTCTGGAAACTGGAAATATCGAATATAAAAAAAGTGAAAGAATAAAACGTGTTGTGAACAAGAAAATGAGTTTTCTGTGGTGCTGGCAACGGTTGAGAATCCCCATGTTAGTCAAAGAGAAGTGACCTCATTAGTAGGAATAAGTAGACGGTCTGTGGGTCGAATCTTAAAAACAAATATGTTGCATGCATATCATTCAAATGCACCAGGAATTATCTGATGACGATTTTCAAAAGCGCCTACAATTTTGTAATTGGGCCAGAGGTAAAATGCAAGTTGATGTCAACTTCTTCAGTAATGTTTTATTCACTGATGAGGCAACTTTTCATAAAAATGGATTTGTTAATAGGCACAATTTCCATTATTATGCTTCGGAAAATCCTCACTTTTTTATGCAAGCTGATAACCAACACAGATGGTCTATAAACGTTTGGGGACGAATTATTGGAGAACATGTAATAGGGCCACATTTCCTTGATGGTACATCGACTGGAGCTATTTATCTTCATTTTTTGGAAAACTATCTGCCACAATTATTGGTAAATCTCCCTGGAAGAATTCGAAATAGGATGTGGTTTCAGCAAGATGGTGCTCCACCACATTATTTAAATGCAGTTAGAGACCACTTAAATAATATCTACCCTCATCAATGGATTGGAAGAAATGAATCCACTAAATGGCCTGCTAGATCCCCAGATCTTACAAAAATGGATTTCTTTTTATGGGGATACGTGAAGGAAATTATTTATAGAGACACACCAACAACAGTACAAAATATGAAGGAAAGAATAATAACTGCGTTTAGATCTATCACACCGGCAGTTTTAGGAACAGTGGGAACCTCATTTCAAAAGCGCAAAGAGATGTGTGTCAATCAAAATGGTCAACATGTGGAACACTTATTATAATTTTTTCTACTGAGTTATTTGAAGAAACCTCTTTTTTTAAGTTTATTTTTGAATGTTGTAATTATTGCTCAATAAAACGAAAATGGTTGCAATTAGCCATAGGGAAGTGCTTACAAAAAATGTTCGTTTTTCATTTTTACATCACATCGTTGAAAAATATACACGGTGTTCCATTTGAAAAAAATTGAGAAAATTCAATTTAAAAAAGTTCTTAATTCTTCTCTATTTTTTGGTCACCCTGTACATTTTTAGGAAATGAAAATGATTCAAAAATATTAATTAGATGTCTCGTAACTGGTATTCACATAAGTTTTTCTTAAAACCCATAATTGTGACTGTGGTGATTTTTTTAATATCCATCTGCAGATGGCATTATTTCAACAAAAAAATTCATTACATCAAATAATAATATAGGAATGAATAGAGCCTAGAAAGAGGCTTCAAAAAATGTACTGATATACATAGCATTCTATTTAAGAAAAAGGCACTTGGTCCTGTAATTTCGTCTTGGCTCGCCTTGTATGTTGGAAAATAATTTCCAGTTATAGACTTTTTTATCTAGTTTATATCGAGGTCCGACGTACTATTGCCCCACCCTACATAATAAATAATTCGTTGAGAAATTCGACTGTACGTGTTGAATTTTAGCTCTTTGATCTCCAAATGTCGAAAATTTCTTTTCTAGTTAATCTTCTTTCAACTATAATAGTTTTTCTGTAGAAAAAAAATAGCAACAGTGTATTTCTATAAAAGTAGGTATAAGTTTATCAATAACTATCATTATTAATATTATTGTCATATTATTTTTATTAAATACGAATAAATGGATACTCCAAATTAAATGTAAATTGAATTATAGTTACTAAAAAAAATCATTCTCGATTAAAATTTATTCAAGCACTAAAAATTACACAAAACAATTTTACATATCTAATAATTTGTTGATAATTCATCACTACAAAGATGTTGCTTACCGAAACTAAAACTGGAAATTTATCACTAAAATATTGTGATCTAAAGTTTCAACAAAAATTGGTCGCATTTTAGTTATGCAAACAGAGCATATACAAATCTCTTTTTCATTTCTGGTATTAAGATTGCTTGAGGTGGTTATTGTATTTATTTTAAAATAAACAAAAGTTGTTCCCTAAGAGATAAAAAGTCTTAGGGGTGGATTTAGAAAGTTGATAAAGTTAGGTTTTGGCCGAGAATTCTTATTTCTGACTCACTCTGTCACATCATAATCATAGAGATGCCGTTTTTCAAATGTTAATATGTTTAGATATTCGTATAATAAGATTATTCTATTATGTTATAAAATTATTATTCTGTGCAGAAATAAAATAACAAGAAATTAAGGAACATTAGAATATAGCAGAATAGTGGATGTGGTAGAATGGTGGAAGTAATTGGTTAAACTAAACCCTATTTACTTCTTGACAGCGGATAACTGTTGGCGAATACCGTTTACACTGCTTCTCATAGCTCTGCTGGAATCTTTCTGTCTTCTATAGATCTTCCAATCCTAATTTTCAATTCATTAGAATTATTTGAACTTTTCTTATAGACGGTGTTTTTCAAATAACCTAATACAAAATCAAGTGGACCTAAGTCAGGCAAACGTGGTGGACACTCGATAGGCTCCCGTTATCACAATGAACTAAGACACAAATGCTTTACTCGCTTTAATCAATCTGGTGTTTGTTACTAATAGTTCGCACATTACGTTAAATTTTATTAAAGAAATTTTAAAACGTTTCATTGAATTTTAAATTTTCTTATGTAGGTAATATTATTTCAGTTAAAAGTTCCCAGGCCATTATCTCGAATAATTATAAAGATATTTGAATTTTATAAATGCAGTATGATTGATAACAAAAAAGACTTTAAATAAGCACTGTAGTTAAAATTTTTCCATCGCAGTGCACAGAGATAGTGATAACCAACTATCTCTCGACGACTGGATCCTTGAAACACGGTTGATATGATTAAAAGATAAATTATGAATAATTTTGAATATATAGTGCGTTCACGATGAAATGAATACATTTAATATAATCTGAACAACGTGGCTTTGCAAAAAACGCTCGGACATGTCGGTTTTCAAATTTGAATTGGCACATTTTGATACATACGGCAAGTCAGTGTCACTTTAGGTTGTTCCGGAAGTGACATTAACTTTTTTATTTTAAATGTAATACCCTGTATTCTTGTACGGATTTATATAGACGATTAAAAGACATATCCAAAGATATAGTAAACATGTTTTTATTATGAATAGTTTTTCCATTATTTACAAAAAACTTGAGATACTAACCTGCTGCACTAACATGATTGTCAAAAGTAATTGAGGTTTCCAGTATCAGGTGTCTGTAATTTCAAGTATCAGTTATTTACCACAAAAATTTATTTAACAGAAACATAGCGAATTCAGGTGCTTGTGATGATTGGTTTTGGTGACAGAGTTCGTACTCAGGAGAAGGTATGTACCTTATTTAATGATTAGTCAATTATCATATGTGAGGAAAATTGAAAAAAAATGTATAGAGTTTGGCCACGTTAGGGATTTACCTAAAGGCCGACCAAAAAGGTACTTGAAGATGTCCAGTTACACGTTCAAGAGAATGCCCATGTGACAAGAGAATGCCCATGTGACAAGAGAATTCCCATGTGATGGTTAGAGAACTCTCACGATACTATCGTTCCTATAAAGTACAATTGGTGCATGAATTGTCAGAAGACGACTTTGATCGAAGAATTCAATTTTGCGAACAAATAAATGGATTGCACAATGAAATTTTTAATTCAATACAACACATTATTTATTCTGATGAGGCTACTTTCTGTTTAAGTGGTCACGTAAATAGACAAAATTGCCGATACTGGGCAACAAAGAATCCGCATTGGATGCAAGAGATCCACACACAATATCTTCAGAAAATTAACGTAATGGCAGGAATTGTCGAAAATCGAATTTTTGGACCTTATTTCTTTGAAGGAAAACTAACGGAGAACGCTTCAATTGGAACTTATTCCTGCTTTACTGGACCCGGACGTACCAATTTATATTATTTGGTTTCAACAAGACGGAGCACCTCTACACTATTCAATTGCTGTTCGTCAGTTTCTAGATGCAACTGCCCCAATAGATTGATTAGTAGAAGGGGACCTGAGTAGCCACCGAGGTCACCTGATATAACCCCTTTAGTTTTTTCTTATGGGGTTATTTAAATTCCAAAGTCTATGTGAATCGATATAACAATCTTAATGACAGGAAATCCGGCTAATCTCACCAGAAATTATTCATAATGTCCAACGAGAAATAATTATTCGAATTCAAATATGCATTAAAGTAAACGGGCAACATTGAACATGTAATAATTCGGAAACATTTTTAGAAAGATAATGCAAGTGTAGCAAGTTAACATCTAAAATTTTGTAAATAATAAAAAAGTGATGACAGAAACAGAAAAATTCTCATAAAATTCCTTTATTGGTGTGACCGGTTTCGTGAACAAGCAAATTTACTTCACAAAAAACCGGTCACACCAATAAAGGAATTTCATGAGAATTTTTCTGTTTGTCTGTCATCATGAATAATTACTCATGGGTTTAAGCTACCTACGTAATAAAAAAGTATTCATAATAAAAACCTGATTACTACATTTTTGAAAAGGTCTTTTTATCACCTATACAAGTCCGTACCAAAATACAGGGTGTTATATTCGAAATAACAAAGTTGATGTCACTTTCGGAACAACCGGAAGTGGCATTGACTTGCCGTATGTCTCAAAACGTGCCAATTCAATTTTGAAAATCGACATGTCAGAGCGTTTTTAGCAAAACCACGTTGTTCAGATTATATTGAAGTTATTCCTTTCATTGTGAACACACTGTATAGATTATTTCATAAATGCCAGCGGTATAGAGGTACAAGATTTTCTTTCTTTTTTCGGTAGATGTAAATTGTTAAAACCCCAGTGAATCACTAGAGTTCGGATATCGGCGAGTCATGATGTCAAAAACAGGGTAGCCCATGGGAATATTTGTTATTAATTTATATACCAATTAAAGCCAAATAATATTACTGCAAACTGGTTTATTTCATTAGTCTAGCTTGTAATGTAGATGTTCTAAAAATGATTAATGGAGGTAGTAAAGTGAAAGTATGTTGTCACTAGCAGTTTACACCAACAATTTTTTTTCGTTGCACTGCACACTTATTCACACTTATCACGGTGGTATTATTCCTTACAAGCGAAGTATATTATTAAAAGTTGCTCCATATGTTCTGCTGTTAAAATCCACTGTCTGTCTGCAAAAATTCATTTATATGTTGAACATTAAAGCTCGATAGATGTTCTTAGCGCATATTTAAAATAGAGGAACATTCATAAATACATCATATTTATTTGAGGCCCTAAACAATTCACTTCTTTGCTCTGTAGTAGGTCTATTTTTCGATGAACTGTGGCAAAACCAAGAGTGTTGTGGAAAAATCTTTCTAGTTTTTTGTTTACGTGTTTAGCGATGTCTTCAAATAATTGATACATATATTGTCGAAGATCGAACACTACATTCATCGCATCGGTAAATTCTCCTGTTCTTGATCGCCGTTCAAGTTTTTCTATAGCGAGAGAGAGAGAGGGTCAGATAGAAAACAACTAACTACGATATAAAAATGGTGACATCCGCTGCCGGGTAAATCTAAAATTTACAATAACCGAAATTTAGTTTAAATTAGCACACGAAATTAATTATTACAATATCAGAGGGATATTAGATGAATTTCCAACAAGGCACGATAAATCGATACTAATCAATATTAATGATAGCTGTTCCAAAGAACAACCAAGGTGAATTGATCACCGAAAAGTAAATTGGCCAAGGCGTAAATTAAGATAAATACGGTACAATATTATTATGAAAATTACCTCAATGGCACGTTAAATCAATATAGCAACTTTTTAAATGATGATCATAAAATTACACGATAATACCAGAAAACATAAATTTTACCAGACCGCTGTAGCGAACGCTACACTAGTAAGAAGGAAGTAACACCGTAGTATTCTGCTACCTAAACTCGATTGTAGTTTGGAAAGAGACATACATTTGAGAGTAGATTATGAGCAATAAAGACAAATAGATATTTAGGCATTTTTTATAAGTGCAAAAATTTACCAAACCAATTGTTCCAATAGAAATCAGTGGCGCCATCTGGACTAGACTGGCAGAAACAATTTTTCGCGGAAAACAACAAATTGGAATGAAATGGCTTGCAATTTCATTACAACTTGACGATATCCGAAATCTACTCATCACAAATGCAGAAGCAGTGATTAAAACAAACCGCCGCTAAAGGATTGATCTCAGTAATTATTAATACAATAAAAAAAGTACTGAGTTTTGGTAATATCCATATAGAGCTTAATTGTCAGTTTTCATTTACATTATATCATTACATAATATATTTGGGCCACCGCATCTGATGTTTTCACATAATCAGTTTGTCGCAACTAAACACTACGGTAATCTGCATACAAAAGTATACCGACCTGTAGTGTAGACATGCATTATTCATCAGGTACCTCACGTAAAAAAATATTCACTATGTTATGTAATACTATTAACGTTAAACATTCTTGACATGTGCTGGAAAACAGATTATATATTATATTATATTATTATATTGACTGGCAAACTGTACTTAATAATAAACTTATTATTTTTCTGCAACACCATTTCGCATATGGACTCTCCTAATAATTAGCAATTAACAAAGTGATTATTAAATAATTTATCTCGTATATATATTCATAATTTCAAAATAATTGCAAGCATAGAAGTTCATAAAACAATGTAGTTAATAAATAATGCATTCTGTGGATGGATGTTTATTTACAAGAGTATTGTACTCGAAATTATTTAACAGTCTATTGTTTTAAGGGTAAGAATTAAATATAATTGCATTTGAACTGATTTAAGAGATTTATATGTGACTAATTACAAGAAATGATTTATTATACCCATTTGATAAATCTCGAAAGTGCATAGAGCATGAACTCAGGAACTTGACAAGAAATGCTTGAGGCTAAGTAATTCAAGAATTAATACACTACATATATCAACACATTAGAAAAAAAAAAACGAAAAAAAAAATTCGGATACGGAAATCTTAAGTAGGTATTTTAAATTATTTACAAAATTTTAAAGACGAGAATATAAACAAAGGAAACGGTAGACGTGAGGACGGACAAAATAATTGATAAAACCATAAGAGAAAAAATAAAAAAAATTAAACATTTAACACAAACAGGCGACGTGATTATCATGACATAATTAGTGTTGATCCATCTGAGAAAATAATGATAAATACAAACCAGGCACAAAAGTAGTGCTTAATAATACCCAATTTTAGAGAGAGACAAAACTCATTAAAATTTAAAACTTTACACAATATAAAACAAATGAATAATATTACAAATACTTACTAAGAAGAAAAAAACGAGGTTCAGTTATTGAAGCATTCTTTAATAGAATTTAATATTCACTGAAATACCAATATCAAACTTTTCACAATTTGCATTTTGGTTGTTACACATTGTGAATATGGGGGAAAATTTAAGTTTGGATATTCGGGAATTTAAACTTGCAAATGCAATTTACATGAAAATGGAATTTAAACAGGTCAACGCCAAGTTCCACAAGAGTTGATGGTCTTAAAAGGATTAAGTAAATATATTTGAGATATTATTTTGTAGAAAGGTGCAAGTCATCTAAGGAATAAGTTATTTTGATGATTTTAAGATCATCAGCATAAAACAAATAACAAACGTCCGTAACGTTTACAATATCATTAATAAATATGTTAAACAACAGGAGTCCGAAAATGGACTCTTGAGGAATATCCAATGTTGCAGTATAATCGACCGACTAGATTTCACTATAGGCCACATATTGATTATTATTAAAGAATCTAATTTATGAGGCGATATGGATATAGGCCCAAATTTGGTAATGTCATGTTTATTACCTTTTTTAAAAACTAGGCATACTTTTGAACATTTTGAGATATCAGACACCATAATTTTTAATGCATGAGTTAAAAAATAGCGTGAGCAGATTTACGAAAATACCAGCGCAATCTAACCAGGAACGAGGGAACACTATTAAGTCCAGTCATCTTAGATTTATGTAACCAAAAATTTATAATTTTTTTTCTTAATACATTGTGGTATAAGAGTGAAACCATTATGAATACAGTATGCCATCTATCATCCAGTTACCAAACTAACTCTAGAAAATGAACCAGATCCTATATAGAATAGCTTCTTAATCAGTTATTTTCAATCTTTACACAATATGCTAGGTTATTTTGAACACTTCTTGAAGTGAGTAATCACATATTACTATCGTTTTGACTATTTTGAATGTAGTAAACATTATTTTTTTCACTTCAAATAAGAAAATAATGCAACATTTTGATATTTGTTTACTGGTTTAATTTTTGTACCACTTTGCAAATCAGAACTTTTATTTTTCAGAATGCCTAAATATATTGATCTCAAGAAAGTAACCTCGGATGATGCATATATGTTGTTGGATAATATTCCATCTGATGGTGTTTCCGTTGCAGACGACAACGAGGGATTGGGATGACGATATGGATTTGATAAACAACGTTGAAATTGATGACCTTGTGCTCCAGGATCCTACTCAAATGATAGTAGATGATTTATAAGAGGTTTTAGAAGATGAGAAGATGGAATCTGATAGCAATAACGATGAAGATAATACTGGAAATGACGGTGATAACAATGTGAATATCTGTGATGAGGATAGAATTACCATAATAATGTACAAGGTAAATCTACACCTTACGAATATTTCCAATGTTTTGTTGCTAACAACCTGTTGAATGACATCGTCTTTCAAACCAATCTTTACTGTACTCAGCCAGGAAAGCAATTTGAGCCTACAAATATTATCGTTTATGGCAATAAATCTGCTCATGGGTATCAAGACCTCTCCAAGCTACAGAGATTACTGATATTCACGACCTAAACTTCGGGACACATATATTATTTCTTTGATGAACGTAAATCGTTTTGGATTCCTTTTGAGCAATATTCATTTGAATGACAATACTCTTATGCTAAAAAAGGGACAACCGGGTTATGATAAGTTATATAAGATACGTCCTTACATCGACAGTTTGAAACATAAATTTCAGCATTATTACAATCCAACGAAGGAACAATCGGTTGACGAGAGTATGTTCAAGTTTAAAGGCCGATCATCATTCAAGCAATACCTTCCAAAAAAATTTGGGTTCTTGCAGATCAGTACGGGTATATATCCAATTTTGAAGTTTACACAGAAAAGAATGATAAAGTTGGTGGAAGAAAGAAAAAAGATGACAAAGGAACTGTTCATAAGATGACTGACTTTGACAATTTTTTTACCACAGAGGTTGATGAGACTGATGTATAAAAATAAAATATATTGTTGTGGAACTGTTCGTAGCAACAGAAAAAATTTTCCAAATAATTTGAAAAATGGCAATAAACTTAAAAGAGGAGAATGGGACTGGTTTACTAGGAGAGAGATGTTGACTTGTGTAAAATGGAAGGATAAGAGAGCCGTGACTGTGTTATCAATTATTCATGCACCACCAGAAAGCCTCCCTGTTAGAAAGAGAGAGAAAGATGGTACACTTACGCAAATAAACTGTGCAACAAACTGTGAACGATTATAGGCGTTGCATGGGTGGTATATATAGAGCAAATATGCTCAAGTCATATTATGCTATCAATCGTATGAGCAGAAAATGTTGGCACCGATTATTTTGGCACTTCATAGACAAAGCTTTATTAAAATCATTTATCATTTCCAAGCAGGCAACCAAAAATAGTCTGAAACTAAAGGACTTTCGCCTCGAAGTAATTTCTGGTCTGGTTGGTGCTAATAGGCTGAAGCGCGATTTGGGAAGAAGACCAATGTCTCCTTTTTCCGAAAACTTTTACAAGATTCATGTACCAAAAAATTTACGAACTGGTCAAGCTAAACACATGCCGGTGCATGGGACTACCAGACGGTACGCACTCTGCAGTACCGCCAAAAATCCATACCGCACCAAATGGGCATACGACATATGCAGGGTGTTGGACTTTGAAAAACAGCAAATAAAAACTGTTTTTTTAGAATTTCATAAAAAGTAAATATTTTTCTGTATATATTTTACTACATATATTGGATAATGGACCTTC
Source organism: Rhamnusium bicolor (assembly GCA_029963845.1). Classification (NCBI taxonomy): domain Eukaryota; kingdom Metazoa; phylum Arthropoda; class Insecta; order Coleoptera; family Cerambycidae; genus Rhamnusium; species Rhamnusium bicolor. The sequence goes on along the minus strand of JANEYF010002575.1, from coordinate 1,353,154 downwards.
TTATTTTTATATGTAGCATAGTGGTCACATTATGTAACCATATAATAAACAAATATAAACAAATGTCTTTGAGTTACTTTTTGTATAATTATCATCTAGAACCATAACTAATTACAATTCCACAACCAGATATTAACAAAAATTTAAAAAAATTAATTCGTGCTTCAAAGTGTTAATGTATCTCAAAATAGGGTTATTATTGCAAAATAATGGACTAGTAGAACATTAAATATATAAACAAGCTCTGTCGGACACATAAATGTCATCATTCATCATAATGTATCGCTTTTATGTAATGCCGACCAACATCTGACGCATTAAATTTTTACACTGCATACTTGCAAATAGAGATCAATTAGAAATAGTATATGTAGATACCTACATATATTATATTTCTACGCTAAATGCATCTGCTTGATATAATAATTTGTATACCTTCAATTCCTATAATGTGCTAATTCAGTTAGAGAAATTTTTTCTTTTTCACTTTTTCCTATATTTATTTCAGCTGAAAGTATAACATTAATATTTAAACTTTGTTTCATTACGATGTTTTAAATAAAATATAAATAAATAATGTTGCTAATATAGTATTTACATAAGTAATTTATTAGAACACTCTGCTTTTTCTTAGGTGATGTTAAATTACATGAATTTATAGAGAAAGCGTTAATTTAATTATTATTCTATATGAATAATTGTATATAAATATAGAGTAATGTCTGCAATTACATTAAATTATTTAAATTAGAAAATAGTTCAGATTCGTGTATTTATATAATGCATATTTTAATTGAATTTTTGTGACTATATCTGTGAAATTTCTAGAATGGAAAATTTTCTTCTTAGTTTCCACTGATGTTACAAAAACAGAGAACAAAGAAAATCATCGATAATCAACGTTAATCCCTCGTCATAGCTTAATCACAGCTTAAAATTCCTCTTGGGTGGTTTTCGAATTTCCTAAAAATATGTCAAGAGTAAGTACTCTGTTTCATCTAAAATTTTTTAGGTTATTTTAACCAGTACTGTAAAGGACAATCAAATAAAATTTGAGCTTGGCACGTAATAAACTATTTTTTATGTTAGGAAAGCGTAAAGAAAATATGCATGTTTTATTTTTAGTAAAATTATTTTAGTTGTAGGTCTTTCAAAAATTAATTAAAATTTATCAAATAATCCTAAAACAGAAAATGTTAAATAATGATTTTCTTTGGTGAAACTTCAGAGACTGCAATGCTCGATCAGCAAACAAACCAATTATAAAAAATGAAAAATGATTCAAGTCTTGCTGTTAACAGTATATTCTTATACATATTAAGACTCCTTAGGTTCGACTTTTTTTCTTGGCGTGCATTATAAGATGGTACAATTTTTCGTAAATTTAAGCTAATCTTAATTTAAAAAATTGTACCATACTTATTATGCACACCAATAAAAAACTGGTGTTAGTTGCCTAGAAGTCGTGATATGTATAAGAATATCAACTGTAAGAAATACAATAAGTGTCGTGTGAAAATAATTATTTTAAATTCAATCAGTTCGATATGATTTTTAGGGATTATCATCATCACACTGTATGTTCACATTCAACTAAAATCGTTTGGTTTACAGAGATTATTTCGCTGTCTATTCGTGGGAATAAAAAAAATGGATATGAAAAACACACAAAGAAACCTTTTTCCATCGATTTCTGCCAATTTCCAAACAAATAAGTCAAAATGCCCTATTTATTTATTTACTTATTTATTTATTTACTTATTTATACACTGTTCTACAGGTAAAAACCCAACTACAGAACAAAAGGGCAAGAAAACTAGAAAATAAGTGGAACGAAAAGAATATACATAAATAAATGTATGCATGAAAGCAAAAATTAAACAGCAAAGTAAAATGTTGAGTTAAGGCACATTATAGACAGAAGAAAATGTAAACAGGGAAACAAGTCGCTGTATTTTAAATAAATAGATCGAATGCCATTAAGGAGGCAAAAAAAATATATCCAATTTATTACCTAGCAAATTGTAATTGTGCACATTATATGTATGGGGGAATGGTGAAGTATATTTAAACGCGCGCGAGGAATCCAAAGTTTTATTTTCACATGAGGATATTCTAGGAACATGAAAATTTAATTGTTCAATAGTCTATTTTATGATTTATAATTTTATACAGAAATATCTGTGACTAATACTCACGTCTGTGCTTAAGACTAGACATTGAATGTCTATCTAGCAAGTCTTGGTGTGAGAAACCGATAGGCGGGTACCTTCATCAGTTTGAAGCTAAGTAATTTAAGTAATCTACGCTACGGAACAGATTCCAAATTTTCTATATGTACAGGGTGGGCAAATTTCGTTGTTTGTATACGGTAACTCGGTAACTGTAAGAGATATAAAAAAAATGGAGGACAAATTCTCGATCTCTTTTTTTGAGACAAATTCACTGGAAAAAAAATTTGCTATCGTCTTTTGTTTTCGAGTTATAAACAATAGTTAGATTTTTCGACTTTTAGACACATGTCAATATTTTGGTTGTTTGTAAAGTTATGAAAAAACAACTTTTAAATTCTTCAGGCACTTTTCTCTGTGTAATACAATGGCCTCGCGAAAATTAAAAAAAAAGGTGCAATTTCAAGATATGGCATAAAGTTGTATTTCTTTAAATGGAAATCATAGTTGGCTATTATTTAGTTAAAAAGGAATTATTTTTTCTCTTTCAAAATATATATCATATGTGGAGTCGCTTTTGATGTATAAGTATTTAATAGCGAAAATAATCTTTTAGTAGAATACTTTTTGCGTTTTTTTTAATATTTGTTCTAAGTAGACGTATGTCATCTATGACAGTGTTTATCCGTTTGTTAATAAATTGCATATTAATATTTTTTCCGTCATAGTTTAATCGTAAAAGTGAAGATGTCTTACGAAAATTACGAGAAATATGATATGCTAGAATGCTTTATTTAAAGTAATAACAACTGTGATATTGGATCCGAAATATATTTCAATCGCTATCCAGAAGGAAGACAACCTAATAAAGCTATTTTTAAGAATTGTGAGTCCTTCAACAAGCCAAGATCAAAAAATCAGATATTTGTATCTAATTTTATAATAAATTATAATTACAAAATAAAAATTCCAATTAAAGTAAATGTTCAAACCGATGTCCGTTATCTTCGGTACCTAAATTACACATCTTCAACACTCTATAGTGTTATATATATCACACAGTCTATAAAATTTTGTCCGAGTTCATTTATGTCGGTACTGGTTTTCTTGTATAATTTATCTTTAATATAGCCCCAAAAGAAAAAATCCAATGTCGTTAAGTCAAGTGATCGTGGTGGCCACGTCACTGGTCCGTTACTTCCCATCAAGTTATTTCCAAAATTGGTATTTAATAATTTTGAAACGGTCCTGATATTATGAGCTGATTTACCATCTTGTTGGAAGAACTGATTTGTTTGCCTCAATTAAGATTGTCCATAAATTCCTCAATAATTTTCTGGTTTAAGATTTCGTAGTATCGTTGGCCATTAAGATTCTCTTAATATATGTGATATTTTAAAACACGATTGCCATATAGAGCACACAATAAACATTAAAACCAAAGCGTCCCCGAGATCGCACGTCAACGATACGGTGAGGTTTCATATTAGATTAGTGCTCGTTGTGCCTGTTGAAAATTCCTGCACTGCTAATATAGGCTTTATCTGTCCAAACTACATTTCTAGAGAAGAATGGATTTGTTGATATTTTTGACGATACCATATGCACAACTCCAATCGTCGCTGAAGATCAGTTGGTTGCAGGTGATTTGTGTGTCTTCAAAATAACCAAAGCTCGATGTCGTGAAATCCCAGAATCAGTTTCAGTTTCACGATTTTAAACTGAAGGATTTGCAACCGCCATTCCAATTACAGTTATAGAAGTTTCTTCAGCATCTTCAATGTTATAATTTTTTTGGTCTTGGCTTGTTGAAGGACCCACAATTAATGAGTTTTTCTTTCAACCTTTTAAAAATAGCTTTATTAGGTTGTCTTGTTTCTGGATAGCGATTGAAATATATTTCGATACAATATTACAATTGTTATTACTTAGAATAAAGCATTCTAGCATATCATATTTCTCGTAATTTTCGTAAGACATATTCACTTTTACGAGGGTGTAATTATGACGGAAACAAAATTATCAATATGCAATTTCTGACAAATGGATTAACACTGTCATAAATGACACACGCCTACTTGCAATAAATAAAAAAAAAAACGCAAAAAGTAATCTACTAAAAGATCATTTTCGCTATTAAATACTTACACATCAAAAGCGATCCCACATATGATATATAGTTTGAAAGAGAAAAAAATTTCCGTTTTAACTAAACCATAGCCTATGATTCCCATTTAAAAAAAATATATAACTTTATGCCATAACTTGAAATTGCAACTTTTTTTTTAAATTTTCTCGAGGCCTCTGTATTATATAGAAAAAAAAAATGGCTGAGGAATGTAAAAGTTGTTTTTCATAACTTTACAAACAACTAAAATATTGACATGTATCTAATAGTCGAAAAATCGAACTTTTGTTTATAACTCGAAAACGAAAGATGATAGCAAATTTTTGTTTTCGCCAGTGAATTTGTCTCAAAAAAGAGATCTAGAATGTGTCTTTCAGTTTTTGTATCTCTTAAAGTTATCAAGTTACCCTATACAAACATCGAAATTTGCCAACCCAGTACATTTCTCATGGGCATTATTATACATGATGAAAATTTTCAGTAGGAATAGGTAAATCGTCTAAGCAGGCTGTATTATGGGCTTTACTCACTTTATTCATCATGTCATCCACGAAAGGGAATCGGCCCATTCTTGCCGTTTCCTCGGAATTTGGGGCCATGCTGCTACCAGATTCAAATAGTTCACTGAAAATTAAGAAAAAATGTTAAAACAATTTTCTTTTAAAATTATTTGCGAGTACATATTTTTAAAAAATATATTGCCATAAGATCTTTAAAAATTTCACCATTTGATCATTTTTGACAATATAAGGACCAATCATAATACATTATTTCCGAACCTATAGTGATAAAACGTGATAACTTTCGAGGAGCTTTTATAATAACGCAAACAAAGACTGCCAATAAATAAATTAAAAATTTGTCGCATCTTGTATATGTAAAATAATCTGTTCAAATACTCCAGTACATCGCGTCGGCGTAGGTTCATTATATGTGGAATTTGACACTACCTCATTGCTATGCAACCAAATTCAAAGCTGTTGTACACTAGATTTTTACACCTTGTAATTCCTAATATTGATGTCTAGAAATGTTTCGTTTTTTTACAATTCAGATTTATTCGTCCATGATGATTTCTTACATGTTAACCCATCAGATTGGTAATCTCCAAACACAAATTGATCCCGTTCATTGATGGCAGATTTCCACAAAATATAACTATATGCAATCCGAAACGTTTTAGTTATAATTTTATACCATCCTGAGATACATTTTAACATTGTGCTAAAAGTGTAAAGCCAGTTTAACATCACCACTGACATCTTTGACATGTGCTGGCTAACCTTAATTTTAGTTATGAAAAATCTTGATTTTCTGATTAAAATTTATAACCTACATATGTCTATAAGCTGTATTTTATGCATTTATTGCAGTTTTAATTAGGAATTTCTTTGAAGCTGTTGGCTTTTGTATGAAATTAATGCAGATGTCGGATTTTGTAATTAAGAAAAATGCAATTAGTGTTATTGTTAAGAAAAAAGTTGATTAAGGTAATAAAACTCTTTATTGACTGTTTTTAAATTGCAAAATTAGAAGATTTTGAAATGTTTAATAATTTCATCACCTAAATGTACAGAAAATATATTATGCCACATGCTTTTTTTACTAATGCTGAGGAGAGATGTACTAATTAACAACTTAACGAGTACGACCAGATGGAATTAAATTAATCGAATTAACTATTTGTCGTCTTCGTCTCATAACTATTTTTTCACGTACTTATTATGTATATCAGTAAATGTTACGTTTTCTGTTTTTTACCATATAGATATCGATTAGATCATTTTTGTAGGTCATCAACTCAACTGACTGTTTTTATGTTAATAAAGCCCAAAAAAAGAAAGTAAATCAAGAAGTTTTATGACTATATTTGGAAGAATCATGGAGATTTATAAGGACATTCTCCTGCAACTTCTAGTGTTAATTGTCCTGTAAGTTATATTCATATATACAGTGTGGCCCATTTGGAATTAGGACACCTCTGTAAAGTGGTCAATTTTAGTCCGATTTTGATAATTTTTTTTAGATTATAGCTCATGGAAAACTGTATTTAATGGCTAATCGATAGATTTTTATCACAAAAATCAAGGCCTACTTTGCATGTTTTTTTGAGCGAAAATTCTAGAAATCGTATTAGTGATTTTTTTACATGAAAACTAAGTACGGCACTGTATTCAGCATGCCCTAAAATGGGTCTGTATAAACTTTCACCTTAAAGTACCACATATTAATAATTTTATTCTTTAATTTAAAAAATGAATTTATACCTCATAAACAAATTATTTTTTATTGACAACGGAGCATACAATGATTAGGTGAAACTAAATTTTTGTGGCTTGTACTAATCCTCCATTTAGCTGAATGCATATGTCAATTCTTTTTCTTACGTGCTGAATAACTTTCCTAACTTGCACAGGGGTGATTTCAGCACATGCTTCTATAATTCCGTCACGAAGGGCTTGCACAGATTGAGGTCTTGATTTGTAAATTTTCTCCTTCAAAATACCCCAAAGGAAAAAGTCTAGCGGCGTCAGGTCCGGGGACCTAGGTGGCCAGACCATTAGGGGACTATTTGGACCTATCCACTTATTTTGAAAATTTTGGTTCAACCACTCTCTAACTATTGCTGCATTATGAACAGGAGATCCGTCTAACTGAAACTTCAACGATAAACGCGTCTCAATTGGTAAGTCATGGATTGCATTCCAAAAATCGTTTCTTAAAAATTCCAAAAATAAAATTCTATTTAAATTTCCCTCGAAGAAAAAAGGACCAATAACTCTGTCACGAAGTATTCCACACCAAACATTAACTTTTTGCGAATATTGTCTTTTAGCGTTTATGACCCACTTTGGGTTTTCAGCAGCCCAGTATCTTGAATTTTGAGAAGACACTACTCCATTTGTCGTAAAGGTAGCTTCGTCGCTAAATAAAATTTCCTTAAAAAAGTTGAAATTATTCAAATATTCTCCTTGGGCCCACAAACAAAAATTCAATCTTCTTTCTTCGTCTCCTGGTTCCAAAGTATGCAAAAATGTTGGCTTGAATGGTTTCAGTTTGTTTTTCGCAAGACATCTTCTGATACTCTCTTTTGGAATATTTAAATCTACTGCAGCAGTTCGTAATGAAGAGAGGATTATTTACAAAATAATTTAGTATTCGGTCATTATTTCTCAACTCTCGTTGATCTGGATCACGGTTTTTCAAAATTGTTCGTGAAACTGCACCCGTTTCATTAAACGTTCTGTTTACGTGATTTACAGTACTGGAACTTACAGGAGGTCTATTTGGATGTCTGTTATTAAATTCTCTAGCAGTATTCCTTGCCGAACGAATATTATCGCCTACCAGTCGAACTAGTTCAATTTTTTCATTTAAACTAAGTTTTTCCATAATTACATGAGACCACAATCAAAATAAATTGCACTACAATCAGAATAAAAGCCAACAATACACACATTTGACAGTTAACCCATTATTTAGTGGTAATCTAGAAGTTCGCTTGTTTATAATTTTTCCAGGCTAATTTGATAAAAGAAAATGTTGAAGGATGTCTTGTAATAAGCAAATAAAATACTTATGCCGAAGTATTTACAGTATCTGGACCAACAGATGAAGAAAGAAGCATGGAATTTTGTTTGAGAGACCAGGGAGAATATTTCGGTTTGTCCCTTTTAAGGACTTCTACTCATATTTAGCGACAAAGATACTTTTATGACAAATAATGCAGTAACAACTCAATGCATTCAGTTAAATGGGGGACTAGTATAAGCCACAGAAATTCTAATTTGAACATAACGGAACATAAAATAATATTTTATGTTCTGTTGCTCAAATATTTATTTAAAAAAATTATTTATTGATGAGTTGCATTTATTAACTTATTTCATCAGTAATTTCATGTTCACAATGAATTTTTGGGTATAAATTAATTTTTTAAATTAAAGAATAAAATTATTAATATGTGGTACTTTAAGGTGAAAGTTTGTACAGACCCATTTTAGGGCATGCTGAATACAGTGCCGTACTTAGTTTTCATGTAAAAAAATCGCTAATACGATTTATAGAATTTTCGCTCAAAAAAACATGCAAAGTAGGCCTTGATTTTTGTGATAAAAATCTATCGATTAGCCATTAAATACAGTTTTCCATGAGCTATAATCTAAAAAAAAGAATTATCAAAATCGGACTAAAATTGGCCACTTTACAGAGGTGTCCTAATTCCAAATGGGCCACACTGTATGTGTGTTTTTGAGATCAAGATTTGTTTCTGATTGAGTGTATGTTTTTCTATAAAAAAACCACCAAAAACTAAGCCATGTACCAATTTAAAATATTTTATTGCAGTTTAAAATTGTTTTAATCGTTTCCTATGCCCATCATAGTTTTTGTGTTTGGCCTATTCCTTAAATCATAATTACAATACTGCAATTTTGTTTATAACAGATACAATTGCATCTTCATGACTTGGACAAAATGGATTTACCTTAATATAAAATTTGCTTTGGCAACAAATTATTCTTATCCCGAAGTAACTTTTCGTTTTGTCATTTTTTTTTTCGTGGTGTGCCCACAAGGAGTGTGATTCAAAGCAGTATTAAATTTCAGCATAAGTAAAACTAGTTTTTCAGTACAGGGTAATATATAGTTATGGTACAATAAATTTGCTGGTAAAAATGTAAAAAAAACCATTTTTTTCTATTTACATTACCGTCAACATGGATATTTGGGCACTTGATCTAAAATCTGACGTCTTTTTTACACATGACTCTGTTGGCTGGGGTAATAAGTCACGTGGTGCAAATGGTGAATAGTTATTAACCGATGTGTTGACATTTAAAACTTTCTTCTTTCATCTATTATTTTACATTTGAGGAACATACAAAATGTCTAAAATCTGGTTACTTACGTCAACTTATGGGCAGTAAATTCATAAATCGACTCATTGATTTCAAACAGTTGATCAAGATGGATTCGGTGGATAATTTCTTTACTGAAAACATCTAACTTACCAATTTTTATTTTATTAAATGCTGATTTTTGTATCTAGATGTCTCGTGTGTTTACTTAATGTTAAAAACCGTTATTTAACACCACAGATAACGTAACTCCCTATATTCCTAAATTAACTTAATTTGTGCGGGAAGGAGCTACACATTAGATGACATCGGACACATACTCATTATCTAACTATGCTGAAATTAATTTCTGCTCCCGATAAAATATCAAATCAGTTCCGAAGATTGAACCCAGGATTCCGAGGTGAAAACCAAATATCCCTATCGCTCAACCATACATAAGTTTACTAACCAATAAGTACGCTGCAAATGCTTTTATGAGCTAATGATAATCTAAGCGTCAATTCGACAAGGTATCATCAACCGTTCATATTACACAAATGGAATCAATGTTATTGTTATTATTTAGGCTATTTATAAATAAATTTCTTTTTAGAGGTATTTTTCTACATTACTATAGTGCTGTATTTAATAAGTTATAAAATTATTCATAATTACATTTTACTGCTAACAGAAGTCTTTAATAAAACTGGAGAAAGTAGAATAGAAAAATGTACAAATACCTACACAAAATGTATGGAATTAAGTCGTAAATGTAGACAATGTGCGGCTCTGTGTTTTATTTAATCAGGCAATGTAATTATACAGTGAAAAAAAAACAACAAAAGTAGAAAACTGCACTTAAGTGTCGTATTGTGCAATTATCAGAATTATAATGACCAAGTTATATTTCATTATTCGTTTTTCTGTTGGGATTTTATCCAATACAATATACATTCATATAAAATGTCAATAAATCACAATGCTAAATAAAAATAAAATAAAATATTAATTGGAAGTTATTTATTATTACAATAAGTATATAAAAACGTTAGTATTTGGTAAATTATGAAAAAATTAATCTGGAAACATATCAACCAGAATAATTGCAAAATTCATTAAGAACATAACAAAGTTTTTTTGCAAATAAAGTCTCTGGCTGGTTCTTTTTTCACAGCTAAAAAATCGTGATTGTAGTTGGGAACCAGCGCAACCACGATTCAAGATTACCACGAACCAAAACAGATGAGCTACTCAAGAAGATGGCTTAACAGAAATAAATTGATGCCAATAAACACAAAATAAACTTATATTTGATTTTCACAATTTAATTAACTCATGACAATTGTTTCGCCACACAATGGCTTCATCAGATGATGAGTATAAGACTAAATTCTTTATTACAAAGTGAGGGTATATATAAGTATCAACTAACTAATCTAGGGTAATAAAATAGAACAGTAATAAAATAAGGTACAAAATAATTTAGAAAATATTTAACAGTGGTGAACAGTTTAAATATAGCTGGTCATTTAAAATAATTTTAATCCTTTATTTTCTGTGTGTAAAATATCAAAATTATTATTAAAAGAATGATTGTCCTCTAGCAAATGGTTGGTATACGTAGAATCTAATTTATTGTTATTAAAACTGCGTTTATGTTCGGACAATCTTTTTCCAAAATTTCTTCCCGTTTGTCCGATGTATACTTTAGGGCATGTACCACATGTAAGCTTATAGACTCCACTTTTTTGTTCTTTTTTAGTTTTATCTTTATTGTCCTTAATAAATTTTCCTAGAGTGTTATTAGTTTTAAATGCTATTTTAATATTGTTTTTTCTTAAGTTCAACTAATATTTTTTCGGTAGGTTGGCCTATATAAGGGTTTTATATCTTAAATCACTTAATTCACTGATTTCTGCTTTTGGATAAACTGACTCTATTGCTATATTATAATTTTTCTTGTTAAGTAAATTGTTAACCAAAGTTTCTTTAAAACCATTAGTCACTGCTATTTGTTTAATAAAATTTAATTCGTTATTGTAATTATCTTCAGTTGAATTGATGCCCATCACATGGAGGTAAAGGCGAGTGGCAAACTACAGTGAAATAGAAGAATCAAAATGATGATCAATATTCGCTATTCAGGAAATGAAATACTGCGAACACATACAGGAAGATTTGCTTAGACCCGATATTACTAGAGCAGAAAGAAATCTATGACATGATTAAATTGTGAACCTAGATAAAGTAATGGAAACGGTTGAGATGATGACAATGAACCAGTGTAATCAACAGCAAGGAAAACTTAACTTAAAAGAATCTTCCATATTGCCTTCCCCTAGCCATCCCTACGTTCCGTATCACGTTTTGTGGATTGGGGCTAGCAGTAAGTAACAATATACATGGTCCAAACTCTTACGACGTGTTATCTGACACGGTAGGATATCCGTGAATAGCTTATGGTCAGCCATACATGGGCTATGCACAGCGGAGGGCAAAAAAAATTTCTATATTTTATTTGGTTAGTTAATTTTTTTATTAGTGGGTAGATTTTTATAAAATTTTCACGAGAAGTACAATAATATATAGGTTTTTAGATAATCAAGTCAGAAGTGTCGCATTTACAATCAATTTTTATACGGGGGGTTTTAAAAATATGTCTTACTTTTGGTGTTTCGCAAAATACTGCGAATTTCCAGAAAAATAAATTAGTTTGTGTATCGAAAAGCCTAAAATGTTGTTTTTTTTTATTTTTTTTAAGTACTCATATTTTCGTCAGTTTTATGACCATTTTACTGAAGTCGCGCATAATTACAAAATTGTACTACAAAAATTCATACCTTATAAAAAGTAGGTGTTGAAGACAATAACTAATGAACTCTGACAGATAATAACTAACAATAACTAAATGAATATGACATAAACGCTTGAAAATTTCAAGTTATTAGAAAGAAACGAAATTTAACAAAACATAGTTAAACAAATTACCAAATCTTACAAAACAAACAAATCTACCTAACTAAAGTTTTAATTTTAAAAATTGTTCAATATGACCATCACGTTCCTAACCACATTTTTACAACTTTTTCCTCCACTGACCTATTAAATTGTTAATAATCGTTTCATCAAAATTTTGCAAACAACGAACAATTTCTACTTTTAAATCTTCAATAGTATTTAGGTTCCATTTTTGAATACCATAACCTCTAATGTTGCACATATTGTATAATCAACCAGATTTAAATTTACGCTATTTGATGGCCATTCACTTGGACAGATTAAATCATGACACTGTTAATTTAAGAAGTCAATTATTGTGTGCGCTGAGTTACGTGATAGACACCATCTTGCATAAACATGTAATTGTCATCCTGAAGTGGATTGAAATCTTTGATGTGAAGATAACACTGATATAGTTTTCCACGAAACACCAAAACATTATATACTACATTCGACGTGCGTTTCGCCAACTTGGTTGGCAAAACGCACGTGCAGTATATAGTATTTTGGTGTCTCATGGAAAACTACGTCAGGGTTATGTATTTGTCATTTATGTTTTCGATTTCAAGTAGCATGATTTCCAAAACTTTTAGATGATAAACTCTGGAATTAAGTTGTACACCTTGGCTTATAAAAATCACACGTGTCTTGCTCCACTGAGATACGTCAAGCGAAACCATAACACCATCTGCAAAATACCCCTGCTTAACCAACAGCCTGTTTGGATCAATGTTTTCCTCTTTAAGGGCATCATCGTAAATATTATTGTTTTGTGTATTTTTAAGTGGTTGTCAATACAACATTTTTTCATCAGTGAACCAAATTTAACGTATGCTTTCATTGCCCCTAATTCTTCTTTCCAAACTCGTACACCTTTCCAGCCTTAACTATCGTGACGCTGCAGAAATTTGGTGAACATAAACCCTATATTAAATGTTTTCAATTCCAGATCACACTTAATCCGTCTAACAGACGATCTTTTAATACCAAACTCTTTTTCAATAATTCGTGGACTTTTACTACTGTCTCCATTATTTTGTCTAATTTTTTTGTAACAATTGAGACACAAATATTTCACACCAATATCTGTTGAGAAATTCTTCAACAATTTTTCTGGCTTCAATTTGTTTTCCTCAAATATTGCTTTAATTAAAACTTTATCATTTTCGGATAACATTATTAGCACATTCAAATTAATATTAACATTGCAATAAAACATTTATTTGAAAATTGTAAGTCAAAGTTCATTATTAGTTATTGTTTTCAAAACCTACTTTTTACAAAATATGAATTTCTTCAGTACAATTTTGTTATTATGCACAACTTCGGTAAAATGGTCATAAAACTGACAAAAATAGGAGTACTCAAAAAAAATTCAATTCAAGTACTTAAAAAATTCAATTCAAAAAACATACTCACAAAATGTTAGGAATTTCAATACACCAACTAATTTATTTCTCTTTGCAAACCACCCAAATTAAGGCATATTTTTAAAAACCCCTGTATAAAAATTGATTGCAGCTGCGACATTTTTAACTTGAATGTTTAAAAGCTTATACATTATTATTTTGCTCCTGAAAATTTGAAAAAAAATTAGTAGGTAACTAATAAAAAATATATCAAAACAAATAAAATGTGGAATTTTTTTTTGGCCCACCGTGTATATACAATATATAAATGTAGAGATAATGCATTAGAGAACGGTCTACACGTTCGTTTGTCTTATAAGTAAGGCTGTGATTTTAGTTTTAATTAAGATTCTTAATATTTGTAGGTAAACTGTCGTACAATGTAATACAATAGCTGTAGTTCTTCCAACAAGATGGTGCACCACCTTATAATATCTGGACTGTTTCAGAATTATTAAATACCAATTTTTGGAAATAACTAAATGATAAGTAACAGACCAGTAAGGTGGCCACCATGATCACCTGACTTGACGCCACTGAATTTTTTCTTTTGGGGCCACACTAAAGACAAATTATACAAGAAAACCAGTACCGACATAAATTAACTCAGACAAAATTGTATAGACTGTGTGAATTCCATTTCAAATCTACATATTTATATGCAGTTCAGAGTATTATTAAGAGATGTAATTTATGTATCGAACATAATGGACATCAATCTGAGCATTTACTTTAATTTGAATTTTTAAAAACAAATTAAGTTCCTCTTCTTGGTAAAAGTTTAAAATATAGAGTGGAATGAAAAATAATATTAACTGAAATTTTTTTGCTAATTATTATTTACTAACTTTTACAAATCTTATCACAGATAATTATAACATATATCTTTTTAAACAATTATTTTCCCGGCTATTTGCCAAAACACTAAAACTTGGATTACAAAAACGATAATATGCATATTATGTTCAGTACAACTGACTCAATAATGTTATTTTTAATTTCAACTATTCTGTCTAGTAAAACCAAAAATAAATAAAACACAAGGTACTCACCAGTTGAGCACTCACTTTAAAAAACTTTAAAATATCTACCGACACGTGTTTCTGCTTGCATTGCTTCATCAGGGTAGCCAGCACATTTAAAGAATCAAAAGCAACTAAACTTGTAAACCTTAATGTAATAAACATTAATGGCTTCAGAGAACAGAATAATTGAAATTATATAGTGGAAATTCCCCTTAGGGTCGAATAATTTAAAAACAAATTAAGTTCCTCTTCTTGGTAAAAGTTTAAAATATAGAGTGGAATGAAAAATAATATTAACTGAAAATTTTTTTGCTAATTATTATTTACTAACTTTTACAAATCTTATCACAGATAATTATAACATATATCTTTTTAAACAATTATTTTCCCGGCTATTTGCCAAAAAAAGATAATATGCACATTATGTTCAGTACAACTGAATCAATAATGTTATTTTTAATTTCAACTATTCTGTCTAGTAAAACCAAAAATAAATTAAACACAAGGTACTCACCAGTTGAACACTCACTTTAAAAAACTTTAAAATATCAACCGACACGTGATTCTGCTTGCATTGCTTCATGTGCTGGCTATCCTCATGAAGCAATGCAAGCAGAAACACGCGTCGGTAGATATTTTAAAGTTTTTTAAAGTAATTTGTCTAGTTTTTTTTAAGGCTGTCCAAGAGTGTTGTATTTTCATCACATTTAGAGTCCTGAGGATGCTAATAAATGTAGCAAAATGTCGACTAAATTAAAAAAGTAGTTTTTCTGTTAAACTAAGAATTGTAATCAGAAAACTAAAAATTTCCCTGGGCAACTATTATTTTAAATAGTTCTTATAAGGAAGTACACCGTTTGTTTTAAAAGTATTACAACACATCAAATTACATTTTAAATATTGTATGGCTCAGTTGCACAATGAAACATTAGATTATGATCTCTTGATATGCTGTCACAGCCCACACAATTAATGTTGCTAGATTCTTAAATCCACTTGGAAATAGTAGTACACTATTATGTCCTTAGGCTATGTACTTGGCTATGCTTGACTTTTTTTATTATAATGTCCATTTAACACATACTTTATAGACGCAATATTAAATATTTAGGTGAACTATAACACGCAATGCACGTTTCAAAGTCGCTTTTTCACGCCAAACTGATAATTACATTCCATATAAGAATTTCCTTATTTTTTTGTTTGGCAGAACGAAATTAATAACGGAGTAGCCCAACAGTTACACACGTCTTGTATTTTAGACCAAGACATTAAAACGGATCACGTATGCGGATACTAAATGTTTATAAAATTATCCAAGAACAACAGCGGTATATATAAATATTACCGGACTGCAATGGATCTTCCAAGCATTTCAACTTGCAGAATGCATTTTTTGAACTTGATTCCTGTGAGTATGCAACTATGTGAGTCAGTTAGGATTCAGATTCCGGTCATAACTGTATGCTTAGATTGTCGTTTGTTTTATAGCTTTCGAGATTTTCAAGGCAACTGTGACATTTTATCTAAATCTCATAGGTATGTATCCATTCATTTAAATGAAGCAGAAATTTTGTTTATACATGGTGAGTTATAGAGATTGAGCCATAGAATAATTGAATCGTTTATTTCACTTAGACTCTCTAAGTGCATTTTTGGTGATTTTGAATTTGACAGAAAAATGTATATTTCAAAGCAAAATCTATGATTTGATGCAAAAAGAACCTACACTCCCTTCTTATTTAGTGAAATATGGTGATGTTAAATAATAGTTTAGTGCAGAAAGAACCCTAGTTTACCATATTAGGTCTTTTAAGAAATTAACGATGTGAAAATCAGGCATGTTTTTAGCTATGTTTCAATAATGACCTTGATAGGTGTTTTGATTTTGCCTGCCTAATGAGATGCAGTGTTCAAATAATTTTGTATAAATAATTTTTTTGGGTGCAACTCAAAAACTGCTTGACGGATCAAGTTCAAAATCGTTCAAGTAGGTTTCTTATGCTGGGAAATTATAATTTAATATTAGTTTTGACCCAAGTTCAGGTTTTCTAAGAACCTTATGGTATCTTGCGAAATAGATTTACGAAAAGCACCATTAATCATTTAAAAACTGACTAAACTTTTCATAAATTGACTAATTTGTAATTTGTCTACAACATACACATATTTTAAAATTTGTTCTGTAATATCTTATCTATTATTCAAAATAGATGCAGAAGAGCATTCGTCTAATTGTAAATACAAAACTAAAGATTTAATTTTTTTATTTTATTTCGTATTTTATTTATACTTTCAATTTGTATTCTTAAAATTACTTTTAGGCTTGCAATAATATCACAGTTTTTCATATAGCTTTCGACATCACGAGGAAATGAATAAAACTTTTCATTCAATCACAATCACTTTTATTTGTACACCCTTTACATGAGAAAACTATTCTCCCTCTTTTCTTATCGTTCCCCATTTTAAAATAAAATAAAATGCATAGAATTATCACAGTAAACTAATTACGTGTGAAGCACACCTCGAGTTATTTTTTATTTCGCTGATAACATATACGCCGCTCTAACGGCCACTACTACACTGATGCTTTTCATTATAACGGGTCAATTTAATCGCCTTTGAAGGTTCCCGGCGGCAAGGCCTTGCAATAAGGAGAAATAACTTACTGATTTTACTGTGCCCTAATCATGTTTGTCATAGCAGATGTTTTCTTAATGATAACTTACAAGCAAGAGAAATGTACTGTTCAACCAATTGGAATCAACGTTATCAAGAATACCATGGGTAATTATAACTTACTTAAATCTACTCGAACCGGAACAGTATACTGGCCATTGTTTTCGACGATTCTCGGTCACCTCCTAGTTAACTCTGAACGCGATTTAATGACTCTTAAACGACATGGTGGCTGGAAGTCGTCTAATGTGGTTGAAGGTTATATTAAAGTTTCAATGTCCGACAAAATTGTTGTGAAGAAAATTCAGGGATTTAAGGTATCAACCTTTATGACAGAAGAACAATGTGAGAATAATTATTTAAAATTGAGCTTCTGATCCTGCTGAGACGGTCCAATTAAGGATTCTACATAACAATCGTCAATTTTGGGGTCGTTAATTTCGATGTTCGCTTTAAAAATGAAGAATATCGCACTGTTTTTTCTCAATTTGTATGGTTCTCTCTAATAATGAGGAATAACTTACTATTTTTTCTCAAATATATTATTGTGCATTTGGTCTAGAATTTTTGACAGTTATAAATTATTGTGGGTCAATGGATCAATTAATAATAATTATGCAATCTACGTGAAGAAATCATGTCACACAGGTTGCCTATATGTAACATTTGAATTCAACCCGTACGCTCATGAAAGCGATATTTTTGACAGGTAGAACACAGCACAGAGTTTTATTTTTTTCTCCTTTTACTTACTATTCACCATGCACAAAATGTGTTAGAATATATGCAATACGGTGCAACATAGAAATTTTGTTAATAACGATAAATATAACAGAATTCCAATCTTAATATTAGGGTTAAGAGAAAATCTTAGTGTAAACACAACTAAGTTGCTTTACATTTAATCCTGGAGTGGGTTGGAATCTTTGATGTGAAGATAACACTTACGTAGTTTTCCACGAAACACCAAAACACTATATATACTGCACTCGACGCGCGTTTCGCCATACAAGTTGGCATCATCTGGAGATGATTAAAACTAAACTTATGCTAACTATCTACCCTATTTATACCTAAACTATTATCACGGTTCGGTGAACCGTGACCCACTAACCAATAAAGCGGGCTTTTTGAGATAGGCCCTCTATGATTTCCAAGCTTTCAAATGCATCCAGCTGTCTAGTATTTGTTACATTCCTAATTAATCTTAAATTACTTGCTAATATCTGTTTTATGGTTGTTCTCAATGTTGGTCAACACTTATCTGTTCTACCATATTGAGATGCTCTTTGAATCTAGTTTGAATTGATGGTCTCATCTGTCCAACATATTTTTATTACTGAATATTTTTCACCTTATTAATAAACTCGTTGGAATTAATCATAGAGAAATTTTCGAACTCTTCTGTTAACCATTTTGATAGGTGGTAAGTCGGCTATCCGATTGCTGAAACAATAGGACGTACCGATTTTCCTGGTTTATGTATCTTAGGCAAGCAGTACAATCTAGGTACACTTGGATTAGATACATGTAACTTTCTATATAAAGCTGGAGTAATGACACAAGCAACATTCTGACGACGAACCGACGTTGCTGTTCCCAACTAAAAGTCGGTGTGCGACGTACACAAAACGTCGTGCTGACCCATATTTGTACTAATCTGGTCAATAAAATATGGGTCGATTCGACGTAGAGGACCGACTTTAGTCGTTGTGATTACCGACCAAATGTTCACCAAATTTTACGTCGGCTTAAGTTGGTTGTCAGCCTATTACCAACCTTATTTAAAATTTGCCCTTAATCTGACCTACAAAAGTCGGGTATAGGTAGTGAAACTAAGCAATTTTGTATATTATTCTATTTGTCGTACCTATCTATTTATATAAAATGGATAAGGAGTGTTTATCATTGAGTACGTATTATATACAAAATACTTCGAATAAAATTTTAATAAATCTGGTGGGGAAAAACTGAAACGAAAGAAATTTTATTGATACATATGTATAAAGTAGGTCGAAAAATATAGTGAATCCATAAGAATAATGTTTATTTTAAGAACGAAAGTACTATTTTTGTTTTTTTACTCTCAAAAAATATTTTCCCTTTTCAAAGAAAGCGCAATTGAAATATTGTTTAATTAATTTTACGAGTAAATAAAAAACTTTTTTTGCTTACTTCATTTGAAAAAAGAGGCAAATTTTGTGTATTTAAAATAATTGAACACATAATCAACATGGCCGCCTATTATTTCCTTCTGTGGAACCAGAAAATATGGCGAAGGCGGGAATTAGTGCAACTATTTTTACTAACAGCGACGTCACGGTTAAATAATTTTACCTGCACCAACTTTTAGTAGGCTTTGGTGCAGAAATCTGCACTAAGACTAACGTTCATTCCAAGCAATCGTGATAATATCGATTGTCTGTTGCAGTTGGTGTATAAATCTGTACTAAATATCTACCAATACCTGAATTATCGACATTAATTTTGAGGTTATGTTAGACCAAGGCCCAAAAGCCTAACACCAACGTCCAGCCGACGTTGCTAGACGACTACGTCAGTCAGCAACGTCTAACCAACGATGGAATGTTACCCAAAAATTACCTAAATCTACTTAAACAGTTACCAACGTCTAATCAACGTTGGATAATAATCTAAAAACACACTCAACGTATTAAGTAGATGTCTGACATCAAACCAACGTTGGTAAATATGCTAGATGTAAATAGTCGGTTTGCGAGGTTCAAGCTACGTTGCTCCGACGTTGTATCATAACTATAAAATTTAAGACGCTACTTGACTATTATTTGTAATAATTCTGACCTTAGTAAAAAAGTAGTCGGTAGTCGGTAAAATGTTAGTTGGGGAGGTTATTGCAGGATTTAAGTACATTTCTTACTTCAGTAACCATTTTTGGTAATGGATTTCTAGAAAGGTTTTTATAAGGACCATTACTAATCAGATTGTCTACCCTTGTAGAGGGTAGATTCCTCAAGGACAATGCTATCCATTTTTCACTGCAGTGAATAATGATTTCATTATTCACTGATTCTGGTTCTGAAATTTCTCTTGATGTCTATATTGTGTCTATATTTACTTCGCACTGATGAAGGCAAAAATTAGAAATCGGTCTGTGAATTGTACGCATGACGGTCTCAAGAGGGATTTCCATTTATTTGTGGCAATCACAATTAAAGCTTAGTCACTTCTTTTATTATGATACAAATTTATGAATCACTAAGTGTGTGTTGGCAAATTTATTTAATAATTAATTAAATAAATTGAGAGGATTTCGATTTTGGTACCTAATTAGGTGTTATTTCTAGTATTTATTACTATCTTGTAAATTATTATACTATTATTGTGGTATACGAACTTCTTTCCAACAATTGTCCAAAAGTGTCTTCCTTTTTTAGCTAAAATTAAGAATTGAGTGATTGATACACCAATATTTCTAATGTTTTATGTTAATTTTTAGATTTTGCTTTGTTGTAAATGAAATCGAATTGTTGTTCATAATGAAAAATTGTTGCTATCTCATTCACTAGTTTATCCATCTCTACTAATCAAGAGTTGCTTTAGAAACGAGATTTCAGTTATTAAATTGTAAGTTTTTAATGGAGGTATTGGGAAATAGCTTTTATGCTGAGTGAAAATGTGGTATTTAAATTAAATCACATTATTCAAATATTTGAAATTTACAGCTACAATACAGTTTTTATTTAAAACACTTAAAATATGAATTATCCAATACATTTGATATAACCAGATCATTTGAAATTATATGTCAACAAGGCTTTTTGCCTACTGAACAGTGAGTGCAACTGTTAAGAAAATAAACACAGATATAGTTTACGACGGCAATAGGTCACTATTAATAGACCGATCTGCATGAACGGGTTTAATTTAAGACGATGATGTACAAATAAAACAAAATATTATAAACGTATGCTAATGCAATCGACGTGCATTACCTTACATGTTAACCAGATCGAGAAATTCTAATGGTGGACAAAATATGCTTGTCAGTATACAATTTCTTGGATATTGTTATGTAGAAAACTTATTTATTTTTGTAAATGTTTGTTATACTTCTTTTGTAATAGATTTTAAACTACGAAACTGATACTGTGCATTAAATTCAGTTTTGTGCCAAGTAAATAGATCCAGCAAAGCAAATCTTATTAAATATGTAGAACCATATACTATAAATCACCAACCCCCAGTATTATCAACATTTTAAAGGGACCTTTAACTTAAAGGTAGTTTAAGAGATCAGAAGACAAACAAAATATAAATGTTAGATAGCAATTTTATAATTTATATGAAAAATTAGGTTTAATGGCATTCATGTATCTCGATTTATATTTTGCTGGAATTGCTGATAATACAGTTTCTTGTAGCAGTAAAACTCGCTTTAAGCTAAAGGTTCCTTTAAAGTGTTGATGATATGATATATCAATCAAAATTATTTGCAAAGAAGACTATTTATGATTATTTTGTATGCCACAGGGCACTTCCCTGTGATGACTTACATATTGTTTATTTTTTAGAAAGCAATATTTCTAATGTTAATGTTAAAATAGTCTAGCAACCCTTGTTTATATATATATATATATATATATATATATATATATATATATATATATATATATATATATATATATATATATATATATATATATATATATATATATATATATATATATATATATATATATATATATATATATATATATATATTATGATAATAATGATTGTTGTTTTTTATTTATAATTTGTGAAAGTTTGACTTAATTTATTAAAACTGTTGTAAAATTGAAAATTTTGTGATTAATAATTAAAATTTATGAAAATTGGCGCCTTTATTTATTTTAAATTCATATGCTTTTTTGTATGCCCTTTTGTACCCAACTAGCTCAGATTTTATTTTAAAAGTTTTACTTACTGTTTTAAATTTTCTCTTACTCTTTCTCAGGATGCAGGTTCAGTTCTGTCAATAATAGACTAATTTCAAATTTTACACACAGAATCAGTACACATTCATACAAAGAACCTAAACATTTTCAGAAAATAATAAAGGAGTTGTTTAATTTTTTTTTCTTAAAATTTTAACAAACAAAATTACAAAATATCTTAAATTACCCACCCAAATTTAGAATCTCGAGATTATTTACCTTACTTTGTTTTTTTCGCTGCAGTTGGCTAAACTGTGTCGTTTAGTGTCTAGCTTCTCACCAAATTTACATCAGCTGTTTCCACGTTTTAAGGTTCAGATAATATGGCCGCTCAAACTTCCTACTGTAATTGTGTAGTGTATCTACTTTCTTCCTGGTGATTTATCCCCAGCTGGATTACCTATACCAGGTAAGTACTTGCAAATTTTCACTGTTTCTTTATTTTTATGTCGTGAATTCTTATTTTATACCTTTTAATTACAAAACTTTACTTCTACCATTGATTATTCTTCATACATTCCTTTTTATTTCATTTCGATTAGCAAATTTTTTAAAAACTCATTTTTTCATCAATAACAACCAATTCCATTTTTTTCTCCGCTTCCTCTAATTTTATATATAGAAAAATCACCAAATTTCAAAAACAAATGACTACTTGTGACAAATTAATTTTCATGTCAAATATTTTATATTTTGAAAATAAAAACTTTTATACTACATTTTGGTGCCTTTTTTAATACAATATTCTTTTCTTGATACTTTCCTGAGCATTTTCTGTAAATTAGCATGTGTTACGTTCAGTATTAAAGTTTTTATCTTTCACATCTCATTTTAAAAATTTTCTTAATGAGTGCCCTATAATTGTAAACAAACTCCTTTTTTATATAACTAGAACTTATTAACTACTCATAACAAATCTTTTCATATCTAAATTAACATATCTTGGTTAAGAACTAATTTCTTTGTTTCTACATTTTTGTAGGCTGTCGAAATTGGTTTCGCCCCTTTTACCACACTTTAACACGGTGTCTTGAACTACCCCCACTCACACCCGAAGTACTGAGTGTTTTCTTTGTCCTAATGGCATGTCTTTCCACATCGATGGCTTTTCTGCTTACTTTTGGATGAAAATATGGTTCAACTATGCTGTCACACATATAAAAATCAAGAATGTTTATGTTTCAACCCCAATATTGGAGAAATTATTATGGCATTCATCTAAACACATTACTGCACCCCTGTTTGGTAAGTTTTATTTCAGTTTATATTCACTTTTACAGACCATGCAGTTTTTATGTTTCGTTATGAAAGTTTTTATATAATTTGCAATATTTTCCCCTGTTTATTGAATGTTGCTTTCTTAACTTTTATCTAAAGTTCAATTACATTGATTTTGTGCTAGCCCAAGTGGACTAAACTAATGGGGCTAGGGGTCGCCGCTCTCGGTACTTGCTGTGTCGCAAGTCGCTATCCGCCACAGAGACATCGAGGATGTCGGTCGGACAGTAGCATTCAGACCATATGAGAAGTTTCATACCTCTCACCACTATTCACTTCACCATAGTTAGTATATAACTAGCAGGTTGGCCACTATCATTTGTCTGTTCCATAGCCTATGGCATACTGAAGAGAACAAATAAGTTCGAAATCGATCTATGTCTGGTTAGGAATTGACAAATGATATTGGCTATCGATCTATCATGATTTGAAGGTGTAATTCAATGCAGGTCGGGGTATTTGCCCGCTGAGTAGTTGTTTCCTTCAAATCATATTTAATCATATATATATATATATATATATATATATATATATATATATATATATATATATATAGTATATATATATAAAATAGTGGGGGTAAGGTCGGCAGAAAGAAGAAAACCAAAGTTTCTATTAGTCGACTTTTCGTGTATTTTGACCATCCTCAGGACTATTTAAATAAGCTTGCTGGCATCCACCACTTTATTTTAGTTTATTTATTTTTTCATCCGTTATTATTATTACTTTTAGTGTGACTAAAATTTCTTAATATAATATTATATTAAGATATTCGTGGTTGCAAATATTGGGAGTATTCCTTGTGAAGTTGTGAAATTCTAACTTCATTAATCAGCAGATAGAAATACCGAATTTCATTGGATACAAAATCATCTGACTGTGTTCGATGGTCGAAGGCTCTAGTTGTTCTCTGAAATCGGCTTAACTTTTATTCGTATTGTAAACGTATATAATTAAAAGCTTAACATAAACATGAACAAATAAATATGATTCCAGAACAATAATACAAACAAACACCATTGACAAGAATTCTGGTAAATGGTGTTTTTATCTTAATGATGCTCGCTGCAGGTTGGATCCTTTGTAGATATTTCTTCGGCTTTTAAAATATAATTCGCCCCCATTATCTGTCGAACTTCTTTCTCTTGAATAAGAATTTCGTTGACATCGTAATTTTAATTTATTATTATTAATATTTTCAGTATTTTTTTCTACATTTTATAATATATCTAATAATTAATTTAAATATTCCAAGGCAATGAGCAAAAAATCTTTGGAATTTCAGTATGAGTATGTTAAAATTTTTTCTATAAAATCATTATTTTTAAAAATATTTTCTAAACAGGTATATGTACATTTAGAGGCTTTAAACTAATGATCCAAAAAAAACTTTTATGTAGATTACAGAACACATTGTTGAGCAGAGATTAAGATGCATTCGAGATAAGTAAAAAAAACTTGCTTTGTATCCAGTTCCAATGACATACATGTAACTTTGTTCGTGATTTGTAAAGGTTGTTAGCTGTTACAAATAAAATAAAAACATGAACAATAGGTAAATAAGAAGGTAACGATTTTATAATGATAGACCGCAAGAACATTATGGGCATATTAACCAAAAAAGATTCAGAGGTGCCATAATGACATCAAAAAGTAAATGTAATTGAAAATAAACACTATAGTAATGCTTTTGCTGTTTGGTGAGTCTTTCTATATGTGGAAATTTGCAATTTCTTAGTATTGACAGAGTGAAATATTATGTTTTATGTGATAAATTGTTGGGGTGTGGTCAATTAAAGAAGAAAACCAGTATCAAAAATATGTTGACGTTTCGTCTTTATTTAAAGACATCCTCAAGACTATTTTGTACAGGTTTTCTTTGTAAAACACTAAACAACTAAATACATAAACAAATAGGTATACAACAATAATAATAAGATAACAGCCACTTACAATGAATGAACAAACATTGTTTGTTGACATCTTTTGAGTTGATGCATCATTACAGGAAGTACAACCTAAAAACAGTTACTGATAACTAAAAATTGGCGAAACAGTTGCACAAGAAGATAAAAGAGAATAATCGTAAAAAGATGATGTATAAGTGCAAAACTTAAAACGGGGAAACAGGGGTGAAATGATGACCGTGCACAGCAGCAGAGAAAGACAATTCAAAAACCAAAAATAGTTGTGGAGTACAATAGATATACCTAAATCATATATTGATATTTCAGATCAAATCAAAAGTTACATTTCTTCGCTTCATATGAGATGAGAAATTTTTGAGTATTTAATAGTTTTTAAAACTTACCGTTCTATTTCCTTATGCCCTGAAGATATAAAATCAGACGTGAGTGTTGAAGAAATTATTATTATTTTTAATTATGTGTTGGTACAAGTTTTTTGAATTTAAAATAATTACCGTGGATTTCTAGATTTTGGCAAATTAATAATTAATTGCAGAATATAAACTTTCTAAATACCATCAATCCAATGACTAAAGTTTTTTATCTGTTTGTCTTAATTTATTATGTTAAACATAAATCAATTATTTTATCATTAACAGTTACTAATAATCTATAATAATCCTTAATTATTACCTAAAAGGTTATTAAATATTTAACACCATATGGTGAGCTTTAAATATAAAAAAATAATAAGAGATTTACACTTTCATCACAATTTCAATTTTTAAACATAAGTTAACTCTATTAACAACATTGCTAAAAAATATATCTCTTTTGATACAACGTGGAACTAATTCGTTGATAGATTTGTTGATACATTGAGACTGTCCTTATAATATTGCTCCATCAGCAACAATACTGACAAACAAGTATAACCAAAAACAAGACTATTCACATATTCATACACAAAACAGCTTTTAATTAATTATAAAGTTAATTACATAATTATATATAGGATGTGTCATAATGCTACCTACTTCCTTTCCCTAAGAGGGCTTTGGAAGGTAGCTACCCGGATCTCGTTATTTTGTTTGGAGGCTGGGTCGTGTTTCGATTATAAAATACTTAAAAAGACAAAAAAAGGGCACCAGTAACCATTTGTAATAAAAACACCTATGCCCAAAAGTAAAGATTTCTTAAACTTATAACTGTGGCTACTCAGTGGCCTTAAAATCATTCATAGGTATTTAAAATCAAAAATCACCAGAAAAGTATTTATTGTGATAATTAACATTAATATTAAAATGTATAAGGAATAAGGTATCTCAAATGGTGTTATACAAGATACAGCTGAACTGTAACCTGGCAGAATTAGCTAATTCCTCACATTAAAATAAAAATACAATTAGGTTATAAGCTGAAGGCTTCAAGTGAAGTTTGGTTGGCTGAAGGCCAAAAAGAAAATGTTTACTCGGCTGAAGGCCTAAAAACAATCAACCAAATGTCGAAAATTGAGCGTTCTTCCTAAGGTCAGTTTAGACGTCTCACCCTACATGGGTCACCACATGTACAGCCGTTCCGCACTGCTATGCTAATCAAAACACGTGATATTCAGGAAACCAATAGTGTAGCTAATCTTCACACAACGAAGGTTCAAACTCCAACGGGTGAATCCAAATGGTGCATCCAACCAAGGATTTCGTTAAAAATTCTGTGATATTACGTCAACAGGAAGTGATCCAAAAACATAAACTTCAAATGTCCATGTAGGTTTAGACTGAGTAAAATTGCTCGGTCAAAAAATACAGAGATCCAAGGTCCATGAGAGTAAGTAGCTCGGTAAACAGGTTCGGTTCCATAGAACTAATTAAAGCTCAAATTAATAAAGTAAGGTCCATAATAAAAACTCCTAATATCTTAGCCCAAGGAATTGGGAGTTTCACAAAAAATGCGGCAAGGCACACAAAAATACGTTTACCATATCACGGTATTCGGTCAAGTGGGCTGAATTTAGAGATCCTCCGTTTGACAATGTATTAAATACCAACCTAAGAAAACATAGGTGGAACGAGGCAAAGGAATATTACCTATTCATTAAGTTATATTTATTACAATCATTAATCCTTAATCATTAAGTGTACTAATTTATATTTTACGAGATATGTACTAAATTTAATGTATGGTTTATTTAATATATTTTCATAGATCACTGAAATGCCAACTCAAAACTTGGATAAACACAGAACACCTGTTGTATAGAAGTGAACTAATACTTGGTCTTCGGTGTGATTCATGGTATAATATAATCTATGATGGAGCAAATTTAATATGGAGGTTCTCTTCTTGTTTTGATAGCAAATGCGGAACGGAAGTCCAGTCGCGGCCTAAGAGGAGCTAAAAAAGGAACTATATATTACTAATAAGTAACATTAAAGTGTACATCACACCAAAATCATGTTCTATTAAACAAAGTGACCGTTACAATAAGTCGCGTCCCATCTGCAAAATATGGATTTATAAAGGTAAAATAAGCCGAAATGAAGGAATAAAAAAATGTTCGACTTCGTCTTCATTATTTAATTATTGTCAAAATAGTTACAATTCTTTGGTCTAGTAGTCTTGAATGTTGAAACAATATCTAATATCTAACTGTCAACGTGAATTATAATCTCTAACTGTCAACGTGAGATGAATTACGGCAACTAATTTAAGATTTATCTTTAATGTAATCAAAATGGGTAGATTCTTTTCAATTTCCTCGAGCCGCATATCGATAGGTCTAGATGACTCTCCGATATCAAATGCGGTAAATTTTATGTCGGTGAGTCTTTTAGAAATTTCAATGTGCGGTTCGATGAATACAAGAATTATTCTAGGAAATTATGTTTTGAAAAATCAAAAATATGTGAACACTCATGGAATAGCAATCACATTATTAAGTGGGATTTTGCAAAAAGTTTTGAAAAAAGAAAGTAATAATGCAGGAAGAAACTTGAAGAATAAAGCATTGTTTTATTAAACGGTGACAAATGTGTGTTCAGTTACACTGTAGATTTTTTTACAAACTGGTTGTCAATCCATAGACACGAGGGGTAAGTAGAGCAATATGAATACAACATAATGTTTCACGTGCCTAAGGAAATAAATAAATAGAAAACTGTCATGTTTGACATTACTAAAAAAAGAGAGTAGATTAAGAGAGTATTTCGAAGCGTCAACTTATAATTATCTAAAATATTTGATATTTAAATTTTATTTTCAGATTAATTCCTGCAATCTAAAAATTTAGAAAGATCGCCAATGTACATTATTTAAATCTTATAGAGATTTTTCCATGTTCGATCTCGACTTATTTTTAAGAGATTTACATTCTATAGATTGAAATTACATATTTAGTTTAGATAATGTCGATCAAATAGTTGAGTTTTTCAACGGTAATATTATTTACATTTTTGACCAACATGTACCATTTAAACCGGCTAGGATAACTAAACCTCCTGCGCCGTGGCTATCCGATAATTTAAAACTGTTAATCAAGCTTAGAAAAAAGGCTCTTGCAAAATACAAACATACAAGAACTGATGTCACTTGGAATTATCATAAAGAATTTAATTAAAGTGTATTAAAGTTGAAAAGAAAGCGAATCTGCGTTACAAATTTAAAACTGCTCCAAAAAATGTTTGGAAATTATTGAAATCACTTAATATTAATTCACATGGGGATTCCGTTCCTTTAATATCGGTAATTCAAATGATTTTCTTGATTTATTTTCAACTCAATCAATAAATATTAATGCCAATAATAGTAATTTTATTACTAATAATTATTATGAAAATATGTCGTTTTCCTTAAATAAAGAGGAATTTTCCTTTACAGAGATCACTTCTGAGCAAATTGATAAAATTATTTCTAAACTAAAATCGAATGCATGTGGCACTGATGGCATTAATTTAAAAATAATTTTGCTGGTGACACCCTTTTTAAGTAAGCACATTACCTTCCTTATCAACAAATGTCTCATTAGTGGCACGTTTCCCTCAATGTGGAAAGAAGCTAATATAATTCCTTCGGCAAAAGTACCTAATCCCTCCCTTATAAGTCAGTTTCTTCCCATTAGTATTTGACCTACTCTCTCTAAAATCATTGAAAAAATAGTCTCAGATCAAATAACAACATACCTCAATGACCTTAATATATTACCATCTTCTCAATCTGGTTTTAGAGCTCAGTATAATACTACCTACTACTGCTCTTTTAAAAGTACCTGATGATGTCTTTAAAGAAACTGATTTTAATAATAATACTTTCTTAATTCTCTTAGACTTTAGCAAGGCGTTCGATACCTTGGAGCATCCTACACTGTGTACCAAACCGAAATACTTTGGATTTAATAATACAGCTATTTAATTTTTTGAAAATTTTTTTTGTTGCTCGGCGTTACAAAGTTATTCTTGACTATAATGAAATTTCTGCTTCTAAAGCTATTACTCGTGGTGTACCACAGGGTAGCATTCTAGGACCCTTGCCGTTTTCCATTTATATGACAGACTTTAATAAATATCTTCAACATGTAATGAAATTGCAAGCCATTTCATTCCAATTTGTCGTCTTCCGTGAAGGATTGTTTCTGCCAGTCTAGTCCAGATGATGCCACTGATTTCCACTAGAACAATTGGTTTGGTAGATTTTAGCACTTTAGCACGAAAAATGCCTAAATATCTATTTGTCTTTATTGCTCATACTGTACTCTCAAACGTTTGTCTCTTTCTAAACTATAATCCAGTTTAGGTAGCAGAACACTACGGTGCTACTTGCTTCTTACTAGTACAGCGTTCTGAAGACAACACCTGTAGTTCAGCGGTTTGGTAAAATTTATGTGTTTTCCGGCATTATCGTGTAATTTCATGATCATCATTAATTAAAAATTTGCTACATTAATTTAACGTACCTTTGAGGTAATTTTCATAATACCATTATACCGTATTTATCTTAATTTACGCCTTGGGCGAATTTGCTATCCAGTGATCAATCCGTTAACGTTGGTTGTTCTGTAAAGCAGATGTTATTAATATCGATTAGTATTGATTTATTGTGCCTTGTTAGCAAATTATCTAATATTCCTCTGATATTGTAATAATTTTGTGTGCTAATTTAAACTAACTTTCGGTTATTGTAAATCTTTGATTTACCCGGCAACGGATGTCGCTATTTTTTACCGTAGTTAGTTGTTTTCTGTCTTTGTTTGTTGGTGTTTTAGGTCACTTGGTTACGTTGGTAGCTCTGTGAAGAGTGGTGACTGGTGATATTTGAAGTTTGGTACCCCGTTTTGGAGGAAACCTATTTGTTTATAACATTTGTGAGAATTATCTAACGTGATGCATTTTGTTTTGTGGTGGATCATTTTATAACAGTGCATATATTTACCAACCAGACCTCTGCAACGTAAGGTTTTTCTAAATTTAAAGTATCGGTTGCTTACTTAAACGTTTACTTAGTATCTACTTAGAAACGCTGCTCAAGTAAAGCCTTGTCTCGTTCTCTGGTAAAGATACCTGCCTAGTTATCTGGCAATTGAATAACTTTTAATTATCTGCAGTAGACATATAGTTAAGCTATATATCTTTATTTAACTTTATCTGGAATTCATTATTATGTTTCTACGAGGAACTAATAAATAATTTAACTTAACGTTACCTTTAATTTGACTATTATCATATTGTTTCATATTTAGCAAATATTTATTTACGTCATCTTTCTATTTGTCTGTCTCTATACAAACATTCTACTTCTAGTCTACTTGTTGGACTAGTATTTTTTCTGTTTAACGAAACCTTTATTGATATTTAAGTTAGTTGAGATCTTCAACTTCCTAAAATATTGTGGGATACCAATCCTAGTTTGTTTAGTTTGCAATTTACTCTATAAATTTGTGTTCTCTCATATTTTGTCTACGTAGCTGGACAATTCAAATGTCACAGCTTTTTACCTTGTTTTGCCTATAGTACTGATCACATAAAACTCTCCCCTTTTTATGTAAATACCTGGACCAAGAGAAGAGGATAACTGGTGGATTGAATTGATCATTATATACTGGGTGGAACAGGAAAACGATTTTTTATACAACTGGCATTTCGTCTCACGGGTAACTGCAGTACTGACAGTGGTGATTCAAACTGACACCGAACCCATTAAGAGCTTAGCCATTGGTGGATTCTTCGCAGGACTAACCCATTTGAAGTTACGTAAGATCTTCGTCCATAGTGAAATTTTATATTTGGTCAGAAGAATTTTTATAAGAAATCAGTTAGGTACCTTTTTTTTCATTTCTCATAACGTCATATAATTCTTTTTTCTATTACTTTGTTGGTCTTCAAACAAAACTAGGTTTTTTAACTAAAAGAGGCCATCTGAGCCTATGTAAATTTTGTACATATATTCATACCAGTCTATTAAACTTTTTATTTAGTAATATCTTTTTAATCGACTTCCTTCCCAAACTGAATTCAAGGATTAACATTATCTTTACCTTTTAAAGTAAACTTTTAGTTATTTGGTACTTGAAAAGTCCTGGCGCC
This sequence comes from Rhamnusium bicolor, assembly GCA_029963845.1. NCBI lineage: Eukaryota > Metazoa > Arthropoda > Insecta > Coleoptera > Cerambycidae > Rhamnusium > Rhamnusium bicolor. The sequence continues at coordinate 1,321,180 of JANEYF010002575.1, read as the reverse complement.
CAGCCTAGATTTTGGTGAGAACTTAGATCAATCTAAGCCCTTATTCATGACTTGCTAACTGAGCTATTGGTCGCTGAGTACAATCTCCAGCTAATTGTATTATGCCAGCAATTAGACGGGGGTGTTGCAAACATTGTCACTCTCACCAATATGCTGATGACACGCAGGTATATATTTCATTTAATTTTAATGATCTTAAAACAGCCATGCCTAAAATTAATGCAGATTTAGTCACAATTTCTGAGGTATCATCAGCACATAGCCTTATTTTAAATGAGTCAAGGACTAAAATGCTTGTATTTGGAAGTAAAAAGGAGGATGTCACTATTGATCCTGAATTTAAAATTAAACTTAATGGCCAACTCTTACTATCTAGTATCAGGATATACGGCTTGACAAAAACCTTAGATTTTTTAAAAATGTAAATCATCTAGTTCAAAAATCATTTGTCTTACTGTGATACTATGTATTAACCTGCTATACCTTCCAGAGACAAGGGGAGTTTACAAAAAATCGAAAACGCGTGTTTGAGGTTTAATTATGGTCTGCGCAAGTTCGTCCACATTTCGGCTAGTCTATTGGCATCGAAATCGCTTAATATTAACGAAAGATTTCAGCTCCATATGTCATGTAAGATATTAAAATCTCAAGAGCCTGAATACTTAGCAGCCAAATTAGTTAAAAGTAGTGATCTACACATGCGTTCTACTCGTCATCGTGACTTCCTTTGTATCCCTAAGTATACGTCAGCCCAGTTTTAGCGATCATTTAGTTGCAACGCTGCAAAAATTTTTAATGCATTACCTGATAATGATGTCATTCTCATCTATTAAATTTTTCAAAAACAGTTTAAAAACCATATATTTGCCAATAGAAAATGTTAAATGTAGTATGTTTATGCTTTAATTTTAATTTTTACTATCTTGCTGTATGCACAGGCATAAAAAAAATTCTAGTATGTATGTGTGTAGCATGTAGTTTTGATTTTGTTTGAATTTCTTCATTTACTCGTACATTTATGTATGATCCTTGGTTTATTTTCTTGTCTTTTGTATACATTATTATGCTGTAATTACTGTTTTATTTGGTTACCAATATTATCCTATTCGAATGATTGTATGGTAGAAATTATTATTATATTTCTTAGATGTGAGACATATTTGGACAGGAAACAATTTTTTTTAACCAGACTGACATCTTTTGGCACAGAGGTATGTTTAAAAAAAATTTTTAAACAGTTTAAAGGACAGTGGCTTAATATCCAAAGAATATGAGAAGAAACATTATAGGATATTTGACGAGAATCCTCATCAATATCGTCAAAGAAGTTTCCAAAGACAATGGTCAGTAAACCTCGGGTGCAGAATACTTGGAAACTTAGTAATTGGAGCACATATTTTCCTGATCGCCTAGCTGCTGAAAGATATAGGGAACATTTAACTGAAAATTTACCCCCACCACTTGAAGATGTTCCTAATATCCGTCATGTTGGTACCAACATGACGGATTTCCGGAGCAATTTGGAATTCAAGTACGTAATTTTCTAAACCAATGTTTTCCACAAGGATGGATTGGAAAAGAGGACAAATTCGTTGGCCCCCCTCGAACTTCTGGCAATACCGGTTGACTTTTTTCTTTGGGATTCATCAAAGAAAAAGTGTAACAGTTACTAATTGAAAATCAGGCGAACATATTTCCCCGAATTCAAGAAGCAGTATCTAGGATTGACAAATGCTGCAGAGAGTTAAAGATTTTCTTTTACGGCGTGCTAACTTGAGCATTTATGTTGGTGGTGGATTATTTGAACATATTCTTTAATAAATTTAGGTTACTCTTTAATTGCTTAATTGCTTACCTTAATTAAAATAGTAATGTTCCAAATTATTAAGTAATTTTAATTTTACCCTTAATAACCCATACTGTTTCAGCATTTTTCACAATAATTCGATAATGAGGTGATACTGAAAATTTTTTATTCTTTTATTTCATCTTATTGAACCCTTATAAACTTATATTTTGCAAATGGTGCGTGACTTATGATACACATTGTATATAATTATAAACGATTATTTCAGAAATAGCAACAAATAAACTTAACAGTACCTACGTCTCAAATGTATAAAAAAAATTTGTCAAGAATTTCTGATAAAAACAAGACAAATTGTGCTATTTTTTTTGTAATATCTCTAAACTTTCTCTAATTTTACAAAGTAAAATAAATTTATATTTTTTATACTGTATATAATATTTGTGGGATTTAAGTCGCCAAATGTATATCATTACATATCTTAGCGATATTTGTTTATCTATTAACCTTAAATTAAAAAAAAATGTTTTATGATTTTCGTTATCATGAATACAAAAAGCTAAAAGATCTATGTTGGCCCTCGATGAACACATCGAATTAATGTTATTTTATTATATTTACTCTTATCAAAAATGTTAAGAACTGCAAATAACGACAAAATTTTCATGCCCAAGCCACAAGTTAACTTTGGATGAAGATGATGTATGGTAGGTAGTACAGAAATATCTAATTTCTATAATAAACTTAAATATGTAAAGAAAGTAATTATTCGTGTGGTATATTTTTAAGACCCCGATTTTTCACAATAAAGAAGAAAGAAGTCCTGAACTTACACTAGAACAATTATTTTCATTGGAAATTAAAATAAATATATTTAGTTCAAAATTTATTCCAAATTTATACAAATTCACCATTTAAAATCGGGTAATTTCGCTTTAGGGATTACACATGGTGTACTTATATTACAAAATCTAGCACTGAAATACCTATGTAAAGTGTAAAACACGTTTGAGAGCCTCTTGTAAGCCTCTCTTTGTTCTCATACAATATTAACGGTAAGGTCAATTTTTATACCTACACGAAACTTTGTGACTAATTTATAAAAACCAAAATACGCTTGACTGTATTAGAAGCCGTTATAACACATGCTAAAAACTTAAATTCAATTATCTATACCTATATTTTTAATAATATAAAAAAGTTAATTTACAATAGAATAAAATCTGTAATCATCCAGCGACAAATATTAATTTTTTTTTTCGAAGATCACTTCAGAAAAGCTGTAAAAACCTTGCTAATTGAAGAATTTAAATTACAGGATTATTATGGGTAACATACTTTTAATTAGAAGGCTGAGTTGGTCATTTATTCTACCAAATTGTGCATGAGAGCTAGACACAGAATTATTTATTCACTAATATATCATGGCCAGATCATGATCATGGTGTACAGGGTGATCAAAACTCGACTCCCAAAACTCTTTCTCGAAAGCGGTATCTGATTTTTTTTATAACCATTATTGATGTATAAATTAAATTTACTAAAGAAATTATCTATATCTTGGTCCTAGATACCTATAAAATTATGTGGTAAGGTTATTATTATTAATTTAAAACACTTAAAACATATGAAGGATATAAAACTATGATTATTTGGGGCTTTAGTTAATAATAATGTTATCTCATTTCATAGGTAACAAGGATTTATGACAATTTCTTTAAAAAAAAAAAACTTTTAACCCAGTCAATCAGGCCCTTTTCCAATGAAGAAAATGTGTTTGTAATTAGGTCTTTCAGATGGTGTACAATTTGGGTTTTACTGGGAAAAAATACATACAGTGCTGAAAAGATTAACCTGGTAAAGTAAGAACTAACTATAGCTAACTATAAAAAGGCTACCCTGGCTGATCTATAGCAATAAACCGAATGAAGAGGCCACAAACCAATAGAAGCTATACCAATGTTGACTTTCAGCTGAAACATTGACTAATTATCGTGTATCTGCTACCTATGAGAAGAATTGCGTCCACGTATGCAACATCTCAAGTTTTATCGAAGTTCTGCCAAAGAAAATATATTAAGAAGTCCTACAAATTTGATAGACTGCAAAAATTTTTTCTTCATTGTAACTGTGATTCTTATGAAATTTTAAATAGAATGGTGTAAAGCATATCAGACAGGCCTAAATTAATTTTAATTTATGGTGGTGAAAATTGTTATGTAAGAAAAACGGCTGCGATTTTTAATAAAAGAAATCCTAATAAACATATAAGTCACACATACATTTGGAAATTAGTTGCAACAGAATAGAAATAGGACTTGTGGAAAAGAAAAAGAACTGAGTCCAATTCTTTAAACAAATGACGGAAAGAATAAACAACAACCCACATCTATTACAAGATATTTGTTTCAGCGAAGAACAACATTCCTTTTGAATGGATTTGTCAATAGGCACAATAATTGTCGATACTGTCGATGGAAATCCACATGTTTTTGTTGAAGGACATACTCACAGAAAATAAACATTTAGACTGGTATATTTGGTGATTTTATTATTCATTGAAGAAAATTTCAATGGTTACATCTGTTTGGGCATGTTAAAAACCACCATTAGCCCTCTTGTAACTCATACATTGGAGAATCAATTTGATGATGATGGTAATCATTTCTTAGAAGATATGCTTAACTACACTGTGTGATAAACACGTATGGATAACTGTGGACAAAACCACAGATGCAAGATGCAATAAAGTTGAAAATGTGCGTATTTTATATCCAGACAATCCCAACCTGTCTGAGTGTGACATATTTGATAGCAAGTAAAAGAATGGAAAAAATAATTCTGCCGCAATTGAGCGTCTTGTACTGACAGCAATGAGTAAATTTAATATACAGAAACACAACGTTTTATTGTTAGTGACCGATGGTGCTGCGTATATGCGTAAAACATGTACATCACCAAAAAAATGTGTTCAAATTTATTGCATATAACTCGTCTGGTGCAAATGGCTGCGATTTTTAGTGAAAGAAATCCTAACAAACATGTCAGTCACACAAGTTTTGAAATTAATTGCAGAAGAACAGAGATAAGGTTTGCGTAAAAGAAAAATGAACTGAGCCTAGGGTTTTCATCGAAGGAACTCAATTGAAATGTTGAAATTTTGCTATGAATACCTTAAATTCACTTCGCCAAGTGTCTGCTATAACTGGTGTTCCTCATGAGGCTGTTCGTAAGATCCTAAAATTGCATAAACTTCATGCACACAAAATGCAATTTCATCATGAATTAGCTAAAGACGATTTTGATGAAATAATCCAATTCTTTGAACAAATGACCGAAAGAATAAACAACAACCTACTTCTGTTACAAAATATTTGTTTCAGCGAAGAATCAACATTCCATTTGATTGGTTTTTTCAATAAACACAATAATTGTCGATACTGTCGATAAAATCCACATATTTTTGTTGAAGGGCATATAGAAAATAAACGTTTAGATTTGTATATTTGATGATTTTATTATTTATTGAAGAAAATCTCAATGGTAACATCTATTTGGACATATTAGAAACCACCATGTAACCTTGTATTACAAGATATTTGGAATTTGGGCATTTCAAGCCAATGGTAGTACGTTCATCAATTTAAGTTGGGAGGGGAGGCTAATATGTTTGTACTACTAATTTGACGTTTACAAGTGACGTCTTTTATTTCCATAGTCTACTTTGTGAATCATTATTTTTTTCGTAGCATTTCGATAAAACGCAGTATCTACTTTAAAAACTTATGGAACCATCGCAATGTATAATTTCCATGACAAATGCAGAATTTTCGGAAAGGGGAAACAATGGTCTTTCCAACTGTGAAAAAATATACAGGGTGTTCTATTTGAAATAACAAAGTTGCCCTATCCCCGAAAATACGCTGTCATTTCGGGTTAAACAGGAAGTGAGCATAAAAAAGATGGATACTCAGGAAAAAACTTATCAAAATTAGAAGAAGACTGGCGAAAACAGCATTTAATTATCCCAACTAGTTCAAAAGTTATATAGGTATAAAATGGGTCAAAATATAATGGGACACCCGGTATTATGCGTGTGTAAATACGCATAATACGCATTACGTCTTTGATTGTAGAACGTTAGTTTTCAAAATACGCCTTAATATTTACATCTCAGCGTAGAAGTTTAGCAGATGAAACTATAGAAGGTTTTAATGATGCAAGTGTATGCTGACAACAATAAACAATTGTTAATGGACATGATATAAGAGGTAAGTCTTTGAAACTTACACCATGCCCCTCACCAACGCCAGTCAATTTCATAAAATGTGCCTGGTTTATTGATATGTAGAAAATATTATTTAAATTGTTTCTCTCCTATAGATATTAAACAGTAATACTTTATTTCCTAAGAGCTTAGTGAACGGCAATAATTGTTTAAATACACAGTAGATGCAAGTTCACTGAAATTGATTGATGAGGACAAACCGATTTCACCTCGGGCAAACGATCTATCATCTAACATTTTACATAGTAGTGTAAATCAGAATAGATTATCATAACCAGCTACCGCATTTAACAATGACAATCGCTCTAACATCCTGTTGAGCCGTGTGAAATTTTGAAAATTTCGCAATGAAATACCAAGTCTATTCTAAGTATTAACGAGCAAAAAACAGACCATTAATCTAACTGAAATAATTTTGATAAAATCTTATAGTCTTTCGTGCAAATTAACATTAATAATGAAGTGTAATTTTTTTCGATGAAATTATCAGGCATCGGATCAGGAAAGGAAGTAGGCGGAGTTTATCGTCAATAACAATCGAGGATCGACCAACTAGATATTCGTCTTCAATGGTTATTTATTAGACTCATTAATACGTGTTCTTTTGGATTAATGCTGATGATTACATGATTGAGTGTATTTTCGCTAGGTTTATAATTAAGAATTTTTAAAGAAATAAGACTAGAGCAAATCAAGCAGTAATTTAGGTTCCCGTAAAATGCTTGATTAAAAGTTGCATCACTCCTAAAAAGTGTAGATTTGAAAAGCAATTCTTATGGAATGAGAGAAACAATTAACGCATCGATGTTTCTAGCATCGCTAGGTGGGTAGTACATGGAGCATTATTTTTACAGGTATCTCGCCTGCTATTGAGAGAAATACTTTCACATATTTATACAAATTTATTAATAACTAAAGCCGGCCCCTTGTAAGACAGTCTATCGTGCGGAGATAGAGGGCGAACATACAACATGCGCCAAGAACTATGCACAATAACAGATTTCCAGCGATCACTAAGCACAGTAATCGGTGGCCATTAAGCGCGAATACGTTTTGTCAGGTTTATTAAAGAAGTACTGTGCACATGAAAAATTCAAAGGCTATCGACCCAGCTACAAACAGTTATTTTGGACGGGGAGTGGGGCAAGCTTTATTTTTTCAAATCATGTAAATAATAAATACGATGTGTTACTTAATACATAAAACATCACTATGTTTATGTCAAGAATGTTCTACTATGACTAAAACAAGAAATGAACACAAACATAATTGTTTCTGCTAAAATGCCTAAACCTTCTAATAATAATGTGCGATTCGCCCCTATAAACAACACACTTATTATCTTCGCTATCTCTTTGCTTCTTCTCCCGCGCCATCCTTTGAATACAGGGTCGAATTTTGAATTTATCATTTTCGCGAAGGACGACGGAAGTGTATCAGTACTAGGTGAGTTAATAAAATATTCTAGTAGTGGTATTTTCGAGGGTATTTTATATTGTTTTTAAGAATTTGAGTAGGAATTTTCATCGGTATCAGTGTGTTTTATGCAGTTTATGTATACGATACATATTTTAGCAGATTGTGACAATTTAAAGCGTTTAATAGGTATATAGGTGAAATTTTCCATTACTTTTAAATCTGTTGTATTATTGTGTTCTTTTTAAAACACAGAAATTTGAAGTACGGCTCTGTATGTCGCTAATTAGTCTTGTCGTCATGCGAGATCGCTGGTTTTGAGGTTTTTATGGCAGTTTTTTTAGCTATTTTTATGTGTACAATATTTCTGTAATAAACTATAAGCTTTTCTGTGACTTTGTTTCGTGCGTTTACTGTGTTCCAAGTTATAGATAATTTTGTTAGTCTTACCGTGTTTTTAGTATGTATTTCTATAGTTTATTTATTTTCGCTTGTTGTATATTTTGTTTCATTTATATAGATAATCTACATATCTTTTATTTTAAATATGTAAAGTGTCAAAAAACAAAATATGTACATCTACCTGTACAAACAGTAGAGTATATTATAGAAGATTTATTAATGATGCAAGTGTATGTGTAAACAACTGTTAATGGACATGATATAAGAGGTAAGTTACACAATGCCCCTCTACCACGCCAGTCGATTTCTTAAAACGAGCCGGGTTTACTAATATTAACGATTTATTGGTATTACAATATTACAGAAAACTAGGAACAATTTCAATAAGAATATGAAAAATAACAAAAAAAAAGAGGGAAAACAAAAAATTAAACATTATAGGTTGCACCCCTCTGTATCCCTAAAGGTACCTCAAGATACTTTATGTGTATTAGGATTATTATATTAGTATTAGTATATTAGGATTAATTTCTGTTTTAGAAAAAATTTCAGCTCCATGACTAGGGATCGAACCCGAAACTCCCAGCTAAGAAGCAAGTATCCTTACTGCTCAATCACTAAATCACACAGAGCTTTGACATATTCATTTATAGAAGGTAATATTTAAAGGTTCAATCATTCCTAGTAAATTAGAGTAATAATCAAATTTGCCACTCTTGTACGTAGAAAAATATGATGACTATAAAGCACTGATACATCTGAAGGCATGAAGGATGAATAATTTTAATAGTAGGTAAGCCGACAGTTGCAAAATTTAAAATTTTAATTGGACACCATGTTGTAAGATAATGAAAACAGTTCAAGTTAATTAAACATAAAGAGATGCACGGAATATAATCTTTATTAAGAAGGTGTAACATGGTTTTATTTGCCACATACAATGGCCACTGAAAAATTGGAATGTCGTCCTGACCTTAAGAGTTCAGGTTCAAAAAAACATTTAAGAAATCAGAGAAATGAATTAAAAATCAACACGAACTCGCGCGACTTCGATATATGTAAGCTGAGACAACTCTCTGATGTAGGTATAGGTAACTTGTTAAAATGCGTCCAATCCCCACTTCATAATCTTGATATATGAGCTGTATAGCATCGTAATATGTTTTATTTTATAGATTTTAATATCGATTTTAATATTATACTTAATATTAATCTTCCTAGTATTATTCTCAGCTTTTGTGCTATATTTGTAAAAACTTTTTTGATGTTTCTAAACCTGTGGTGCGGCGACAAGTGATTTTTAAAACGTTGAATATTAGTACGCGTGTAAGCAGATTTAGAATTACTTATTAAATTTGGAAGTTGTTTCTAGCACTGTGGAAAATATTATTTGCGTTTGTGCGGTGTGCAATTTGTTGAAAAGGGGATTTTCAACATATTCGTTTCAAGATAAACTGGATATTATTAGAAACGGGAAACCAACACCTGATTTAAAACTCTTAAAAACGAAAGTTAAATCATGCTATAGGTACTTTAATATTGAAGTGTACAGTGCTAATCAGTGGTTAACGGGTTGTGAAAATTTGTGTAAATTATTTTGTTGGCCATGTGTACTGTTCACAAATGAAAAAGGTATTTGGAATAAAAATGGCTTTTCAGATTTAAACAACATTCACAAAGTGATAAAAAGGCATGGTAAGTGTGAAACTCATTTACGAGCGGTGCTAAAAGAATAAACATTTGGAAAATCACGAATTGAGCATTCATTAGATCAGCAGTTGAAAGAAAGTGTTAAAAAGACTTATTGACATTGTTTGTTTTCTCGGCGAAAATGAACTTAGTTTTAGAGGTCATACTGAATCTCGGAGCGTTGCTAAATAGGGGCAATTTTATCAATTTAGTGATTTATTAGCAAAATACGATACAATTTTAAGTAACCATCTGGAACACTCCACGATATTTCGCGGTACATCAAATCATATTCAAAATGATTTGATTCAGTCGATAAGCAATACTGTTTTAGAAAAGGTCAAGCAAGAAATAAAAAAGCTCCTTTTGTTGCAGTTATGTTAGATGAAGCAACCGATATTACGAATATTAGTCAGTTGTCAATTGTAGCTACATAAATCCAAATGGGAAAGTCCAAGAGCGCTTTTTAGGATTTTTAGACATAACAACGCCATGAACGGCCGCAGCTTTATATACTATAGTTTGTCAGATAGTCGATGATCTACAGTGTGGTACTAAACTTATCGCCCAAAGTCATGATGGGGCCGCTAGGCTGGTGAATTGGGAGGCCTGCAGGCCAAAGTAAAAGAGACTTTTCAGAATGCAATATTTGTACAGTGTTTTGCGCATCGATTAAATTTAGTTCTAGCTCAATCTGCACCGTGTCTTAAAGAGTGCAAAATATTTTTTTCAAGTATTAGTGGAATGGCTGCCTTTTTTTCAAAATCATCAAAACGGACAAGAGAATAAAAACTTTTTTTAAAAAATTCAACCAGTGAAGAGCGGCTTTCAAAATTGTCCCTATTGACAATAGAAAGTGACTTTGTGAAGGAGATCTCCCAAAATTCAAACTTTTACGACGAAGTTATTTCCGACATCGCAAAAAAGGAGAGGCGGATTAAACTACATTGTAAATAGGTAGGTATGTGCATGTTAACTACTTAACTAGCTGGTTCAATTTATAGTTGGCTAGAGAGTGCACGATGGCTAGTGTGACTGAACAAACTCTCTATTTCGCTGCGGGTTCAATCCTCGCCACCGGCGCTGGCAATGTCGGTGGATATGGTTGTGTGTCTGCGTTTTTTTTCATAAGTGTAACCCTCGCCCGTGCAGCTTTGGCTTTAGAATCGGGGGTTGTCTAATTTTTGTGGTGTTTTTATGTTTTATGTTTGCGGTCCTACAACTGTACTTTTTTCTAGTATCATAACTTTGCAGCTTTCAACATTTGCTTTAAAATGAGTATACGGAAGCCACGCCCCTTTTCTTAAAATAATTTTTGCCTCGCTTCACTCGGGGCCTCGCGCTACCCATCACTCTATATCACAAACTGCTTCCCCTGTATCAAAACTCACCGCACGCCCCTGAATTTGACTTTATTAAAATACAATGGTACCAGTGTTAAGAGTACTGCGTCTGAATTTAATTTCTCCAATATTACTGGTGATCAAGTCCAAAAGACCTAGAACAATCAGAATTAATGCCTAGATTCTACGAAATAAATAATATGAATATGTTTTCCTTAGTTTTTACCAACCCAAATTCATACTTACATATATGTATAGTTTACACTTACCTTTCAAAAGGCGTCTTTCCAAAAGGCTTGGAAAGATGCTAACGTAATTCCGCTAAAAAAATAATAAAACGTGTGAGATGTGTAAGTAGCGCCCAATAATCCTTCTGCCAATTCTATCGAAAACATTGTCTGAAATTAATGTCGTATAATTTTTAAGTAATAACAATGAAACCACCATCACAGAAATTAGTTCTATTAAGTATCTATAGATATTATACAAACAAGTAACGTGTCAACTTTCACGTTTCACATATTTTACAAAATCTAAATACATAATTTTGAAAAAGGAAACAGATTTCGTTTTCGAAAGGTCAGAAAATTATATTATTAGTTGTCAAAAAAAAACTCTGACTCCCTTTGACGTGAAGTCACAAGCACAGAGGCCTATTTTTCCTATATCATACTGGCTAACTGGATTTTTTTAGATAACCAAGAATTGTTCATTTGGTAGTAAGCCCCAAGAAAAAAAAGAAAAATCTATGGAAAATTCTGGATAAAATCGTGGCTGAACAATTAAATGTGTGGGTACCTCAACAAAGAAAAATATTACCTCCAACCTAATTAGGTTTTCGACGGCGTCATAGTACGATTGATAGAAGTTAATGACGAACTATTCTAGGCTCGGAATAGTATCAGCATCAGTTAAGTTGCTACACTATTAAAATATTCGTATCGTCAGCATATGCAGCTGTCAAACATAACGGATGTTCCAGACAGTTTAACATATCATTTATGTATATAATATATAATGCAGGTCTCAGTATAGATCCTTGAGGAACTCCACAACTGACAATAGATAAGCTTTATACACATTTTTGATTCTAACTTGTTGGGTACGATTAACTAAATATAATTTAAACCATCCATGAGCAATATCTCTAACACCATATTTTTCTAATTTGGATTAATATGGATTTAATAATAACACATTTTTGATTGATTCTCATTGATCTGAATAAATCATTTTACACTTTTAACCATTCTATGTTATTTAATAAATTAAGATACTTTAGCTCAAACGTTAATATCGTGTTATTTCTTAGAAACTATCTGTCTGATATGAATTGTTATTAGCAAATACTTGGAACGAAATTGCAAGCCATTTCATACCAGTGTGTTGTTCTCCGTGAAGGATTGTTTTTGCCAGTCGTCCAGAGGGCGCCACTGATTTCTACTGGAACAATTGGTTTGGTAGATTTTTGCACTTATAAAAAATACCTAAATATCTATTTGTCTTTATTGCTCATACTGTAGTCACAAATATTTGTCTCTTTCCAAGCTATAATCTAGTTTAGATAGCCGAACACTACGGTGCTACTTCCTTCTTACTATTGTAGCGTTCTAAAGACAACACCCGTAGTTCAGTTGTCTGCTAAAATTTATATATTTTCTGGTATTAATGTGTAATTTTATGATCATTATTATTTAAAAAATTGCTATATTGATTTAACGTACCTTTGAGGTAATTTTCATAATAATATTGTATCGCACATATCTTAATTTACGCCTTGGGCGAATTTACTTTTTTAGTGATCAATCAGTTCACTTTGGTTGTTCTGTAGAACAGCGTCATTAATATCGATTAGTATCGATTTACCGTGCCTTGTTGGCAATGTATCTAATATCCTTTTGATATTGTAATAAATTTCTGTGCTAATTTAAACTAACTTTCGGTTATTGTAAATCTTAGATTTACACGGCAACGGATGTGGCCATTTTGTACCGTAGTTAGTTGTTTTCTGTCTTTGTCTGTTGATGTTTTAGGTCACTTGGCTACGTTGGTAGCTCTGTGAAAAGTGGTGCCTGGTGACATTTGGAGTATGGTACCCCTTTTGAGGAAACCTATTTGTTTATACCCTTTTTGAGAATTACCTAATGTGGTGCATTTGTTTTGTGGTGGATCATTTTATACCAGTGCATATATTTACCAACCAGACCTCTGCAACTTAAGATTTTTCTAATTTTAAAATATCGAATGCTTACTTGAACGTTTACTTCGAGATTTACTTAGTATCTAGTTAGAAACGCTGCTCTAGTGGAGTCTTGCCTAGTTCTCTGACACAGATACCTGCCTAGTTATCTGGCAATTGATTAACTTTTAATTATCTGCAGTAAACACATAGTCAAGCTATATATCTGTATTTAACTTTATTTGAAATTCATTATTACCTCTCTACTAGGAACTAATAAATAATTTAACTTAACGTTACCTTTAATTTGACAATTATCATATTGGTTTATATTTAGCAAATATTTATTTACGTTATCTTTCTATTTGTCTGTCTGTATACAGACATTCTAAATTCTATTTTCTTGAAGATTACCTTCTTTTAGTAAAATATATCTTAAAATATAGTGAACACCTATTTCACTTTGTTTATTATCATAGCTATACCTAGTTTATTTGCTGGGCTAGAATTTTTTCTATTTAACGTAACTTTTATTGATAGTTAAGTTAGTTGAAGTCCTCAACTTTCTAAGATATTATGGGATACAAATCGTAGTTTCTTTAGTTTGCAATTTACTCTGTAAATTTGTGTTAACTCTCATGTTTTGTCTAACGTAGCTGGACAACTCAAACGTCACAGCTTTTTATCTTGTTTTGTCTATAGTTCTGATCTCATAAAACTCTCCCCTTTTTATGTAAATACCTGGACCAAGAGAAGAGGATAACTGGTGGATCGAACTAATCATTATATACTAGGTGAAGCAGGAAAACGACATTTTATACAACTGGCATTTCATCTCAAGGTAACTGCAGTACTGACAGTGGTGATTCAAACTAACACCGAGCCAATTAGAGCTTAGCCGTTGGTGGATTCTTCGCAGGACTAGCCCATTTGAAATTACGTAAGATCTTCGTCTCCAATGAAAGTTAATATTTGGTCAGAAGAATTTTTCTTAGAGATCAGTTACCTTTTTTTTATTTTTCATAACGTCATATCATTTTTTTTTGATTATCTTGCTGGTCTTCAACCAAAACTAGGTTTTTTAACTAAAAGAGGCCATCTGAGCCTATGTAAATTTTGTACATATATTCATACCAGTCTATTAGACTTTTTATCTTGTGATATCTTTTTATTCGACTTCCATCTCAAACTGAATTCAAGGATTAACGTTATCTTTACCTTTTAAAGTAAAGTTTTAATTATATGGTACTTGCAAAAGTCCTGGCGCCCAGCCTAGATTTTGGTGATAACTCAAATCAATCGAAGCCCTAATTCACGACCTGCTAACTGAGCTAATGGTCAATAAGTACAACCTCCAGCTAATTGTGTTATGCCAGCAATTGGACGGGGGTGTTGCATACTCTGGATATAAAATAGTTGAACAGGTGATTCCCCATGGTAGCATCCTGCGACCGATACTCTTCTTGATTTATACTGCCGATTTTTGCATGTTTTTTAAATACTATTACATTCACTGTTCACCAATACACCGACGATATGCAGTTATTATTTAATTTTTCACTGTCGAATTACTTCTTAGCTATAGATAATATTAATGAGGATTTGAGAAAGATCTCAGATGTAGCTAGTGCTCACAATTTAGTACTGAATGAATCATAAACGGTAACCTTAGTAATCAGGAGGAGTAGAGTAACTGCTGACAATTATTTATTTCTTCTATAAATATATAAACTATTATTGAGGAACCTAATTTTAAAATAACTCCGAATTATTAAATTACAAAGTACTGCTCCAGTCGATTACTGTAAAAATTTAGACCTAAATCTAGATGTAAATTTTAAATTGTTAGGGAGTGGTCCAAAAAAAGAATAAAACCAGATTTTAAATGGTTGACGTTTCGACTTTATTTAAAGACATCCTCGGGATTATTTAATGTAGGCTGTCTCTCAGTGACTTATTTTAACATAAACAATGTATAAACAAAGGAAACACTGACAGTGAATAAACTAACGGGCACATTGACTAGACTTATATGAGTAAAAATACGGCTTTCTTCATTTTTGGACCACTCCTTAAAAATTTACAAAACACAACATATAAATAGGGTTCACCAACCAGTTTCTAGTAAATTTTAAACTTAACCATCATGTTAACCACTTAATCAGAACATCTTATGGTCAATAAAAGTTTACATATATAAGGATGAACTTAACAGTAACATTAAGGTTTTGCTATGTGACTCATTAATTCTTTCTTACGTGGCGTATTGCGACATTACTTATTCGCCATCCTTGTTATACGTAAACAAGAGAGAAAAAGAACATAAAAGACAATACATAAACTAGACAACCCCCAAATACAAAGCTGGAGCTGTACGAGCGGGGGTTACATTGTTGAAAAAACCTTGAACACACAATCACTCCACTGGCTTTCGTCAGGGTCGAAGCCGGGATGCGAACCGGCGTGTCGACAAATAATAAAATCAGCTACATTTATCACACAACGCTTTCACTCGCTGCACTACCCAGCTCGGTACATCTCTACAATGATAATAAATAAGTTAATTAAATCTTCTACAAAGCCAATTTTACTACGAAACATACTACGATTCACCTTTTAAGATTTCAAATATGAATTGAAATAACATTTCCTGATTCATCTCAATCATGTATCATAAAATCAAGTTGATAAAGATGAATAAAACTGTACATACGACATATAAGCTATAAGTTTGTATTATATTTATACTTATTGCACAAATTAACGTTTTAAAATTAATGACCAATAAATAATTTATTACAGAAGTACTTAATTAAATCACAGACAATAATTTTAACGGTTTATTAAATATCCCATTTCATTATAATTTGTTACAATCTCTAAGAAAAGAGTATCTTTTAACTGATATTTTGATATAATCTTGTTATTATGATGTAGCTCTAAGAAAGGTAAAGAAAACAATAATTACCGAGTAATACTTTGGATGCGCATGAAATTAAAATACACTGAAGACGTTAAGAGTACTTATATATTATATATTGAACATTTTAGAGTAAAACGGCCCTTTCGCTAGGCGATGCTGAAGCAACCAAGTCGATCAATCTTTTAGTCAGTGGGCAAACGTAAACATATTGCAAGCGATGTTCGGATTGTCTAAGCAATATTTTGATTGACTGTCTGTCCCGTAAATCCGTTCACAATCGCCGGTAATCTGAAGTAGATTGCACAGTGATCGCTCAGTAAATGGACGATTTCGATTTCGGATCGCCTAACTTGTAACATGCATGCATACTGCACATATCAATTTGTATTGCTACTACATACTGATTACACGTCATCGGTTGTCAACCGAATCTCAGAAATTTCAAAGCAATCACATTGTACAATTCGGTTGCGTCGGTATCGCCCAGTGAATGGGACGCTTTAGAAATGCTGTCAATGATATGATCAATGTCGGCTTACGATATTTCAAGCGGCCCATTCACTAGGCGATACGGAAACAAAAGGCGCTTTCCTTTTACCAGAAATCTCAGATGATCTCATCTTATCTCAGTTCTCCTCACAATTATGTAGCGTTCCTTTTGAAAAGAAGGAAGTGAGGAAAATTGATAATTTATCTTCCCCTCTTCCCTCCTTCCCCTCTTTCTACTGCTAAGTGTCCATTCGATCATCCTCATGAAAACTGCTTTGACTCATTTGTGCTGAGGAGCTAATTTAACTATATAGTAGATGCTTTAAATGACAGTTGTAGGTTATGATCACATACCGTTATACTCCTTCACGGACCTTGATGCTCAATGACAAAAATGATATGACAGCAACAATTTACAGTCTAACCACTAATTTAACTCGATTTGTCGATCCATTACAACATTTAATTTTAGGTGAAGTTCAGTGAGTGGCTTACCTTATATCAATTTGTTCCATACTTACTTCACATATAAAAGGAAAGCACCTAATTTGATTACAAAATAAAGTGACATGCGCATGCACGCATCTAGCAAGTCAGGCGATCTAGTCGAAATTGTTCATTTACTGAGCCTATGTACTGAGCGACCACTGTGCAATCTGCTTCAGATTGACGGCGATTACAACCAGATTTACGGGACATTAATCAGAACATCGCTCAGACAATCCGAATATCGCTTGCAATATGCTTTCGTTAGCCCACTGACTAGTCTAGTTCACAAGTTAAAAACTCCAAAAAAATTTGTTAATTAACAATAAGCGCATTTTATGAAAAACGGATGAAAGAAAATTTTTTTAAGTGGTAATTGTTCCTTGGGATGTCTAGATGATCCGATAATTTTTTGAAATTTTTTAATTAATATTTTATAACTTAAAAAATTTTTTTTGTTCTACGGTCAGATTCTGAGGTCTGCGGCAGCGTCGCGCTCGCCGCGCGGAGCACTATTTTCACCATTAAATTAAAATTATTAATAATGGAAGTACAGTTCCGGGAGTTAGGACTTTTTTATCGAAAATTTCGTCCTCTTTAAGAGTTTCTTTTTAATTTCTTAATTATTAATAGTTTCTGAATTACTTACGAAAAACTAAATGCCTATTTTTTATCTTAATTTGTTAATAACTTTTGCAATTTTTTATGTGCTGGTAAACAATTTTTATACATTTTTCTAGCCGTCATTCCGAATCCAATGAGCTATCGCCCATATTTTTACGACCTTTATCACTAATTAACACCGTTTTTAACTTGTGAACGGAAGGTGAACGTGGTATTCATACCAAAACCAGGGCGTGATACCTATGCCCAGGCGAAATCCTTCCGGCCAATCAGCCTTACATCATTTCTCCTCAAAACCTTGGAGAAACTGGTTGATAGACATATAAGGGACGATGTGATGGGCCAAAAACCCTTACATCGAAACCAATATGCCTACCAAGCAGGGAAATCGTGTGAGCTAGCTATACACGAGCTTACTCACAGAATAGAAAAGGCACTAGACAGCAAAGAAACTGCCATAGGAGCCTTCTTAGATGTAGAGGGAGCATTTGACAATACCTCATTCAACTCAATAAGTGAGGCAGTGAAGAGGCGCGGAGTCGGTCTTTCAATAACAAGATGGATCGACTCAGCACTCAGAACAAGAAAAATCCAATCCACGCTGGGAAACATGTAGGAGGAGGTGTCTGTAACCAGAGGATGCCCGCAAGGAGGGGTTCTATCACCCCTCCTGTGGTGCCTGGTTATGGATGAGCTCCTAGCACAACTGGAACAGCGAGGAATATATGCGCAAAGATATGCAGACGACGTCACAATCCTAGCAGTGGGAAAATTTGAGAGCGTTGCATCAGAAATGATGCAAAGAGCTCTCAATACGGTAGATCGATGGTGCACACAGGAAGGGCTTTCTGTTAATCCAGGAAAGACCACGGTGGTGACTTTCACAAGGAAAAGAAAACTCCAAAACCTGAGGAAACTATATCTTCGGGGAAAAGAACTACAGGTGAGCAATGAAGTCAAATATTTGGGACTAACCTTAGATACCAAGCTTAACTTCAAAGCTCACATAGACAAAGTGACAATCAAAGCCACGCGGGCCTTATGGACCTGCAGAAGCATGGTGGGCAAGAGCTGGGGACCTCAACCAAAAATGGTGCACTGGTTGTACCAAAGGGTCGTCGTACCAATAATAACCTACGCCTCCCTGATCTGGTGGCACAAGGCCGGAAAAGGAGAGGCGATGAGAAAACTAGGCAAGTTGCAAAGACTTGCATGTCTAGGGATCACGGGAGCAATGTCAACAACGCCGACCGCAGCCTTGGAAATACTGCTAGGCCTACCTCCACTACACCTAGTGGTGGAGAATGAGGCACTAATGGCAGCATACAGGCTGAAAACAACTAGATATGGGACCATCTCAAGGAGAGGATACCATACTGAAGTATTCCAATATGTAGGAAAAAATTGGCTACTCGATATGCAGTCAGACAGAATCAGCACAACCTACAACTTCACAAAAACTTTCAGGGTAAAAATACCTGAAAGGGATGGAGAAGGAGGTAGGATGCAGAGACAACAAAATGACACCATCTGGTATACTGACGGATCAAAAACGTCAAGCAGTACCGGAGCAGGAGTTGCGGGAGAACAACCAGGGACAGACATCAGCCTGAACCTCGGAAGTATCGCAACAGTGTTCCAAGCCGAAATCACAGCAATAGACGTCTGTGCACAAGAAATGATACGGAGGGCATACAAAAATAAGAGAATCCGCATCATCACTGACAGCCAAGCAGCCCTCAGAGCTCTGGAAGCAGTAGAAATACGATCTAAAACAGTAAAAGACTGCCTGGAGTCCCTGGAGAAACTTACAGAACACAACAGTGTACAACTGGAGTGGACACGAGGACACCAGGGAAATACGGGAAACGAAAAAGCAGACATGCTAGCCAGAAAAGGCGCTAAATCAATTCTAACAGGTCCCGAACCGACCTGCGGGGTACCTTATAGCACCGCAAAAGGATCGGTAAAGGAACTATTAAGACAGAAACACTACTCGCACTGGATAGAAATACCGGGAATGAGACAGTCACGCTTGTTCATCGGAGAAATATCTAGAGCAACGACCAACGAAATGCTAAAGCTAAGAAGAAAACAGCTGAGGTGTGCAGTGGGAATATTAACAGGACACTGCACACTAAACAAACACCTAACCAATATAAGGGTGAAAGACAATCCAGATTGCAGGATGTGTGGTGAAGAGGAAAAAACTCCCCACCACATCTTATGTGAATGCCCAGCCCTAACGGCAATGAGACTAACACACTTCGAGGTACCACTTTTAACCCCGGAAGAGATAGCCAGAGCTCCCATAAACTGTATACTCGCCTTCTGGAATAGAACGGGTCTTATGGAGTAATGAGACTATGGGGTACAATAAGCTTAAGCTTCAGTACAGCGGGTAGTTTAAACCGCAACCCGCAAGGAAAAAAAAAACTTGTGAACTAGACGACTACCCGTAGAAGATATTTGGAAAACGTTGTCGAAAGCGACGAGATTGCTCGATCCGGTTGCTTTAGTATTGCATAGTAAATAGGCCGTGTATTAGCCTCTTGAATAAAAACCGACGGATGTTGAAATGTGTGAAATGAAGAAGTGATGCATCAATATCGTATTGATCGGGTTGTCCGAGGAGGCATACGAAAAAAATTATGTCAAACTTTCGTGACGTCACTAAGTGCAATTATAATAGAGCGTCAAATGTAGTACTAAGGTCCGCTTTTTCAATCGTAGGTTAACAAAACTCGCACTTTTTGGAAATCAATTTTCTTACATTTTACATTTATTTTTATAGCGATTATAATAACAAGTATTATATATATATATGAGTTAACTTGTAGTTGGCATAGTTTGCATTACGATCCTACAAATTGTTATGAAAATATAGTACTGGTTAACATCCAACTAATAGTTAACTCCCAATTAAAAAACCGGGCCTTAGGGTATTTCATAATCTGCATTTGTATCGTATTGTCACGTACGGTATGTGGGTATTGTACCAGACTTGACAACTGATCGTCGCCTCATTTTTTGTTTGTTTATTATTGTAATAATATATGAGATGAATTATCTCATGTGCCTTCCACATAATTTTTCCCATATTTGTGTGCTTTTAGCACATTTTAAAACAAAATACTCAAAGAAAAATGCTAAAAGAGGAATCACAACAAAATAATAGAACTGCCGTCTTGTTCAAATTATTTTTGGTGATTTCCGTAGTTTGCACTGTAGTTCCGTAGTGGGGTAATTATAAAAAATTTCAAATTTAAATTGAAATATCTATTTTTTAGTGTTATGTAATATATATTGTTTTCGACATAAAATATACAAAAAAAAATTCTCAAAATACAAGCAATACACTTTCATCTCAGATCAATGAAAATTCCCCATTCCGGAATTTTTTCTCTATGGTGGCTGAAGCTCGATAGAGATTGTTAAGGAATTTTAGCATTTTTTCTTACTATATTTTTTTCAGCAAAATTTCAGAAAGTTCGAAATTCCTTTAAGGTGCTACTGTCTATATTTAATTTGTAACTAAAGCAGAATTCTATAAGTATGTAAAAGCATCGATCACTGTACACAGAGTCTCTTAATTTTATTTTGTTTAACTAATTAACTAATTTTTAAAGAATAAAATAAATGTATCTATAATTACTTGCTCTCTAATGTATCTAAAATGTAATATAAAGAACGAACTATTCAGAGGTTCATTTATCAAACTATCGATGAAGTTACTAGATATTCCTTGCGAAACAAATCAAGTTGTTACTCTCTTTAACAAGACATAAACGCGTGTTAAAAGTAATTAAATTTAACATTTAATTATTTTACGTGAAAAGAAATGTCAGCAGGAGTATGAAAATTTCACTGTTAAATATCTATAATTTTGTAGAAATTAGAACACATTATACATGCTGTTTAGATATGGAAACTTATTCGAAACGGGAACTAATAGTTATTGCACATTTTTAAAACATAATGAGGGAAAATAGCTTGTTTCCTTTATTAATTTTTAGTAAATTGTAACTAATAATGTTATCTAGGAAACAGTACATTATAATAGTAGGTATAATTTGAACCTATTAAGTAGACGACACACGCAGATACTAAGGAATGACTTATTTATGAACACTTTACTTGTTTGTCAAATTTAAAAAACTTAGGGCCGATTTATCAGTGCCTAGTTAACTCTAACTACAGGAGTTACACTACTTGTCAGATCATAATCTAAAAGTTAGTTCTAAATCAGACAAAACTTTTAGCCATTCTGTATAATGCTGAAGACCTTACTAGCTAATTGAAGAAACCAGGAGTTTATAAGTTGGTTTTAATGCCTTTTATGTAGGTCACACTGGTCGTCCATTTGAAATTAGATATAAGGAACGCTCACGTTATTTGAGAATCCAACAAACATACTGAATCCTTTAAAATCATATTTTAGAATCAGATCACAATTTATTAAATTTAAAGAATCTTAATATGTTACATGTGAAAGAAAAAAGCTTTAAATTAAATTTACTAGAATCCACAGAAATATTTAAATCAAACTAACTGGATTACATCTGATTTAAAACGCGAAAGTAAATACCTCAAAAATTTACATTGGCTCATGCAACATTATAATAGCCCTGATCTCACAAATCATTATAAACTTAGGAAACGTAGCTACCATAATCATATAACCAATGCTAAACATGCTTATTTTTCCAACAGAGTTTTAAACGCTCCATTTTGGTCCTAATCTATCTGGTACTTGTACTTCATGCAAATTAAGTCATCGATCCATTTTCATTTACCCTGTTACTACCGGTGAAATAAGTTAAATAATATCGGAATTAAAAAATAAGCAATCTTTTGGCCCTGATGGCTTGTCTACGAAGTTTGTCAAGTATGCAAGTGAATTCATTATAGAGCTATTGACTATGTTGATTAATGCATCCTTCCAGGCGGGTGTTTTTCCATCAATATTAAAAATAGCAACCATAATCCCCATATTTAAAAAAAATGATCCCTTGGAACCTGAAAACTATAGGCCCATATCACTATTAAGCGTTATTTCAAAAATAATGGAAAAAAATAGCATTTAATCGAATGATGGCATTTTTAAATTCTTTCAATCTACTAACCGATCATCAGCACGGTTTCAGGAAAAATCGTTCTACGGACACAGCTATAATACAATTTTTGCAATTTGTGTTAGATGAAATGGACAATGGAAAGCTCGTCATAGGATTATTCTTTGACTTATCAAGATCGTTTGACTCTCTCAATCTGGCTTTTGTTAAAGAAAAATTGTTTAAGTTGGGCATTCGAGGAATCTTTCTTGAATGGATCATGTCATATTTAATTGACAGATCGCTCCATGTTAAAATTCATGACATAATTTCAAATGATTATGAAGTGAGTCTTGGCGTTCCGCAGAGTTCGGTGTTAGGGCCACTGAATTTTTTACTATTTGTAAATGAATTACCATCATTCATGTCTGAGTGGAACATTACTATGTTCGCTGATGATAATTCATTTGGTATCTCTGCACCGAATGCTGCGGATTTCCTTGATAAAACTATTGCTGTTATGAGGGAATGTGATGACTATTGTAACAACAATAATTTAATTTTAAATGTTAATATAACTGTTTGCGTTTACTTTTCACAGAGAAAATCTCTACCTGTTAATATTCTAAATTTTAATGTTATTATCATACCTTTTAGCCAAAGCGTTAACTTTTTAGGCGTCTTAATGGACTCGAAACTAAGCTGGGATATTCAAATCGATGAAGTTTGTAAAAAATAACAAAGCATATTATTGCATCCGACAACTCAAGGATTCATTAGACCACACTGCATTATTAAATCTGTATTATTCAATGACATATTGTCGTATTTCTTATAATATTATAGTTTGGGGACGAGCCAGTAATTTACAACGGTTCTTTGTTTGCAAAAACGTATTATAAGATTGAATTTTAATCTTAATTTTACAACCTCCTGTAAGTACTCTTTTAAAAATCACAAAATTTTACCAGGGCCATCTATCTATATTTCTTCATCGTTGATATATGTTAAACGTAACATTAACCTATTCAAAACTAATGCCAGTTATCATAACTACAATACTCGCCATGATGACCTACTTTCCATGCCTCATCACAATACGACTTTCTTGGAAGTCTCCTCATTATTCTGGTACTGGCTTTTATGATAACTGCCACTTGCAATTAGAAGCATCGACAACTTTAATAAATTCAAATCTAGTCTTAAAAAGTTTTTAATTGAAAAATGTGTTTACTCATTCAATGAATTTTAATCTGTAGTTCTTTGTCCTATATTTTATTGCAATGTTTTATACTGTTTTTTATACGACTTTATACAATTTTAACTTTTATTCCTATTATATGATATTTATTATTGTATCATGATGACGTTCACATCTGTTTTATAACAGCTTGTGATTAAATAAATAAATAAATAAATAAATAAATAAATAAATAAATAAATAAATAAATAAATAAATAAATAAATAAATAAATAAATACATAAATAAATAAATAAATGAATGAATGAATGAATGAATGAATGAATGAATGAATGAATGAATGAATGAATGAATGAATGAATGAATGAATGAATGAATGAATGAATGAATGAATGAATGAATGAATGAATGAATGAATGAATGAATGAATGAATGAATGAATGAATGAATGAATGAATGAATGAATGAATGAATGAATGAATGAATGAATGAATGAATGAATGAATGAATGAATGAATGAATGAATGAATGAATGAATGAATGAATGAATGAATGAATGAATGAATGAATGAATGAATGAATGAATGAATGAATGAATGAATGAATGAATGAATGAATGAATGAATGAATGAATGAATGAATGAATGAATGAATGAATGAATGAATGAATGAATGAATGAATGAATGAATGAATGAATGAATGAATGAATGAATGAATGAATGAATGAATGAATGAATGAATGAATGAATGAATGAATGAATGAATGAATGAATGAATGAATGAATGAATGAATGAATGAATGAATAAATAAATAAATAAATAAATAAATAAATAAATAAATAAATAAATAAATAAATAAATAAATAAATAAATAAATAAATAAATATATAAGTAAATAAGTAAATAAGTAAATAAGTAAATAAGTAAATAAGTAAATAAGTAAATAAGTAAATAAGTAAATAAGTAAATAAGTAAATAAGTAAATAAGTAAATAAGTAAATAAGTAAATAAGTAAATAAGTAAATAAGTAAATAAGTAAATAAGTAAATAAGTAAATAAGTAAATAAGTAAATAAGTAAATAAGTAAATAAGTAAATAAGTAAATAAGTAAATAAGTAAATAAGTAAATAAATAAATAAATAAATAAATAAATAAATAAATAAATAAATAAAGAAATAAGTAAATAAATAAATAAATAAATAAATAAATAAATAAATAAATAAATAAGTAAATAAATGAATGAATAAATGAATAAATGAATAAATGAATAAATGAATAAATAAATAAATAAATAAATAACTAAAAATAACAGTAGTCCCTCAGTTGTTTACTGAATGATCAGTTGGATATCAAACGCTACTTTTTGATATATTTAAGTTAAGTTTAAGCAGGTTTAAATCCAATTATAAAAACTCGTATTTGTTAACTTATCGCAAGTCATAAAACAAGTGTATTAATGATTATCGAAAATTAAATTATTCGATTTATGAGAAACAAAATATGTTGCTTGGAAACCACACGAGCTCTTTAAAGCCTAAAGGCAACATATTTTGTTTCGAAAAATAGAAAGAATTTGCGATAATCGTTATTTAAATGAGTTGTATTTGTTAAGATTATTTCTTGAAGAAAGAAATTAAATCACGTTTACATTTAAATAGTTATTTATTATAAACGTTAATATTAAACTTACAATTAATTGTTACAATTGAAGATGGTAATTGGCAAATTACTCATTTATCAGAAACAAGTTTTTATTAACCTTTATTCATCAGAGACACGAACTTATGTTGTTTCTTAGTTCCTTTTTATCTACTCAGAGAAATGTAACTAAGCATTGGTGATAGGGATAAGTTGTAACATCAAAACACCTTTATTGAATAGAATACACCGAGTTTTGAAACAATGTCAGTTAACTCCCTTATCTATCCTCTCCTTCAATTATTAAATGTAGTATAATCTAAATTTAATTCCTTTTCATTCCGTCAAACAATGACAATTAGGTTGGTGTATATATGAATTTGCTTTTCGTAACTATGGAAACAAGATCATAGCCGTACTGCTTTTCAGCATTGAATAAAACTACCGAAAACAAAGCGAAATACAAAAACGAAAACAGGCTTATATCCAATCATCAGCCGAAATACAGAACCGGAAACACACAGTTTTAGTTTATTAATACATGTATTAGAACCAACCAAAAACGTATATTTTATGTTGAATGAAATAATCGCTTTCATTTTGTTATAGTAAATATTATAAAAATTTTATAATAAAAATTTTGCAATTTTACATCTGAATTTAAAATATCTAATGTTTTAGCTAGTAGCAGTAGTTGTTATATACAGATCGAACCAACCGACTAGATATACGACTAGCGGTATGCGCCGTTTACAGTCGCCCATCTGTTGTCGAATATCAGAAGGTGCTTTTACAGGAGGTTAGGATTAGGCATTGCCTTTCTCAAGAAGAAGGTCTTTTTTAGCATCTAATTATAAAAATCAGTTTCAAAATGTCCACTTTTTGTAAAGTATAATAATTTATTAAAGCTGTTTTGAATGCCGAAAATAACTTAAATACTATTTTAAAATAGCAGTACTACATAATTATTAGCAACAGTGATCTAATCGGACGAAGCGACGAAATATAATTAAATAAATAGTTTATTTAAAATGAGTTTTTTGTGCAGTGTAATAATTTACTTTTTGTAACGTCATATCCTAAAATGACATTTATTGGACAGTCAATGAATCAAAACAATGTCATTATTGACGAGTGAAAAATAAAGAAATAAATATGAAATAAAGAAATGTTATTTCACAGTGTGAAATAAAACTTAATAGTCAACAGAAAACAAATTAAACTCGAGACTAAAATGTGTTTTTTTTCTCGTGTGGTTTATAGCACTCGCCTTCGGCTCGTACTATAAACGTCCCACTTGTAAAAAAAAACCATTTTAGCCACTTGTTATATAAAATACTATTATGTTAACTGCCAGTACAATGCTGTAAAGCAACCATTATTTGTCTTGGGCGAACTCTAAATATTTATTAATTATTATTATAAGGTAATGTACTTGTTCATAGATTGCTATTGGATCTATTTTATAAAAAGAGCATCAATCTCTGGCGTTATTTTACATACCCTGTATCTTGGCAACGGTTCACTTTTGGACACGTGTTCGTAGGAATTTTTGCTATTTTATTCATAGTATGCCCTGTATACCCTGACATACCATTTCTGAAACACCCTGTATAAATCAGAAAACAGAATTATTATATCTAATTAAGTGCCAGTATCTCTCACTATTGTATTTTAAATCTCATATCCTTTAAAGGCTCAACATTGGATATAATCACGCCTGTGCCTTAAACTTTTACCAGATTTTTATTAAAAAAATACTATAAATAAATCGGTAAAAGTAATCATAATCAATGAATCTAATTTCCCAGTGTCATTTCGAATGTAACTTGTTCTTAATAATGTGTTTACACCAGTTTCAATTCAAAATTACAGCAAATAATTAATTCATTAACTGTAATATAACAGTATTCTTACGTTCGATTAAAATAAATTTGTTAACAAAATTAGCATCATTACGTCGCATAAATCTACAAAACGAGTTTTATAAATTGTGAGAATATCGTAGTATTCATAAAGTAGTTAACTTTATATCTAGGCTCAATGAGAGCAATATTCATACATACTAAAAAAAGTAATTACATCAAGACATATGAAGCCATAAATAAAAGTGGTTATGTTAATTATGTCACAGTGGAGGAGTAGTTATAACGAGTTTTCAAAAAAAGGAGAAATAAATATGTTAAATGTTGGTGAGTTACGCTGGACTTTGTACAAGATTATTTAATTTATTGAGTGGAATGAAAAATAATATTAACTGAAAATTTTTTTGTTAATTATTATTTACTAACTTTTACAAATCTTATCACAGATAAGTAGTATAACATATATCCTTTTAAACAATTATTTTCCCGGCTATTTGCCAAAACGCTGAAACGAATTACAAAAAAGATAATATGCACATTATGTTCAGTACTACTGACTCCATAATGTTATTTTTAATTTCAACTATTCTGTCTAATAAAACCAAAAATAAATAAAACACAAGGTACTCACCAGTTGACACTCACTTTAAAAAACTTTAAAA
The DNA here is from genome assembly GCA_029963845.1 of Rhamnusium bicolor. NCBI lineage: Eukaryota > Metazoa > Arthropoda > Insecta > Coleoptera > Cerambycidae > Rhamnusium > Rhamnusium bicolor. The sequence goes on along the minus strand of JANEYF010002575.1, from coordinate 1,293,113 downwards.
TATCTACCGACAATAATTGTTTAAAATGATATATGTTATACTACTTATCTGTGATAAGATTTGTAAAAGTTAGTAAATAATAATTAACAAAAAAATTTTCAGTTAATATTATTTTTCATTCCACTCTATATTTTAACTTTTATCAAGAAGAGGAACTTAATTTGTTTTTAAATTATTTCATTGGCCCTAATAAGGGGTATTTCCACTATATAATTTCAATTATTCTGTTCTCTGAAGCCATTAATGTTTATTACATTGGGGTTTACAAGTTTCCTTACTTTGGATTTTTTAAATGTGCCGGCTACCCTGACGAGCTAAAGGCAAGCAGAAACACGTGTCGGTAGATATTTTAAAGTTTTTTAAAGTGAGTGTCAACTGGTGAGTACCTTGTGTTTTATTTATTTTTGGTTTTATTAGACAGAATAGTTGAAATTAAAAATAACATTATTGAGTCAGTAGTACTGAACATAATGTGCATATTATCTTTTTTGTAGTTCAAGTTTCAGCGTTTTGGCAAATAGCCGGGAAAATAATTGTTTAAAAGGATATATGTTATACTACTTATTTGTGATAAGATTTGTAAAAGTTAGTAAATAATAATTAACAAAAAATTGTCAACGTAGGTAGGTTTTCTATTTGATTTATCATAAAAAATTTTCAGTTAATATTATTTTTCATTCCACTCTATATTTTAACTTTTATCAAGAAGAGGAACTTAATTTGTTTTTAAATTATTTAATTTATTTTTATTATTCACATATTCACATTACCAACGTGATTTTACCAGAGAAGCTGATAGGGAGGATGCCTTAATTCACAGGTTTGTTTTCGAATTGAAGAAACTAATATGTAGAGCTGGCCAATGGGCTTAACGCATTTACAGCGGCGTCAACCCAATAACATGAGTACATCTATGGGTCACACAAGCTATAGCAGCACCACCGCATTTATGAACGCAGTTCACCACAAATTCAAATAGTCTGTTTTTATTAAGGCTGGGAATTTTCCAGATTTTAGTATTCGAACATTCGTTCGAAAAAAATATTCGAATATTCGAACTATTCAGATTATTCGAATAGGTATTCGAATTATTCGGATATTCGAATTATTCGAGTGTTCGGATATTCGAATAATTCGAATATTCGAATACTCGAATAATCCGAATTATTCGAATAGGTATCCGAATAATCCGGATCCTCGAATATTCATTATTAATAGGTATAGCAGTGAATACTAGTGAATACTCTATTTGAGTATTTGGTTGGATAGACCAGAATAATAGTCGTGACGTAATCCACTAAGCAGGCAATTTGATTTGCTTTCCATACCCACAATAGGGTATGTCTCCTGTACATGTGCTTTAAGGGTCAGAATTATTTAGTTAGTATTTTATTTTAGGATTGAGGCGCTATTGTTCACATTTAACTATTGAAGCCTTAATAAAACGAAAACAGAGCTAGTTTATTATACTTCTGTATCATAACTATTTTTCCTTTTCGAATAAAATAAAAGTGCTCTAAAATTAGAATGTTTTTTAAAAAAGACGCAGAGTGTGAAGGTAAAACAAATACATGAAAAGTCAATAGATAAATATTTACAGGTTTTCTAAAATTCAAAATTTAATTTTCACCCTGCCGTACAGTAAGAATAAGGTCGAGGCGAGAAAGATGGAATAGTTTGACTGGGAGTGAAACGTGCCACTAATGTGGTCAATTTATATATTTGGATTTTATAATATGTACCTACCTATACCTACTCTCTACCTACTTTGGTTGGATACATACTGCATGTCTATTCGTACATAATTTAATAATATATTTTAATATTCAAATTTACTCAAATATAATCTAATATGCGAATACTCGAATATATTCGAGTATTCGAGTATTCGAATATTCGAGTATTCGAGTATTCGAATATTCGAACATATTCGAGTATTCGAATATTTCGAATATTCGAATATTCAAATAATTTCTCATTAGAATAATTCGTATTCGAATATTCGAATATTCGAATACTCGAATATTCGAATACTCGAATATTCGAATACTCGAATTATTCGTATTCGATTCCCAGCCTTAGTTTTTATGGCTCGGTGTGTGCGTTTGTCGCATGTGTATTAACAATATCGAGTATACAGTGGTTGCATTGTACTATTTACATTTTGAAATATATCGGACTATTTCCAGACGGCACATCGTCAAATATTGTGTCTGTGACATTTGCTTGCTTCCCATTTATATGCAAAAGGAAAAAAACGTGGCAAAGTTTTTACGCGCTTCGGGATAGGATAGAGCGTCATCACCCTATTTATTGCCAGTAACATGAAAATTCTAATTGTAAACTACAAGGTGGCTTACCAAAAATAGTCCATCCCTCGGTCCACCTGGATTTATGCCATTTTGGCTCAACTTTAGACAATATTATTTTTAAGAGGGATACTTAAAGTCACTATTTCCATTGGAACCAACCACCCCTAAACGGGGTTGATATTTATCTCCAAAATTTCTATATACTTGTCAAGTGACACATCATTAAATTGTCCTTACAACGGCATTTTATTTTTAAAATTGAGTTATCAGTTTATCATTGTTGTCCAACTTTCTACCGACCAACAAATATGAGTTCGACGGTCTATTTGGATTTAAAATTCGAATTAACACGTTGCACAATTGTTGCAGCAGAGGTTTCATTCACAGTTAGCCATATTTGTTTATCACGTACTTAATTCATTATATTATTCTCAATCCGTTTTTTAGCATGGGGAAGTTGCGATCTTACTTATTGTCTTGTAGGTAATGGCCACTCAGAATTATATTCTTTCCAGAAAGAACGAAAATTTTTCCAATACCCATTGTGGAATTTTACATGCACTTTACATGAAAATTAAGTCGAAAAGAAACACCCAGGATGGATATTTTAGTTTACTATTTGATATTTAATCTTACGATATGTCGCCCACAGTCAAATGTATTCCATTCAACAGAAATTTCAGATTAAAATTTACTTATATGCGCCGAGAAAGGTAAAGTCCTCTTATTATTCAATAAACAAACTGTATGCCGAGAGAAAGTGAACTGATATTCTGTCTGGTTGGGGAGAGAAGAACCGCGGAGAGAATGTAAATTTTGCATTCCATTCCTAATTAAGCGTAAATGAAATAAAAGAATTAGTGCATGGTAATTTTTTGTGATTATTTGCATCTGCACCTACTCGTTGGAAGAGATATTATATTCCTAGTATATGGTTTCTCAGAAAGCTAGCGACTTATCGGCAGCCGCGCCAGTTGGACAGTCATGTGTTTACGTAAACCCTTAGGAAAACCGTGTGTGAGTTTGCGCAGGCGAGGCTCCCACGGTCGCCACACCTGAGTTTCACAGATTCAACCGTCTTTACTGACATGTTATCAAAAGTGACAAATAGCAAGAAAAAAGACATGATACATTAAATAAATATAGTTTAAAAAAACTAAAAAACACGCTTTTAAAGCACATCAAACTAAAAAGTGAAAAATAATTATTAATATAAACTGAAAACAATAATGAACGAAAAATACTAGTATTATTGTGAAAAAAGCGTGGGTTGCTCGATATACGAAAAATACGACGCAAAGCGCCCCACGCTTTTTTCACAATAATACTAGTATTTTTCGTTCATTATTGTTTTCAGTTTATATTAATAATTATTTTTCACTTTTTTAGTTTGATGTGCTTTTAAAGCGTGTTTTTTAGTTTTTTTAAACTATATTTATTTTTCACTTTTTAGTTTGATGTGCTATGAAAGCGTATTTTTTAGTTTTTTTAAACTATATTTATATTGCTTATTGATGCTGATATTGTAACATATTACGATCCAACAGATACTTCTGAAAAAAAAATTTTTTTGTTCAGCCATAGACGGGATTTGAACTCACGCGTCGACTAAGACTTGCGCCTTAGCCCGATCGGCCAACGAACGAACTGAGAATCACGGAATGTACTAACAGTAATAAGCCACTTGCTCTCACGCAGAAGATACGTGAGGAAATTATTTAATTCTGGCGATCCTGATCAGGATAATGATATAAACTTATCAAATTATTGTATTGTTACCGGTTCTTCGTAAGTGTACAAAGTTTCAATTAAATCTGTCCGTTTAAAGTGGGTCAAAATCGAGTCCAAAGAGTCGGTTACAAACAAACAAACTCACAAACATACAGGTGAAGCTAATAAAAGCGTGTTAATAAAAAAACAATTACTAAATGAAGATAAATAGTGTGTCACGTTGTCCTGTATATTTTTCAAGAGGACTTACTTAAATTTATATTGTATATTATTGTCATAAAAGGCTAGAAAACTTGTGCAAGTAGGTAGGGACTTCATTTCCGACACTTTAGGTTATCTTTTATTTGTATTATTTGTCAAAAAGTTCCTTTAGATAAAATGTTATCTATAGGTACTTCGACTGTTTATTTGATGTAAAATTCTGGGCATGGGTTTAACTTTATAATTAGACTATTTTAATCTTGGAGCATATGAAAAAAAAATAAAGAAATCGACGTCCACCAAATATCAACTAAATCAGAATAATGTTTTGATATAATCTCAAGGTCATCGAAACATAATTTACCTTGTCTAATTTCATTTATTGAAAATCTGCAACTCATTTCGTAATAGTTAAAGTGTAAGATCTCGAACTCTGACGCTACTGTGCTGAGTTTCAATTAATCATGGTAAAACAAACTGAAAATGAAGAGCAATAAGACGAACGGAAGACCATGTCTTCTAAATATCGTTAAATAAATAAGATATAAATGTTTCCAGAAATAACAAAGCTGTAGATAAAATACGTTACTACCTACATATCATGCACTCCACTCTCCCATGATAACACAGACACACAAAAATATAAAAAAATTCTGTACATTAAATCAAAACAATGTTTCCTTATCTAGCTTGATGTGCTGAAACCGAATCTGGCCATAAAAATTACGGCTATTGCGTCAATTTTTAGCTACAGATATCATAAAAACCACCTTTTTTTTAACAAAACAATTGCAATTTTATTGGACAATTTTTTTTCCTAAATCATCGTAATCTACGATTCCATGGATACTAAGTATGATTTTGACATCAAAATTGCCGTTTTGGCAACTACCAACTGTCAAACTGCCAATTCCACATTAAAAATTCTATGTAAATAGTTTGAGTGACTTCAAAAAAAACTTTCATTAATTTCTCTTTCGAAATCAGTAAATATGATTTGGTTATGGTAATTATATATTTGTAGATTTCAATAGTACTTTGACTATAACCGTCAAAGTCATATTGAGTACCCTCAAAAACGTAGGTAGTGATAAAGTTTTACAAATGATATTTTTTTTTGAAATTTTGGAATTCAGCAATTGGCTGCAATTGGCAATTTGACAGTTGGCAGCTGCCAAAGAGGCAATTTTGATGTCAAAATCATATTTATCACTCTCAAAAACGTAGGTAGTGTTATACTTTTACACATGGAAGAAGCTTTTCTTACAAATTTCGGAATTTTACAATTTGCAGTTTGACTGTTGGCAGCTGTTAAAAATACTATTCTGATGTCAAATTCAGTATCTATAGAAACGTAAATTACGATGTTTTACGCAAAAAAAATTGTCTCACAAAATTGTAATTTTTTTGTTTAAAAAAAAGGTGATTTTTAGGATATCTCTAGCTAAAAATTACCAGTAGCTACAAATTTACGCAGTAGCCGTATTTTTTATGGCCAGATTCGGTTTCAGCACATCAAAATACATAAGGAAACATCAACACCTTTAGAAACCTCTTATTTAATAAGGCAAAAATTTTAATTTGTACATACCTACCATTTTTCTAACAAATTACATAATCTTCAATAATAACAATAATAATTATTTTGTTGTAAAATCATTTCATACTAATACAATACGTTATTTTGAACAAATAATAAAGAATACATGTTTTTCATTTAAGAATCCGTTTTACAGATAAAAATTATTTTAAGTTGAAAAAATTCTTTTTTTGACGGCCCATATCTCAAACACCTTTGAACCCACAACGATGTAATCTTGTACAAAGGGACTTCTAAAGGTGCTGATTAAGAATATCTTACTAGTTTTTTTTTCTAAAATAATGGCTAATACTTTTTTTGAAAAATCGACCCCCTTTTCTATCCTAGGATCGGATGCCTCTGACTATAATCAAATATGGTTACGTATAAACACTCACTTTATAGGTATATATTCACCACCAATATTTCTAAATATTCGGATATCAGATGAGCGAGATATGAGGGTGGCTCCATGAAAAGTGGGACACATTGTATATATACAATTTAGGTTACTGAATAAATTTTTCAAATAATGTAGCATATTTGAACAGCTTCCTCCTGGGAATTGATTATATGTATTTTATATACGCCACTGACAACAAAAAATTATAAAGGGTAGACGTAAGACATGGACCGTGACCTACGCATATTAACTATGGCTGGGAATCGAATATGATTAATTAGATTATTCGAATATTTGAGTATTAAAATTCGAATTAATTCTAACTAAAATATTTAATTATTCGAATATATTCGAATATAGTCGAATAATCGAATATATTCGATAATTTGAATATTTAAATATGTTCAAATTTTCAAATAGGTATATATCCAAAATAGGTAGATGGTAGGTATTAGATAGGTACCTATTCTAAAATCCAAAAATCCAAATAACCAAATGCTCAGCAGGAGTATTCAGTGTCGGTTAATTTCAATACCAATGAAGTTTTAAAATTCCTGCCTGAATATAGCTCACGTTTATAAAAAATGGTAACTTTTCGAATTACGCTAGTGCCATCTACTAAGGAGAGGAGCATTTAAAATATCTTTTGAGGATTATTACAGGTTTCTCTAGAATTATCACTAGTCACTAGTTACAGTTAGTTTCTTTACTACCTCGCACAGATGTCTTTCTGATCAAAGCAATTCTGGGGAGTCCCAAATAGTTGTAATATTCGAATAGTTCGCATATTTGATTAGTTCGAATGTTCGGTTCGTTCTGATATTCGGATAGTTAGATTATTCGATTAATTCAAATATTCGAATAATTCAAAAATTCGAATATTTTTTTGAACAAATATTCGAATACTATTCGAAGCCTTAATATCAACAGGTTTCTAACGAGCAGTAGGTTATCTTGTCTCTAGGCACAGTAATGAGTGGCCTCTAAGCGTGGCTGTCCTGGTACGTTTTGTCAGAAAATGTAAACTTTTCTGTGGTTTTGTTTCGGGCGTTTGCTGCATTCCAGATTATAGACATTTTTATTAATTGTACTCTTTTTTAATGTAGTATGATGGATTCGACACGTTTGTTGTAAAAGTTGTAAAAGTAAAAGATACTTTTTTTTCTTAACCTCGTAATCCTGAAAGGAAAATAGCTTTATCTGTACCAAATATAAAATACAAATTTGTTATTTACACATCTCAATTATTGTTAAGTTAAGGAGGTTACTCGATAATACAAAAATATTTGTTATATATGCAAATCATATTCTTGCATTTTTTCAAAGCGTTTTCTGGTTGATTTTAGTAAGAATATTAAGGAGAATGCGTAACGAAATTTGTACTAAATTTAATTATTACAAAGGACATCTTATACAGGGTGAGTCAGTTTTTTGTAGACAACAGGAATGTACAGGAATTTCGAAACAGAAGAAGGGACATTATTTTTGTTAAACTGTATGTAGAAAATGAAAATAATAGTTTTTTTAAAAAATAATCATTGGTGTAGAAGTTCTGTTTAAGAAAGGGTTTGAGCACCCCTCCACTCCGCCACTGTGCAAGTTTTTGAACATTCTTATCGCTTGTTTTATGCCCCCTTAATTAATAGGCATTATCCTCCAAACATGGAAAAAATCTAAGCATTTGTTTATAAGTTATAATGAAAATTCGAGAAAAAAAAATTATATTCAACACCCTGTATCTCGGAAAGGAAGCGTTCTACGACATATATTTATAGGAACTTTTCTTTTTTAAAAACATGTGTTCTATCTCCTGTTAAAGTTTGTCTACAAGAAACTGACTCACCCTGTATTTTCTTTTATACGAAAAAAACTTTTTATTTTTTCCATTTTAATCAATTTTACTTCCACACAACATCATGTCAGGTAGTAAAGCACTTGTTTTTCTTTTTTATATCTAGCTATTTTATTTTGTAACTTAAAAATATATATATTTAGCATTTATTATTCAATTATTAATTGTGTATTTTGTAGAGAATCTACAGATTTTTTATTTTAAACGTCAAAAAATAATATGTTATGTAATTGTATATAATAGTGTTTATTGTTGTTAGTTCTCCATATATCAGGATGTAAGATAACTTGTGAATTTCAATTTGTATATGCAATTTTTTATTAGTAATTAGTAATTAAGAAATGCCAGATTTCAACAAAATTTTTTGCATATTCCTTGAAGAGCGCACAAACACAAAAAAATCACTTAGTCCTTTTGAGGAGTGTTTGCTGGAACCAATTTTTGAACACAGCAGTCTTCATGGTATTTCTTGTGAAAAACTTAAAAAAACTAATTTTTAGTGCACTTTTTCCTAAACCTAATAATATTTTAAATGCATGAATTAGTTTTTTAGTAACAGATGTTTTAATGAACAGTATGTCGGCCATTTTTCAACATGGCGGCTGAAAATTTGGCTGGACTCTTGTTAACTCAATGCTTCTATGAAAATGTATCAAATACAGAAAAAAAATCGTGATGCCAGAACATATCCTAGAGATTTTAAAACTACTCTATCTCCTCACCCAAAGAAATAATAAATAAATTAACCTTATTTAATTTTAATATCTGCTTTCTATAAATAATAACATAAAAATATGGTAAATACCAATTTGTGAAAACAAACTATTTAATTTAAAGTGGTAATAAAACGTAACAGATGAAAATATAAAACTGTATACAATATATCATAATTTAATAACAAACAATTTCATAAATATATAGCAAGATCGTGGAATAATTTTTTACAATTCCGACGAATACTTCACACTAAACGTCCACAGAATAGTGGGAACTACAAATAAAGAATCTGTCCACGAATAAAGACAAGTTCATCTGAGCATTCTTTATGAATAGTAAAAGTCCCGCTACTATCGTCTTATAATCTACTGGCATACACACAACCTTACTCGATGTCGATGGTTTCCTATGAAGCAGCGTGAAGTTGATGGCCATATCTTGCTTTGCTTTGCTTATGTAGAGTGGGAGATGGAAGGATACGCTCGCCAGATGACGGGTAGGTACCGTTGTGTTTGTAAATACTGAGGCAAAAGGTGAATATGGATATCATTTGGTCAAAATTGAAAGGGGCCAATTTGTGTTTCAAGTTGGCATGGTATTTCTTAGGTCAAACACTGTAAATTTTGCCTTTCCAACTTTTATCACTACAGTCAAAGTCTGTTCATAATTTTATTTGATGTGATAAAATTACGAATTAAACAAAAAAGTAAAAATTTTTCTAGAATGTGTATTGTACAGTATTTTTACTTTCATATTTTTATAACCATTCAAAAAAGTATATTAGAATGAAAGAACTGTCGAGGATTTACGTAATTAAGTGTATGGACTGTAATCAAAATTATACAGGGTGTTCCAACCAAAAATAGGCACTCTGAATAACTTTGGAGATAAATTTTTTTTGAAAAATTAGTGAAACACGTTGTTTTCCAAGGGGGGCATATTATAATGTAATACTTGTATACCTATCATCATCCCTCTACCCTACACAGTCACTCCCTCAAAAAATTCAAATGGCAAAGGAGGTCGAGTGATACATATTTTGAAAGGTCTTTCAATTCTTTACATAACTGTGCATTTTTTAAAACTTTTTATCGATTCGTTCCTGAGAAATAATTGTTTCATTATTTTAGGTTCGGGAAATAAAAATAAAAGAAGCATTTTAAATTATTGTATGTATTGTTCAAAATGACCCCCACTGACTTCCATACAGTAGTATAATCTGTCCTCGAAATTCTGTACGAACATTTCTGAACACATCTGGACACAATAAACGGCATTCTCGAACAATTCTTTCACGTAACTCTTCCAGAGATGCGGATTTTGTTGCAAATACCTTTGATTTCAAATGTCCCCACAGAAAGAAATCCAAGGGAGTTAAATCGGGTGACCTAGCGGGCCACTCCACAGGACCTCTTCTTCCAATCCATTGCTCAGGAAACCTATTATTCAAAAATTGACGGACTGCTATATCAAAATGTGGGGGTGCCCCATCCTGTTGAAAAAACAGTTCGCCTCTAAAAGATTGTCGTCTTCTTCGAGGATTTGGGTAATCATTGGGTCGATGTTATTTTCTAACAGATCGAGGTACCTTTCGCCATTTAAATTGTCAGGAATAAAAAACGGCCCGACAATGTGATCCCCTAAGATGCCAACCCAAACATTTAACTTCTGAGGCCTTTAGGTATGAGTTTTCATGAACAAATGTGGATTGGTTTCACTCCAAAAACTACAATTGTGCCTATTTACCCCCCCCCCCATTTAACTGAAATGTCGATTCATCAGAAAAACACGTATTGTACAGTAAATTGGCATTACCGTTTAATTGTTCACTAAAAATCTCACAGAATTCAAGCCGACGATCGGGATCATCTTTTGTTTAATTCGTGTACCAATTTAAATTTATATGGTTGAAATTTGTGGGCCTTTACAAATCGATGAACACTGCTTCGTGATACACCGGAAGCTACTTTCCTGATCGATTGAGTATTATCCATCTGTAAATGACCCAGAACTGCCACTTCGACTGCTTCATTTCTAATCGGTCGCTGAGATTCATGCTATTTGTTGCCTACAGAACCTGTTTCCACAAATTTTGTCAATAATTGTAAAACATACTTCGAACCAACCCTTCTATCTGGGTGATTTCTATTGAATATGCGCTCCTTAGCTCTAGCACAAATATCGTATTTAAAATAAATGCTGACAATTTCTATTCTCTTCTGAAGGATATAAACCATTTTGAGAACTTACTCTCGTAAAATGTATCTCGATTTAAAGTTGGTTGTGAACAAATTAATGTTCAAGGACTATCAAATACTTATGAGTCTTTTATTATTCTAAAACTAAACGGACAAGGAAAGTGTTTTTTGTCGAAAAAACTCGTGTTGCTTTGAGAGCACTAAAAAATGTAGTTTTTTTTATAAATTACAATACCCAGTGCCGTCTATTTTAGATTTTTTTAAACGATTTCGATTGTGTGTAATCATCAAAAAAAATTATTTTCCTTAAGAACGAATCGATAAAAGTTAAAAAAAATACACAGTTATGTAGGGAATTGAAAGACCTTTCAATAGATGTCATCACTCGACCCCCCCTTGCCATTTGAAATTTTTGAGGGGGTGGCCGTGTAGGGTAGAGGAATGATGATATGTATACAAGTATTACATAAAAATATATCCCCCTTGGAAACAAGGTTGACGTGTTTCACCAATTTTTCAAAGAAATTTTATCTCCAAAGTTAGACAGGGTGCCCTCTTTTGGTTGGGACACCCTGTATTGTGCAAACAAGCCTCTCCATTCAATCTATGATTCAAAAGCATATTATGGCTCAAATATGGAAGAACATAGTATATTCATTGTGTGAAAAAAATAAAGGGTGGCCATGACTTTTCGTGATGTTTCACTTCATTTGTCTGCTCTTGCAAGTATTTTAAATTATATTTATAAAAATTTGGATCAGAGAAATAAAGGCAGTTTTTATTGACCTATCAAAGGCATTTGACTGCGTGAATCATGACATTCTGTTAAAAAAGATAGATTGTTACGGCCTGCGTAAACAATGTCAATTAATTCTTTATTCATATTTAAGTAACAGAAAACAATTTGTTGAATTCTGCAGTGCAAAATCCAATGAGTTTTAGGTGAATATAGGAGTCTCCTAACGATCCGTATTAGGGTCTTTATTATTTTTATTGTATATCAACGACATAGACAGTGTATTTTCTACATTTTATAGTGCGTTTGCAGACAATATTTCTATTATTATTAGTGCCAAAAATTAAAAAGAAGTAATTACCAAGCTGAATGAAAATCTATTTTATAAACAATAAACTTATTTTAAACCAAGATAAAACTACTCATTACAATTCCATCACATTGCATCTAATTATTCGTCTAGTCCTCTATTAAAAGCTTTACTTCTACATATAATGCGTGTACTAACTTTATAATCTTCATTGTTATGTAATTTTCTTTCATATTTCTATTTGTTTTACTGAATGTTTCCAAGGCACTTTTAATGTTGGTAACAATTGCATATCTTATGTGATTAAGGCCTTGCATGTTTTAAGGCTTCCAGAACAGCTATAAGTTCAGAATTATGTATACAAAATTCTTGTGGAAGTTTTATAAGTTTTTTAGGTTTTGCTGAAGATCAAAAATTGCGCTAGCAGTTTCTACCGCGGTTTTAGAACCATCGGAATATATGTGGTAAGTATTCGGGCACAATTGCAATATATCAAAATTAAACATGTTGTTACGTATTGTTTCAGGAAATTTGCTATAATCCCTTAAGTACATGATATTTAGTTCCTTCTTAATTTGAGAAATATTTATTTTATATATAAAATTTGAATGTACGATGTGTGGTTGATTTTTTTTTATAATGTAGAATATCTTCATAGTAATTTACATTTAAAAAGAGAATTTTTCTTTTCCCAGTATTTGTGTGTTAAATCTAATAAATGTCGATGGTGAATTTTATTTATTGGTGTGCTATTTTTTGTGTATATTTTGTTAACAAATCTAGAGCAGAGAACTCTTCTTATATAACTAAGAGGTAGAATGTTACTTTCAGCTAACAAGACATCCACTGGCTGAAAACTAAATATGAAACTGGGGATATATAGTTTGAAGGGGTAATCCGACTAAATTTAAATTCTTAGGACACCTCCCTGCCATCTTGAAAAATGGCGTCGTAATAAATATTTTTATACAGAGTGGAAATTAAGTAACGCATAAATTCAGTAATCCCGTTGATATTAATTTTTTGGAAAAAATCTCGAAGGGGTATAGCGATTTGAACTTCAGCAAATATTTTCAGTCTATTTTCAGTTTTCTATGTCATTTAATTTTTAAATTATGATGTCATCGACTTTTTTTTTAAATGACAACCTATATTTTTTATTATTGATTTTGGTACGGTTCTGACCGTATAAAATTTTCAATATCTTATTATTTGAAAAAAATCGAGAAAAACAGTCTTAAAGTTCAAATAACAAAAATTTATTAAATTGGGAAAATTTATCTAGTTGCCTAAGTTTGACGGAAAGTTATCGACGGCACATTCGTTTTTATTTTGAAATTATACAAATAGTTGAAAAGTCGAACTAATGTGATACACCGGCAACTAGATAAATTTTCCCAATTTAATGAATTTTTGTAGTTTGTACTTTTGTAACGCATAATTCAGTAATTCCGTTGATATTAATTTTCTGGTAAAGATCTCGAAGGGGTATAGCGATATTAACTTCAGCAAATATTTTCAGTCTATTTTCAATTCGTTAAATTGGGAAAATTTATCTAGTTGCCGGTGTATCACATTGGTTCGATTTTTCAACTATTTGTATAATTTCAAGATAAAAACCAATGTGCCGTCGATAACTTTCCGTCAAACTTAGGCAACTAGATAAATTTTCCCAATTTAATGAATTTTTGTTATTTGAACTTTAAGACTGTTTTTCTCGATTTTTTTCAAATATAATATATTGAAAATTTTACACGGGCAGAACCGGAATAAAAACTACTACCAAAATCAATAATAAAAAATATAGGTTGTCATTTAAAAAAAAGTCGATGACGTCATAACTTAAAAAATAAATGACATAAGAAACTGAAAATAGACTGAAAATATTTACTGAAGTTAAAGTCGCTATACCCCTTCGAGATTTTTTCCAAAAAATTAATATCAACGGAATTACTGAATTTATGCGTTACTTAATTTCCACACTGTATTTGCTAACCTTAAAGAACCAATTGATTGTGAATGTCTTTTTGTTCATCTCATATTTACCCCTCACGTTGTCATACTACATATTATTATAGTAACCCACTTTACCGTTATTTACACATATCTTTATAAAATTAACAGTTTTCTTTTTAGTGTATCAATAAATAAAGCCGGTTTGGTGATGACACTCAATCGATGCTTTTTCAAACTACAGACTGTATTATTTTTTGATTCGATTTGTTGTGTAATAATTTCAGTTTGAAAATAAAGAATTTACATTTTTTTTATTTCAACATTTGATGATTTCGGTTTGTTTCATTTCTTGTTTGTAAAAATTCTGGCCTATAACACATCGGTTTTTATCTATTTCTCATAGTTTCAGGGGAAAACACAAATTTCATCAAATTTAGTTCATCCTGTAAAGAATAATAACCGTATTTTAGCCTCTTTATTACGCAACAATGTTTCTATTTTAAAGGAAAAATTACAGTTTAGTAGTATAAACCATAAACTGGTATTATTAATGTTCATAAGCGTGTTCGCATAGATAGCAATTTAATTCTCAATTTTGCAGTAACTTATCAAAATAACATAGCGGTTATGTTAATAACTGCCTATTAAAAGATAACGTATATGATAGCAAGTAGAACATTGTATCGAAGCCTAACATTAAGGCAAGTTGCAGATCGTAAACTTTTGTCGTTTTGTATTGCTAAATAATTGATAAATTATTTAAAAAAGGAAATTTGTAGCAACATCCTAAATTAATACAGATTGAAGGAGATAAATCTTTGTTATAATTACTGAGTATTTCATAAACTGCTTGTCAAGGTGGTTATTATTCAGCCTAGAAGTGTGAAGTATAAAGATCTTTCGTGATTATCGTGAGTAATGTGTCTTACATAACATGAAAGGTCTTGTTAAAGTTTTGAAATATTTCTTATACATTTCTATCGCGATACATTTTTTTAAAGCTTCGACAGGTATGTGTAGATTGTATTTAAATACAAAAGGGACATACGACATACTTGTGCACGAACTAAAAACTGTTTTGACAATTCCATAGAGATCTTAATTTTTCTATCGTTTGTTATTATTTAATATCATAGACAAACCTTTGAAGAATATGTCGTCCATCACGCAATAAGTGAATGCAGTCTAAGGATAAGTCCCCAACAAAATTTTTTGCATTCTGTTTTTCCGTTATGCGATTCTATTTGTGGCGCTAAGTTTAAAAAACAAAGAAAGAGTAATAATGAATGACATAATAGAAGCTTATTTACTAAAAAACAGTAAGGAGAAAAACATTAAAAAAGATATATAATTACAGTACATATGCAAATGAAAAATACTGTGTCCTAGAAAACTTATCGTTTCTGAGAAAAGGTTTATTTAGACTCCTTTAAAATCTTGTTTATGATCAATTTACTGTTACGCCACTGGACTGTGCAGACTGGTTAGATTTGGCTGGAATTGTACACGAACGGCCGGGAATATTCTGGAGTGCTCTAGACCGGGAGAATGAATGTATAAATAAGACGCACGGTGGGCCGAGATTTAGTCTGAAGTCGAACGTGAGCGAGTAAAAAAGAAATACGAAAGAGATTTATAAGTGTTCAGTTGTGATTATAATTAAGTCAGTTATTAATCTATTGTTGTTAATTGTTAACTGGTAAATAAAGTAGTGAGTAAGTGTTACCTGGACTTTCAATCAACGAATCCACGAGTATAGGTGTTTGTGTGGATAGCAAACACGTAACAATTTGGTGTCGGAAGTGGATTGGAAGAGAAATTTCTGGAATATTCGAAAAGGTTCTACAGTGTTCTTCTCAGAAATTAGTGGTAACACGGAGAATTAAGCTACTGGACAGTGTTGGAGGACTATTTCTGGACCAAATAGTGACTTTAAAGTGGATTTTCGAGAAGTTCTAGAACATTCGATTTAGAAATAGCTGCAAATACGCGAGTGCCGCTAGTTATAACGTGTCGTGGACTGAGAAAAAGGACTATTAGTGCAATTTCGGGAAAATTCTAGAACATTCTATTTGGAAACTACAGGAGATACGTGAATTGTGTAGACGGGAACGTGTTATAGACTGAAAACAAGACTTATTAGTGATATTTCGTGAAAATTCTCGAACATTCCATTGGACAATTAGTGGAGATAAGTGAATTTTGTCAACACAAAAGAGGTATAGACTCTAAATAAGACTTTCTAGTGCTGTTTCGAGATTTTTCTAGAACATTCCATTATTAAAATAGACGTGATATCAACATTTTACGGATTTTATAGTGTAATAAACTTTATTTTGAACTGATTTACGTGTCGTGAGTTAATGCCAACAACAAGAAGCATGGCAGAGAAACAAACACAAGACTTACTTGCAGCATTGGTGCAACAAATGCAAGAGCAGAGAAAAATTATGGAAGAACAAGAGAGAAGACGACAGGAAGACAAAGAAGA
Source organism: Rhamnusium bicolor (assembly GCA_029963845.1). Lineage (NCBI taxonomy): Eukaryota > Metazoa > Arthropoda > Insecta > Coleoptera > Cerambycidae > Rhamnusium > Rhamnusium bicolor. The sequence continues at coordinate 1,276,627 of JANEYF010002575.1, read as the reverse complement.
ACAAGAGAGAAGACGACAGGAAGACAAAGAAGAACAAGAGAGAATACGACAAGAAGAGAAAGATGAACAAAGGAAAATAATGGAAGATCAAGAGAGAAGACGACAAGAAGAAAAGGAAGAACAAGAGAGAAGACGACAAGAAGAAAAAGAAGAACAAGAGAGAAGACGACAGGAAGAAAAGGAACAGCAAAGAAAGGAACGCCAGGAAGAATTAAGACAAATTATGGAGGGACAACATCAAGTCATGCTCTCGGTCACTGAACAACTGAAGGAAGATGTACATGCTGAAGTCATAGAAGTTAAAGAAGAAGTTAGTGAAGTTAGAGGAGAAATAACTGAAGTTAAAGGAAAAGTCAGTGAAGTTGAAGGGGAGATAGCCCGGTTGAAAAAACAATTAAGAGAGAAGGGAGGCCAATTAGTACCGTCGTCTGGTACTAGGTTACAACCACCTTCCTTTGACGGTCAAAGTTCATGGTCAACATATAAGAGACAATTTGAGGCAGCTGCACGTTCAAATAACTGGAACGATGATGAAAAAGCCACAGCATTGGTATTAGCACTAAGGGGCCAAGCATTAGACCTGCTCCAAACAATTCCTGCCGCACAGCAACAAAACTTTAGCATTTTGGAGGCAGCGTTAGAACTAAGATATGGCGACCAACATCTCGCCCAAGTATATCAGGCTCAGCTCAAATCACGCAGACAACGAGGTGGAGAAAGCCTCCAGGAGTTCGAAGCTGCGGTAGAAAGATTAGCCCACCTAGCCTATCCTGATGCACCAATGGAATTTCAACAACAGTTAGCAGTTAGTACATTTATTGATGGAGTAAGGGACCAGGAAGTTAGGCGAATTCTTAAGTTGGCCAGGCATAAGCTTAGTAGTGAGGCTTTAGTGCATGCACTGGAGATTGAGGCTGCTTATGAGGATACCACACAACCAAATCAGAGAGTACGAGCTGTGAGTGTGGAGGAAGACAAGCCAGACAACACAACACAAAACCTGATATCTGATCTACATAAGATGTTGACCCAACTACTGACAAAATCGGGCTCCCAGCAGCGACAAGACCAACAACGAAGTAGTGGGAGGCCGACTGGAGACATCCGTTGTTATATGTGTGGCAAATTGGGCCATATTAAGAGGAAGTGTCATGAGCTCAACATTAAAGATCCGAGACAAACCCAACAACAAAATAGTGGGAGACAGAGTGGAGGACGTATGCGCTGTTATAAGTGTGGCAGCGTGGGCCATATTCAGAGTAACTGTCGTCAGCGCATCCCTGAGAGGGTCGCAGTAATAGAGAAGCCGCAGGAAAACTGGCGAGCTGGTACTTCGCGGAATATAGCAGATGGCCTTTCCAAAGGACCGTGTCAGAATGACTGCAAGCCTTGCTACCGTAAAGAAGAACAACAAAATGTACAAATAATGAAGACCGTTAAGATTGATGTTCCCGATTATTGGACAAAAGAGTCGTTAAGGGAAGCGCAGTTAAACGATAACGAGACTGGTCCTATTCTGAAATGGAAAGAAAGAAGGACCCGACCCGAGTGGAAGGACATTTCAATTAGATCAGTGGGGCTGAAGGCTTTATGGGCACAATGGGACTCCCTTATCGTAGAAGATGGACTGCTGAAGAGAGCGTGGGAAAGTCCAGATGGGAGGAAAGTTACTTGGAAATTGTTAATCCCCAGGTGTCACGTAGCAGATGTACTTCAGCAAGTGCATAATGGAACGTCTGGCGGACATTTTGGCATCAACAAAACCCTGACAAAAGTAAGACAACGTTTCTACTGGGTAAACAGTCGTCAAGATGTGGAGGCTTGGTGCCGCCAATGTGAAGTTTGCGCGGCAAGAATGGGGCCACAAATAAGAAATAAGCAATATAACGCCAGGGCTCCTTTTGAGCGAATTACCATAGCAAGTGACCGTATGAAGGCTCGTTATGATCTTAAGGCTAATTCAGGAGGGTACCAGGTGGGAGAGTTGGTTTGGCTATATAACCCACAACGAAAGAAAGGCAGGTCCCTGAAGCTTTACCACCCTTGGGAAGGTCCTTACACTGTGGTCACCAGACTAAACGACGTTGTATATAGAATTCAGCAAAGTCCAAAATCCAAGATGAAGGTGGTGCACATAGAGAGACTAGCCAAGTGTGCAGGGAATAATGAATTGCCTGATCGGGACGTTCAGGCTTAAGGAGGGGGCAGTGTTACGCCACTGGACTGTGCAGACTGGTTAGATTTGGCTGGAATTGTACACGAACGGCCGGGAATATTCTGGAGTGCTCTAGACCGGGAGAATGAATGTATAAATAAGACGCACGGTGGGCCGAGATTTAGTCTGAAGTCGAACGTGAGCGAGTAAAAAAGAAATACGAAAGAGATTTATAAGTGTTCAGTTGTGATTATAATTAAGTCAGTTATTAATCTATTGTTGTTAATTGTTAACTGGTAAATAAAGTAGTGAGTAAGTGTTACCTGGACTTTCAATCAACGAATCCACGAGTATAGGTGTTTGTGTGGATAGCAAACACGTAACATTACATTTCTAGTCTTTAGTTTGTAATCTAACTACGTACACAAATGATGAATAAATAGAGGAAAGATAGATATGAAATACAACAATTAATAAATTGAACTGCTTTGGGATTATCTATTAATTAAGAGGGCTAATCGAACCAGTGTTTGTAAGGTAATTTTTCAAAATTTATTTCTTCCATACGGTTTGGTCAAATTACACCAAATTTGGAGGATCAGTAGTTGAAAGTGTACTAGAGGGTACATGTATATTTATTTTAATTAATTTTCACTTTATATAGGGAAAATTTATACTGTAAATATAAGTGAAATTTGAACGTGATTATCTCCGGAATTATGATATCAATCGGTAAAATTCGAGGTAAAATTCATATATGTCTTCTAGAATGAATCTTCATAATATGGCTCCGTGGTCTAGAGGTAACGTACTTGCTTCGAAATCTCGGGGTCCCGGGTTCGATTCCCGGTCGAGGAACTGGGATTTTTCTGTGAGAGAGATTAATCATAGTATACTCGGATATTAGGTGTGTGTCCATTGTCTCTAAATGTGTAGCCCTCTCCCACACAAGGTCGTTTCAGACCTTCAGGGATAAAGGGAGTTGTAATTTCATGTGGTGTTTCATTCATTATAATTATGCTCAGCAAGTTTCAAACTTTTATTCCGTACCATTTGGTAAAAACGAATTTTCTAAATAAGTATCTTTATCACTACAAATGGAGCAAGGAAGTGTTACCTCTATCGGAAATCGCACTGCAATGAAGTCAGTGAATAAAACGTCCAGTGAAGGTATAGTCAAGAGCAAAATTATTCAACGGCGCATATATAAAAACTTTTTAGAGAGTAACACAGCTATCCGAAGCTTTTTCCCGACTAGGCCCCTTAATGATTGAATGAATTCAACATTTAGTAGAAAGTAATTCAATTGTTAGTTTTTTCCTAAATAAATTTTTAGAATTTATGTTAAGTAAATTCGGCATTTTAAGTTCTACGATCTTGGGTCTATATGCACAAAACATTTGACCAATGGATACAAAAGAATTGTCGTATATCCATAAGGTTTCACTATACGGTAGGTCAGATTGATATATCATAGGCATCTTATGGATAGTTTAAAGAAATTGCAGTTGTTTCAACGGCATTAAATAAGTTATCTTTACCCTTCCCCCTGCCAATAATTCCATATTGAAGTATGGATTCAATAAGTTCATTATAAACAATTTTTAACTGAGAAACTGAATAGAAATTATGAAAATTGTAAAACTTGGGAATCATACCTGGTAGTCTGTTAGCAAACAACGTAAACATTCTTTCTTAAAAGGGAGTCAAGATAAATGCCTAAATATTTCAACGACGCAAAATCTATTTTTAAATTTTTCAATGTTTTAGTTCTTGTTGAATTAACCGTTATTTCATTAGTTCTAAAATAGTTTAGGATTACATTTAACTCCGTTTTTGCTGTCTCGATTATTCTAGACCAGGAATTTGCAACATACAGTACTGCTGTAGGCAAAGGATGACAAAGTTCCAGATGATTTTAAGATAACCAACTAATTGATGTATAAAATAATTATAAATAGTCCTAATAGAGTATCCTGTGGTACCCCAAAAGTCACTGTTTCTTCATTGCTGAGACCGCAATTTATTGTTACTCTTAGCTTTCTGTTTTGTAAATAGCTTTTAACTAGATTAAAAGCAATTCCCCTAACTCCTAGGTGTACTAGTTCTTCCAGCAGAAGGCTGACTAACTGTGCCAAAGGCCTTTTGCTAGATCAACGAATACACCCTGACAAGCCTTTATTATCAATTGCCTCGTCAACAATGGACGTTAATTTAGCAGCGACGCTGAGTGGATTTGTTTTTTTTAGAAACCAAATTAGATTTAACTTATTACATTATTTTTTCTGCGGGTAATTTATGCATTTATGCATTTTCAGGAATTTTTCAAATATTTTTGCAATGGCTAGTAAGGAATATTGGGCGATAATTTGTTAATTTATATTTATCACCCAACTGTAAACCATAGTATTGCTTTCAATACTCAGATTAAAATCTGAATGCACTGAAAAAAATTGAAAATATTCCCCTTCAATTTTATTTAAAATTAAAACCTCACCAATAGAATCACTTAATGCAACGGAAAATAAAGCCAAAAAACGTTTTAGTAAATTAACAAACATCTGACATTGACACAATTATACGCAACTGACCTAAGACACTTTCACAATATCACATCCTGATGATTTTCATAATTTTTCTGTAATTAAAATTAATAAATGTGTAGTTCACTGAATTAATAGACAGGTTATATATTATAACATTAAATGAGAAATTGATGTGTTATTTTAATGTCAATGAAGTTCAGAAGTAGGTCGCATACATACCTTCTTCATTGGTTTCAGTTAAAACCATTATTTGGTGCACGCTGAAAGGATTTCATTATATTTGAAAATGTCAAAATTGTGAAAATACTTTTTGTATATTTAATTAACAGAACAATTATCATGCCAGATGTGAAACATTTTAAAAATAACTTGGAGGTTTTAATTTAAAAATTTTTCTAATTATTAATGAAAGCGTCTATATATATATATATATATATATATATATATATATATATATATATATATATATATATCGATATCTCTGTGGCGGATAGCGACTTGCATCACAGCAAGTACCGAGAGCGGCGACCCCTAGCCCAGGTGGACTAAACTAATGTGATTAAATATGATTTGAAGGAAACAACTACTCAGCGGGCAAATACCCCGCCTGCATTGAATTACACCTTCAAATCATGATAGATCGATAGCCAATATCTTTTGTCAATTCCTAACCAGACATAGATCGATTTCGAACTTATTTGTTCTCTTCAGTATGCCATAGGTTATGGAACAGACAAATGATAGTGGCCAACCTGCTGGTTATATACCAACTATGGTGAAGTGAATAGTGGTGAGAGGTATGAAACCTCATATGGTCTGAATGCTACTATCCGACCGACATCCTCGATGTCTCTGTGGCGGATAGCGACTTGCATCACAGCAAGTACCGAGAGCGGCGACCCCTAGCCCAGGTGGACTAAACTAATGTGATTAAATATGATTTGAAGGAAACAACTACTCTTCGGGCAAATACCCCGACCTGCATTGAATTACACCTTCAAATCATGATAGATCGATAGCCAATATCATTTGTCAATTCCTAACCAGACATAGATCGATTTCGAACTTATTTGTTCTCTTCAGTATGCCATAGGTTATGGAACAGACAAATGATAGTGGCCAACCTGCTAGTTATATACTAACTATGGTGAAGTGAATAGTGGTGAGAGGTATGAAACTTCTCATATGGTCTGAATGATATTGGCTATCGATCTATCATGATTTGAAGGTGTAATTCAATGCAGGTCGGGGTATTTGCCCGCTGAGTAGTTGTTTCCTTCAAATCATATTTAATCATATATGTATATATATATATATATATATATATATATATATATATATATATATATATATATATATATATATATATATATATAACGTATAACGTATAAACGTTTCGGTATGGATTTATACCTTTTTTCAATATATTCTTAAATTTAGATTCTTAAATGTGGCACTAAACTACTTTATTAACGTCTTTTTTTATGGTTCTTGTACACTTTTTAATAATATTTCTTTTTGTATATCATTGTTCTGTTCTCTCTATGAGCACAAACGATGAACTTCCATCACAATTTAAAAAATTAATTATTAAAACAAGAACCATATTCCCAAGAAAAAACAAAAAAAAAAAAATTATATATATATATATATATATATATATATATATATATATATATATATATATATATATATATATTATATATATATATATATATATATATATATATATATATATATATATATATATATATATATATATATATATATATATATATTCCTTAAAGCAAATATTTTTATAATACTTATGAGACGTTAGTGTATAATGGCTTGGCAAGTTCTATTTTATCTATCAGCAGATACTGTACATATAGTCTCTGCTATCAGTAAGATTTCATTATGGCCATGTTTCATTGTCCTCCCATTTTAAGTAAGGAAGATTTTGAGAAAAATAATATTTACAACTTAAATTATAGTGGAGATATGTCGATAATGTTTTTACAATTTGGCCTTACAGCATTGAATATTTAAATAAATTTTTAAATAATATTAGCAATATAGAACCATCAATTAAATTTACTATAGAAATAGCAAATAATAATTACCCTTTTTGATCATTTTAATTAAAAAAAAAAATAGATAGAACACAATATATGAAACAATAGTTTATAGAAAACAGACTCATATCAATTCAATTCAATTCAAAACAAGTCTATTAACAATTAAAGAAAACAATGTATATGGCCCTCGCCAGACACCCGGTCCGTTACCGACCAAGTATTCTCCCGTAAGGTGGCGTCGGGGCAATTGTTAGGTCGGGCGGAGCGGGGCCGGTCCGGATGTACAATTAAAACATTAACAACAAATACAGCACCTAAAATAACATTTTTAAATTGTATAATAGCGCCGAAAACGAGAAACCAAATACGCAAGCAAAATCATGCGCCGTTGATATAAAACTTTAAACCAATGCAAAAAGAATATATAAAATTGTATAAATTTATGTATAATAATTTTGAATTTTGACGATGCTCGACGAGCCAAATTGTCACAGTAAAAAGCTCGCCTCTAAACAATACTGAATTGGGAGGCGGAAATGTCCATCTTCGCTTATTTTTGGGTATTTAATGATATTTCATGTATATGATAATGTGTTGCAATTTACTGATGGTTAGCTTATAATTACTCATACCAATAAATATTAAAATCTCAAATTTAATCAACATATTGATGTTGACAAAAAAAGGTGTTGTAAAATGTCTGTGTGATAGGGCCAAAATAATATCATTAAATGACATTTTAATAAATGAAAGGCAACATACTGAGATGTGAAAAAATCAAAAAATTTTATTTATAGCATCCATGTGAGTGCGGAAAATGTTGTATCGGTGAATCATCTAGATCTTTTATTGTTCAACTCGCTGAAATAAGAATTATGCTATGAAAGAAGAGTTTGAAAAACCAAAAATATGTGACATGATTGAAATAACAATCATATTAGCGAGATTTAGCAAACATTTTGGAAAAGAGAAAGGAAACTTAAGAGTCTGCTCTTATTTTATTGAACGGTGTTAAATGTGTATCTAACTATTATTATGTAGATTTTTTTACTAACTGGTTAACTACTATCCTTAGAGACGAGGTAAATAGAAACACTATCAATATAACATAGTGTCTCACGTAGAAATATATAAACATAACATTGTCATGTTTGATATTGATACAAAAAATTCTAGAATCAAAGAAATTTTCCTTTCCCGTTTTGAGAACGGAATCAGAGAGTTTTCGAAATGTCAACTTTTAATAATCATTTTCAGATTAATATTCTTGGGTGTGAGACACTTTTTGGATAGGGAAAACTATTTTTTCAAAAACCAAGTAATCCTTTTGGCGCAAAGGTTTATTTAGCATTGTTTTAAAATAATTTATAGGACAGTGGCTGAACGCCCAAAAAATGTGCAAGGAAATATTATAGGATGCGACAAATAAATACTTATAGACAATATTTCTATTTTAAATCATCGCTTCTTTATGGATCAAATTTTAGATTTCAGGATTACATCTTCAGCTCTACTTGAAACTTATACTTTCGTTTCTCGCTTACTACATTTTTATGTATTCGATGTATCTCAATTTTATTTGAACGTTCATTCAAAGAAAGAGCAATAGATACACTTAGTGAATAATAAACATACAGGGTGGGCAAATTTCGACTTTTGTACAGGGTAACTCAGTAACTGTAAGAGATACAAAAAAATAGAAGACACATTCTCGATCTCTTTTCTTGAGACAAATTCACTGGCGAAAAAAAATTATGCTATCGTCTTTTGTTTTCGAGTTAAAAACAAAAAGTTCGATTTTTCGATTTTTAGACACGTCAATATCTTGGTTGTTTGTAAAGTTATGAAAAAATAACTTTTACATTCTTCAGGCACTTTTTCTGTATAATACAGTCGTGTCAAGAAAATTGAAAAAAAGGTGCAATTGGAGTTATGGTATAAAGTTGTATTATTTTAAATGGGAATCAAGTAATCTCCTAAAAAGATTATTTTCGCTATTAAATACTTGCGCATCAAAAGCTACCCCATATATGATATATAGTTTGAAAGAGAAAAAAATTTTCTTTTTAACTAAACCATAGCCAACTATGATTCCCATTTAAAAAAATAAAACTTTTTGCCATAACTCGAATTGCACCTTTTTTAAAAATTTTCTCGACGCCACTGTAATATACAGAAAGAAGTGCCTCAAGAATATAAAAGTTGTTTTTTCATAACTTTACGTACAACCAAAATATTGGACATGTGTCTAAAAGTCGAAAAATCAAACTTTTGTTTATAACTCGAAAACAAAAGACGATAGCCAATTTTTTGTTTTCGCCAGTGAATTTTTCTCAAAAAAAGAGATTGAGAATTTGTCTTTCATTTTTTTTATATCTCTTATAGTTACCGAGTTACCCTATACAAACATCAAAATTTGCCCACCCTGTACAGTCAATAGAAAAAATTGTTAGATTTATCATATGATATTCTAAAAAAGTTATATGAAGCTAAGATATTGAGGTTTGAAGGATATTCAATAAAGATTTCGTAAAGTTGGAATCCTTGACAATTATGTCACCATAGTACAAATAATGAATAATAAGAATTTTCAAATTTTCAAAATTTTTTTCACGAATACATAACTTCCTCACTTTGAGGGGTGAGGAAGTAATAATATATTATGTAAAAGACATAGCAGGGTAACAAGAGGGATTCTGGGGTTCGAACGTTTTTTTATATTTTTTTATGTTATTTTGGGACCTTAAAGACGATATTTTTCAACGTGAAATTTTATGGGAGCCTATTGGGTGTTACTGAAAATCATCGGACACAAAGTTGTCAATTATCCCATTTGGGTGAGATTCATTATTAGCTAATATTAATTTCTAAATAGATTTCAGTCGCAAATTCAAAGAGTTTTTACTTAAAAACGGTAAAGAGACGTCCAAAAATACTTTTTCTAAAGGTACTTTTATACAGAGTGTATTTAAAATTTTCACAACTATCTAACAAAAGTACTTACATCTAATTTTTTATATATAAAAAAAATAACAATTATACGGATTTAGGGATACTAATTCCTAGGTAACTGGACGAGTTCGGACTGCAAGTTATTTAATTTTTATACACAGTCAAACAGAAAACCATATGAAAAATGGCATTATGAATTGGGTTGAAATAATTCGTATTAGCTACAGTTTTGCCTACAGTCAAAAGATTAATTTAATTTTTATACAGAGTGATTGAAAGAAATATTTGAGCATATTTTTTATTTTAATAAACTAATACATTCTCTATTTTTGTTTGAAGCCATTAATTTTTGTGCTTATTCTGACTTTATTTCTTAGTTAAGTAACTCGTGTTGTTGCATTGTGTTTGCATACAGATACAACTTTATTTTTACTTCTTACTTCATATACAATTCATATAAATAAACCAAAACACCCGTAAAGCCAAGGCCGGCCGCGGTTAATAAGTAAAAAATAAAGTTGTATTTATAAATATTATTCATCATTGTAACCTTTGAAGACCTCCCTGGAAAAACGTTATAACCGACATTTTTGCCAAATCGCCAAACTTAGTGGAATAATGTTATATCTGACCTAAGAGGTACGTTGGCAATTTGTTCCCCCCGTAAATATTTAGTGGTAGGGCATACGGGTGACTTTGTCTGTTTGTGGAATAACATTGTAACTGTTCCAAAATGGAAGTTGTTTTGTCGCCGGCCGGTCTAAAATCTTTGAATAAGGGCAAAAAGAGGAAAGTTAACATCACAAAATGGAAAGATAATGACGAGAGACGAACACTAAGACAAGCAGGGAAAAGTTATGTGACAAGGAAAAGACAAGAAAAACCTGCAAAACAAGGACCTGTTCTGGTAAGTGGAAAAACGTTGTATGTGAATGTTTACTTTATACTTATTTTTTGTTTGTTTTTAGAAAAGAATATGTTAATGTCAGTACAAATGCCGCGAAATAAGTAACGCTTTAAAAGAAAACCTCTTTAAAAATGTTTACAGACTGAACCATTCTGAACAGAATGGTTCAGTCTGTAAACAAATGGTTGCCTGCATGCAGTTGTGCGATATAAAGAAAAACATAACTCCAGAGAACGTTAGTAGGCGACACTGTGCTTTTAAGTTCAGTATTACTGATAATGGGAAAATATATCATATATGTCAAAAAACGTTATGTGCAATATACTCTGTTACACCTAGGAGAATTGAAATACTTCAATAAAAGATTAAAAATGGGGAATCTACGGAGGACCAAAGGAGTAAACATTTAATTAAATAGGCCTCATAAAATTCAAGATAATTTAAGAAATATGGTAAAGGAACACATTGCATCTTTTCCAACCTAAGAAAGCCACCACAGCCGACGAAAATGTGCGAAGATGTGCTTGTCGTCTGATCTCAATATTCAGAAAATGTTTGAAATATTTCACGAAAAGTACAAAGAGCTTAAAATAAAACTGCATTTTTACAGAGATGTATTTAATAAAGACTTTAATCTTCGTTTTGGTGTTCCCCGATCAGATACTTGTGCGAGATGTGATCTATTGTATACTAAGTTAGTAAATGCGGAGAATGAAGATGAGAGAAAAAGTATTAAGAAAGAAAGAGAATTACATCATAGAAAAGCAGAGCAAGCTTACCAGACCTTAAAAGAAGATACAGAGCGTTCAAGAAATGATCCATCAATAGTAGTGATATGTATGGATCTACAACAGGTGCTCTTTTCTCCTACATTGACTCATAGTAATATTTTCTACCAACGTCAGTTTTCAACATATAACTTTTGCATACATAATCCTGCTACCAAAGATTGTGTAATGCATGTTTGGCATGAAACAGTCGCTAAACGTGGATCTGCGGAAATCGCCTCGTGCCTTTTGTCATTTATATTTTCCCATTGTAAGCCGCTTGCAAGTCATGAGTCGAGGTCTTTAAGCATCTGGTCTGACAGATGCGTTGCACAAAATAACAACTTCAAAATTGTTGTACTTTTGCATCATTTAGTTTTGTGGTACTTTTTCACACAAGTAGAACAAAAGTTTCTATGTAGTGGTCACAGCTTTTTACCTTGCGACAGAAATTTTGCACTCATCGAAAAGCAAAAAAAAGTTGCAAAAATACTCCACCCTTTCCAGTGGGTAGAACTTACAGCTAATGCACGTCCTTCTAAACTATTTCTTGTCAAGTTAATGCAATAACCAAATTTTTTTGATACTTCTCTACTTGAAAAGAAAACTGTCCGACCAAAAGAATTTAAAGTTACAGAAGCAATGTTTTCGTTATTTACGAAAGATGATGCAAATTGTGTGAATGTAAGGAAATCAAATTCTTTTCTTATGCCTTAGAATACTTTTACAATAAGAAAAACAATACCTCCATTAACTAGAATTGAAGACTTGCCAGTATTATACACAATGTCAATTCAACTTAAGCCTGACAATTGAGGGGATATGTGCAAGTATATAGAAGACGAGGAAGCAAGAATTTTTTTTCTAACTGCTTCCTAGCGACGAAGAAATAAAAAAAATAATGTGAATTATATTTACAACTTACTAAATTTTATTTTACTTTTGTTTTCGTTTGTATTTTAGTACTTAGATTTTGAAAAAGCAAATATGTATCTATTACTTTAAAAATATGTTACTTATGTTAGTAGTAAAACGTTGTAAGTGACCACTTACAACGTTTTTCCAGAATATTAATTTTTTTTGTGTAATAAAATAGAGTTCTTCTTAAATATATGTTTTTTCTCATATCCCTTGAGCTATTTTGATAATAAAGTTTAAATTAATATACCCAGAACTAATAAACTTGTAATTATAAAAAGAAACAAAAAAATCGTCTTTCTGAAAAAAAGTTATTTTGTCGGATATAACGTTATTCCAGGGAGGTCTTCATTTATTATGAGCAAAAATAAACGTTATAATTATTGTTATTACTTTAGTTAGCTATACAAATATATTTACCAACGTAACTTCTAACCTAATTTATTTAAATTACACAAGCTATAGATATCAAACTTACGTACCTGTTTGCTTTTATTCCTTTAATTTCTGCAGAAGAAAACTTAACGCTTTTTGAAAAAAACTGTGCGATCATCATTGAATCTACTATCGGGAAATTGTCCGATTAAGCTTTGGAATAATCTTGTTCAGTTATGTTTAAAACATATTAACAAGTCGTATTTAAATAAACACTGCACTTAGACAGGACCGTTCACGACCGGGAGATTTCCTGGTTCGTGACATCGCGCCAATAGGACTGCGATTTCAGACACGCCTCTAGCATCTGATAATCAATTAGTAGTTTAGACATTTTCTAAGAGGAAATTATTAAAACAGATCCGATAATTGTTAATGTTCAATAAGGCAATATTAGAATATGTGAATTAATTTTAAAAATCTGGCGAGTGCAAGGGAACTAATCATCTAACCACATGCATATGTATGATGACGCGACTTTTAAGATGTCAGGTATCACTCGATATACTCGCAGACCAGAATATAATAGATAAGTTACACGATCGTCCTCCTTAATGAAACCGTAAGTAACCCATACACATTTTTCATAAAGATTAATTAGGTCTATCATTATTTACGATTTCACAACAACTTTTACTACCATCTAACAACTTAATCATAAAATATGAAACAAAAACAGAAAACCCAGAAAAACTCTGTAGGAAGTAGCCGCTAGTATAATTTACTCTCCTATATCTATATTTACTTTAAATAAAGAAAGTAAAATCACGATGATATGTGGGTTATACACGCGTGTAAACAGAGAAAAAATAGGTAAATTATACAGATTATTATTAGTAATTTAGTTCATGCACATCCAGGTTATGTGTGTAAAAAACATGGATTTCGCCGTATTGATTCTGCTGTCAACTAACTGTGTTATAATTTGTTTATTTTGTGCAGTCAGGTTGAAACAAATCAGATTAAAAAGAATGAAAGTGGGTACTTACCGGAGCTACTTGAGTGTAAACAACAAAACATAATTACTGTCTAATAAGTCTATTGTTTCGGGTTTTGGGGACATATTGAATGAACATGGCTTTCGATATTTTTTTAGTCGTTAACTAGTGGCAGAAAACATGAATGACCGATGATTTGTTTGTTGCTAATGAACTGTTTGTAAACTAGGTGCATTTTCTTATAATAGGTAAACGTTATTCCGATAGTTTACTTCCTTGGAAAAACAATTGAATGTGAAATAGATACAGCGGGAGCAATAGTGAGATTTTATTAGATTTATATGGAAAATAAGTTAAACCATTAATTAGAGATAAGTATAATAATAGTTAATGAGAGATTTAAAATTTGATCTTTGAATTTTGAAGATTTTTTTTAATGTCGGTAGTGAGACAACATAATCATTGTTTTAATTAAATGTCATTTATTACAAAGAACCTCTCACTTTTTCAATGTAAAAATAAGCTGATTCCATATTAGTAGTCAGCAATCCCTAAATGCCGAATTTGTTTGAAATCATAGCATATAGTAAAAAGATCTGCCCTTTTGTATGCGTCATCTTGAATCTCTCAAAACTGATAACAAATTCTTAGTCAGCTTCCATAAATCCCCCCGGGTACAGATTTTGAGCGAAATCGATTCATATTTTGAAAAGTTGGCTGCAATCTTGGAGCCTACATTTTGAATTTTTTAGTGTTCCGATTTTTTCTTATATTGCCATCGACAATATGCAAAACAAGTCAATCAGAGATCAGAGAGTGAGTTAAAAATCGATTACAAGATTTAATCCGAACTAACCAAGAGGAACACCTAAAGCAAGTTAATATAAAACGTAAGTAGAAAACAATTTTGTTCAAAAATATCTTCTGCAATTTATTTACTTATATCTTAGTTTATTTACAAATAGTAATAAATCCTAAAAATAATACCTAAATAAGGTACCAATGTCGTAATTTTATCATTTAATTTATTGAAAATTAAATAAAATTGCCACACACTTCTTGATTTATAAATTTGTATCATACAAAGAGAAGTTATTAAGCTTTAATCGCGATTGCCTACTAGTCAAATATTTTTATCAAATAAATGGAAATCCTTTTTCAGGTGGTCGCGTATACCATTCGCAGACCAGTTTCTGGTTATCGCCTTCGTCAGTGTGAGGTAGGTATACACGACGTCGACAAGGAGGATCTCAGAATAATAACTCTATGTGAAAGTAGACTACCAACGATTTAATGGTAATTACCAGTGTCAATCGCACTGTCACAAATTGGAAAAATGCTTCGACAAAGCGATTTTTACTAATAAAGGTCATATTATCTCATTTTATTTAATTGAGGATTAAATAAAATTGCCACACACTTCTAGATGATTTAAAAATTTGTGTCATACAAAGCGACGCGAGTAAGCTTTAATTTAATTTAATAGATGGAGTTACCATTAAATTGCCAGAACTTTACTTTCACATAGAGATTTATGATTTTGAGTCTTGTATACCTACTTCGCACTGACAAAGGCAATAACCATGGACCTGCCTGCGAATGGTATACGCGACGGCCTCAAGAAGGATTTCCATTTATTTGGCAAAAACATTTTATTAGTGATAATTTGCAATTAAAGCTTAATCACCTGGAAATGTTGGAAATATTAATTATCATGATGGACAAGTGAGGAAAACTACTGCTAAACAGGACAACTTTGTTTCAATTTTGTTTCGATGACAGCAAGAAGGAGACGTATCATAACTTCAAGGCAGTAGCTTAAGATCATCTGCATAAATCAGATAATGTACACATAGGTTTGACACAATATCATTGATAAACATGATAAAAAGGAGAGGTCCAAGGGTCGAACCTTGTGGTACCCCAGATAACTGCAAAAACTTCTTCGACCTGTAACCACGGTACTGAACAAACTGATACCTGTTTTTCAAATATGAAGAGAAAAGCTGCAGAAGAAGGTTAGATAGTCCAAAAGTATCCAATTTGTTCAATAGAATTCCGTGGTCAAGTCGGCCGAATGCTTTAGTAAAATCGGTGTATATAATATCAACTTGGCTATGTCGGTCTAGTTTATTACTAATGAACTGGTACTTACACACAAGATTCGTAACAGTGGACCTACCCTTCATGAAGCCATGCTGCTCACATGATATCAATCCAAACACATGATTGTAGATAACATTATGCAGAATTATTTCTAATAATTTAGCAAAGTTGCAGATGATAGTAATAGGTCTGTAATTCGTAATGTCATTCCTACTGCCTTTTTTATAAACAGGGCACACTCTAGACAGTTTCCAAGACTCATGATGTTTTTATAATTAAGTTAAATATAGCTGTTAGAGGAGTAATAAAAGCCGATGCACAATCCTTGATTAAGAATGCAGGTATCAAATCAAGTCCCATAGTACAGTTTGGTTTGAGTCGTTTAATCGCTTTACCAACTTCATCCTGAGTAATGAATGGAATGTCGATTGTATTTATATATTAGTTCGAGGATACATGGGTAATAGCAACCGGGAGCGTAAATGACTGAAAAGAAATTGGCAAAGCTTTTAACCATTAGTTGGGGATCTTCAATATCTTCCCCATTATATGTAACAATTGAGGGGATAGAGGAAATATTTAGAATTTAGAATTTATGTACCTAGGACCAAAATTTATTCGGGTTGATTTTTATATCCATTTCTATGCCTTATAAGTAAGCTAATATCCGAGTATGCTAGAGATCAACCACGAAGCCAATAAATCTCGCATAATATTAAAAATTATTTCCTACTCTATATATTATTTACCACACAAACATATACAAGGTAACATCCCAATGTAATTATAATAACTAATTAATTTTGGGTAGTCTGTTACTGATCACGTTTAGCCACGTAATTAATGTAGTTGAAATTTGTTGCGGTCACTTCCTAAGATTATTTGGTAATTAGTGAATTACACAACTAATTTTCGCCAGTCACTTAATGATAATTTATTGCTCATCTAACATGACACGTATATGTAAAAACAACCTATTTTTTTTATCTTTCTAAGTTAAAAAAACATTTCCCTTAATTTATTAATTTAAATAAATTTGAGAAATATTGTCTAATTAATCTCGACCAATTAGGTAAATATTTATCATAATTGCTTAAAAATGTAAATATGCCGGTTTTGAACTTACTTTATCTCTTGCATTCCAGAATAAATTCCGATTATCTTTGTATTTATCAGCAATAACAAACTAAAAAATTGCATTGAAATATTTAAAAAATTTAAAGTTTACGTATTTGCCAATTAACAGAATAAAATACACAACAATTATTGTAATATATGCATCCCATTTGGAACAGAAGGAACCAGTATGGATCATATGAAACATTTCTTTCATTAAACAAAAAAAAATAGCATTGAAATATCTACACAGCCATTTTAAATAAATTATTAATTAGTCATCAGATGCTAATAAATTATCATTAGAATTAATAAAAATAATATAAGAACTAAAGTTTTCAATTTATTAATATTAAGGTTAATAGGTGTTTTTTATTTATTATAACGTACATTTTTAATTTTCACAGATCATTTATACGAAACAGTGTACGGACAGTATGTTTAAAACCTAATGCTATTTAGTGCACCGTAAAACGGGGAAAAAGTAGCTTCCTTCTTGAAAAAAATTTTTTTAAGGTACAATCACTTGGGACCTTCACACCATGATAGCCTAGGTCCGCGGCCATCTGTAATGGCCAATTACAACATTTTTTTTGGAGGTCAAACTTTTTTTATTACGAAGAATGTCATAAATTTGTCAAAATTAATTTTTCTTACTTTTTCACACATCCCTCATGATATCTCCAGAACCAATCGACATAATTATAGGTATTTTTTTTTAATTGATAAAGGAAATGTGGGCGAAGGTCACTGCTTTAATTTCGTTTTTATGGAAAATTTAATTTTTTTGTAAAACTAGGTGAAATTGGAACGTTTACCTTCCTTGCTGCATTTTTTTTCGGTAAGGGAAAAACTTTTTTTATTTTAAGGAATTTTGTCATACCATATGTGTATGAAATAAAGCTTACACTTCAAGGAAGTTTTTAAAAAAAAGTCAGTTCTCTACGACTTATAGTTTTCGAGATTTTGTTTTTTAAAGTTACGAGTTTTTCGATCCTAGATGCGCCTCACTGCGGCGCCACTCAAGTGTGTAGAGTGTAGACTGTTGAATACAAGTAATCTTATATTATACATATATTGTCATTTAGAAACAAACATTTCTTTGTGTAATGTGAATGCGAATGAGTATTATTTTTATTGAGTTTTTACATGTTACTTAATGCTTAACAATGGAATGTTTATTTTATGTTATCAGAATTAAAATCAGGTAATACAATTCTGGTAAAATCTGTTGATACTGATGTCCTGATTTTGATTTTACATTATTACTGTGAAACACCAGATATGTCCCAAAGGAATATACATATTTATACAATTAGGACATAGTAAGAATATACATTTTTTGTCAATTAACAATATTGTGGCAAATTTAGGAGAGGAAATTTGCAAGAAAATATTAACGATTCATTGCCTAACTAGTTGTGACACAACTAATGCCATGTATAAAATAGGGAAGAAAACGGCATTCTATATTTTATATAAAAATTTAAATAATTTAAAAGATTTAGAAAACCTTCATTTTCTGTCAGAGGATAAAGCGATGGAATTAGGGGTAAAATATACGCTTTATTTATATAAGAATAAAAACAAAAATATAAAATCCCTAAATGAACTGCGATGGGACTTAATAACAAGTACAAATCGGCCAGCTTCTGAGCTGCCTCCTACTGACCATGCTTTTAGACAACATTTAAAAAAGGTAATAATTATTTTTCTAGATCACCCATACGTATTAAAAAAGAAACAAAACACCTACATGTAATTATTTTCTTTTCAGGTATAATAATATAATAATAACACTACATGAAATTACAACCTCTTTATCCCTGAGGGTCTGGAATGACCTTGTGTGGGAGAGGGCTACAGATTTAGAGACAATGGACACACACCCAATGTCCAAGTATACTATGATTAATATCTCTCACAGAAAAATCCCAGTTCCTTGATCGGGAATCGAACCCGGGACCCCAAAGTTTTGAGGCAAGTACATTACCTCTAGACCACGGAGCCAGGTGTCTGTATCAATTAAAAATTTAGTACAATAGCCATATACAATACATGCAGGACATTTGAAGAAAATGTTTGAAAGGCAACTTTTTCTAGTAAAAAATCTGTGCCCGATATTGTAAGGCAAAAGTTTGTCAATAAGATGTTCCGACAGGGTCTGTAACAACAGATGTACCTGTTTTGCTCAAGGTTTGAAATGCTGCAGTGAGTGCAAATATGCAAACTGCTGCAACCAAGGAACTGTCTAGATATTTTTAGATTCCGACGTTGACGATTTTTAAAATATTTTTATAACAAGTTTTAAATTTATGTTTTAAAATAAATAATTATTTCGTATTTTTTTTAATTCAATTTTAGGTTTTAATGTATAAATATAATGGATTTTAAATAATGTGCAATGTAAATAATGATAAGTAAAACCTAAGTGCTTATGAAAATAAAATTTATATTAAAGATATGTCACAAATAATACTTAATAGTATGCACCCACACCACGCATAGCACACTGATTAAAGCACAGTAGAACCGGGGGAGATATCCTGCCCGCAGAAACTTAATTTCAAATAACAATAACTTGAAACGTACAAGTCGTAGAGTATTGCGTTTTTTATTAAAAACTTCCTTGTGTTAATTTTATGCATATACTGTGGCAAAATTCCTTAAAACAAAAAAAGTTTTTCGCTTACTGAAAAAAGTACTGCAAGAAAAATAAGTGTTAAAGTATTACCTAATTTTATAAAAAACTGGGTTTTCCATAAAGACTAAATTAATTCAGTCACCTCCGCTCACGTTTTCTTTATCGACTAAAAAAAAAAAACTTGATTATCTCAATTGGTTCCGGAGATATCGTGAGGGATGTGTGAAAAAGTACGAAAAATTAATTTTGACAGATTTATGACATTTTTCATAATAAAAAAAGTTGGACCTCCCAAAAAAATGTTGTAATTTGCCATTTTAGATGGCCAAGGGCCTAATCTATTATTCTGTGAAGGTCGCATGTGGTTGTACCTTAAAAAAAATTTTTTGAAACGTTTTTATCGGTTTTTCAGTGTACTAATTGGCGTAAATTTTCATAAAAAAAAATTTTACTAATCTGAATAATGAGAAATTTGTTTATACGTGGTATACCGAATTGCATGGGTCAAACTTCACCAAGCGATAGAACTTTTCAAAGTATGAAAATAGTTCCGATTAACATGGATAAGGAAGTGCTTAGTTTCCGAGATACAGGTTATTCAAGTTAAAATTCTAAAAATGGTTTTGTATGAATATGTTCGAAACGTCTAAAGATAAACAATAGGATTTGTGGTTTTTAAAAATCGGTTTCTTGGACGAATTTGTAATATTTGAAAACCGGATTTTAAATTAAAAAAAATGGTTTTAGATACTAAAATTAATACGTAAAAATGAATTAATTACATAATTAAAAACGCTGACACTTTGATTTGAAATCGCTTCGAACACAAGCAATTTGTAGTAAAAATTTATAGTAAAAATCTTAGATAGATAGAGTAATATATTTTATCTTGATAAATTTTTGTAGTTCCACAAATATTAAATAAACTGAAAAATTTAATACTAGTATAAATATGTTTTTACTATTTTTCTAATATTTTGATTTATTTTTGTAAAATTTCGAAAACTGGTTTAACTAGTTTTTTGGAATACTGCAATTCTAAAACTGGTTTTTTCAAAAGTCGGTTTTTTTATAAATCCTAATAAAAAAATGGTAATTTACATAGATATATATTTTTTGAATTTATAAGGAAAAAATAAGAACTGAACCAAAATCATTCAGAAGCAAGTGAAACTGGGACGGCCTAGGAAAAAATTTTGCCCCAACTGTTTTGAGTGTCACATTTTCGTTAATTATACTTAAAATATGAAGTTTTTTACACAAATAAGCTCTCTTGCGTTTTTTTTTTCTTTAAAATTAATCGTTTTTGAGTAAAACTGATTTGAACTTTATATGGGAATAGATTTTACAAATATTTTCGCAAAACAGACAAAATGATGACAGGAAAACATAATTTGGTTACATTATTTTATTATTAGAGAGCAACGAATTGGTTAATATAAGGTATCTTACAAATTACGAGAGTTCTCAAAGTGTATTCCTCCAACTTCAACACATTTTTGGCACCTGTGCATAATAGAGTTTGTCGCACTATGAATGAAATCAGGATTAGCCTGCAATTCCTCACATGCTTCTCAAGTTCCTTCAATTAACCTCTCTTGTATAACTATTATACACCTACTTGGTATTAAATTTATAACAAAGTAGGTTATTTCTTATAAAAACAGTATAATAAGTGTATATATAAAAACAATTCGCTTAAGAACTTATTTCATTCGAATTTTGGATGACAATAAGCAATAACTTTTACTTTAGTTTTTGTAGGTACATAATTTAGTTAATAAATTAATGTCGGTATATATTAATACCCGTGCATCCTGCATGATCTGTTTTTATAATTAAATAACCTAAAGAATAATACTTTCTTTACAAGCTATCGATATTTTGTACTAATTTAAAGCACATAATTAGTTTATTCCATATAAGTCATGACATATGCAAAATCTAATTTAAAAAATACAACTCCGTTATGCAATGAGAGATTTTATCTTTCTAATAAAAGTAATAACATTTTTGAATATGTCATTGTGTTTACGATGTCATAAGATGTAACAGTGTTCTTAAATTCTGGTAAATATAATGATCATCATTTAGAAAACAATGGGAGAAAGTTCTGATTTATGAGCTTTAAATTTGTAACTTTAAATAATAAAATACTGAAAATTAAAATTTATTTTTAGTTATATTTATTGGAGAGAATTTAACTTTTTTCGTCAAAATTTGTTGGCTTTTTTATATTAATATTATAATCAGTGAAAATACGCTAAGTTTAATATTTGATTGCAAATTCTGAGAGGCAGATATTTTGGGGATCTTTTCTTAAATTTTGTGTTTCTTTTTATTTTCTAAGTTCTGCTATATTTACGCCTTAGTTTAGAGTCAAAATCAAGTTTTCAGCAAAAAAATACACGTCTTGCTGAAACGGAAATGTCCGATTGCTCTTATAATAAAACAAATGCAATAGATTTACAAGGCGATTACAAGAGGAACAGATACACCTGGAGCAATGAGCCAAATCTGTTTAGGGCTGCTGACTGAGAAAAATCCACAATACAGAGCGACAGCTCGGATTTTTAATGTTAATTCGACTGATAATTAACTGACCTGCACAAAACCACAAAGTTTTTAATTATTCTATCGATGTAAATTAAAATAGCAATGTTATAAAATTTTCATTTGTTAGAATTTCATTATGAAATATGTAATAATTTAATATTTATAATTACGCAATGTTCAAAATGTGCCTCTGCTAATCTTGGCAACAAAAGACTCTTTTCAAACATTTATAAACGTTTATACGTGGATCTTAACACATACCTCTCTTATTCGTTGTCATAGAATAATGAGGGCCTGTGATTCTGTTACTTATATCTTTGATTTAATCTACCCCCGTAGGAAAAATTCATATGGCTGTAAGTCTGGAGAGCGAGTGCGATATAGGATTGGACCTCAACAAACAATTCATCACCCGGGATATGTTCTGTCTAAAATATATCTGATATATATGTTGTTTTGAGGAAGTGTCTAAACCTATTGAAATGCGATATTCATATCACATTTTTCCTCGTTAGTTTCTACTACTTGAATCCATGGATCTTCAATGCGATTTCCCAATATTCCTGTACGTACATTCAGTTTTTGAATAAATTAGAAATTATGACCTCTACGAAAAACATGAAGATATCATTCCATGTAGATATGGGATAGAATGTATTAAAGCTTTTTGGGTTGTACTTCGGTTTTCAAAAAGATTTCATTCGACCCTAGGTGTCAATTAAACTTTTGAACAAGCTGGCGCCCTGACGATATCTTTAAATCAAAATTCTCCATTTTCAGTCAAAGTGTAGTATGTTAGTTCATACTGAAACATTACGAAATTGGTTGAAAAGAACAAGGGAAGGACTTTATGACCACATTATACGTAACAGTCGTTTTATCTTGTGATTCTCATTCATATTTATTTACACTTCGATTCACTATATGTATATCCCACAACACACTCTTCTTATCATTACGTACAAAGTTACTTATATTGAAAGGTTTTAACTTTATATTGTAACACATTCCTCAAGCAACACAATTAAAATTAGGTTTTTTTTAATGTTCTGGCCTACCCAAAAATGTCTTGCGACTAAAGAATTGATAAATCGGAAATTAAATTATTGAACGTAAAATATTTTAGGTTAGAAAATGAAGTGGACTTTTCGGAATACAATCTTCTTCCATCAAAATTAATACGAGTGACAGGAGTCCCATGAAATTGTTAACAAAAGCATTTAAGGAGAAATGTGCTTCGTCCGTCGTAAATAAAGATTGTACAACATCTGGAATGTTATTCTGCGGGTCTAAGAATATTTGATGAAAATGGATGTGATCTTGCTCATCATGTTTTGTTATTCTTTGCACAACAGCAATCTCTACGGATAAAAATTCATTTTATACAACATCTGGCGGGAAAAATTAATACTTTTATAACAGTTCCACATTCTCACCATAATTGAACCCACCTTGAATTGATATCTGCCGCAGGTGATTCACGAATATGAATATTTCACCGGAAATGTCGCTCTACTCGAATAACTGAATTAAATTTAATAAAATTTTCGACTAAATAAACACATTCTTTTAAAGACCAACGTTCTATTTTGACAACTGTCAACTAGTGGCCGTTGGTGAAATTTAGGTTATGCTATACTTATCTTAGTATTGGTGCATGGGACCAAACAATACTTAGTAGCATATCTATCAAGATAAAATGAAAGAGTTTTGCAGAAATAAATTGCGAATGAAATATGTGAAAAAAATTTTCAAAAATTATTTCTTAAGACAGTTTGTGAAATATTTGTAAACTATTTTGTTTTCATAATCAGGAAAAGCACTTGTCGACAGATTTCAAATATTATGAACAAATTTTAATTTTATATAAACTACCATCTTTAGAAATTTTGTTTTAGATTAATTCTTGAATGTGCAATTGCAACTTTATAAAAAAATCTATATTTCTTAATGGATATTTTAAATCTGTCGACAGAAGTTCCTCCTGATTATTAAAAGAAATATTTTACAAATACTCTACAAACTGACTAAGAAATAACTTGGTATCGCACATTTGCAACTTGTTTTCGCAAATTTCCGTCGCATTATATTTTTCAGATAATTTATTTAGCTATAATAGTTATGCCATTAAGTTTTGCTTGGTTCCTATGCTATAATACAAAAATATAGCATAACTTAAGTTTCAGCAACCGTTACTAATGTATTTTCAAATATCTCTAAGCCTGCTCTTTTAAATCATCGATCATTTATAACCCTTTTAATAAAATAATAGTGTATTCTCTAAGTGTTGTTGGTTTCTTTTCGCATTTTTTTGCAAATTCCCATTTAATAATATGGTTATTACTCCACGCTTGTTTAAAAATTGTTGGCTTTTAAAATTCTTCTATGCTATCATAATTATTGTGCTCAGCAAGCCGCACATTGAAAGACCTAGATGATACACATATATAGCAGTTATCATATTCTCATGTATAATAAAAATAATATGTATAATAGTAATATCCCTATTATTAATATATTTTTTGAGGTCTCAGTAAAATAGATTTCAACTTATTTTTAATCGGTTCGATGCGATGATGTGAAACACCCCTAAAGTAATTTTTTTTTTCCAAATATTCTAATTGAAATTTGCATCAAGTTTTGTCTTTGCCATTTAATCGAATTTCCAGTAAACGCTGAATTACAAATTACTATGGACACAATTCTTCTACATATTTATATGAAAAATGCACTTTTGACAATTAACCTTATTACCCATTACATGACCTGACATTTTCACGCAATTGTAAATGTCGCTTACTATCATCAGGCCTATTATGTTTTTACCTTATAAGATCTCGTAAGACTGACACGAGAAGTGCATCTGTCAAGAAATACTTGAAGCATGCCGTTGAATAAATCGTTTAGAAATGGTTTTATTGAAGTGCACGTTAAAGTTCAAGTTTCACATATTAACTAAGAAGGAAAGTAAAGCGTTTAAAATTATGACATATAAACAGTCTGTTACCATTATATTGTACCATTGATAACAATGATTTCAATTATGTAATTAAAATCCATGTCTACAATAAAACACACGAAATTATAATAGTACGCAATAATCATTAATTATAGTATGAAAAATCGCTTTAGTGACGGGACGTGCGGGGCACGACGAAACATGACGGCGGGAAATGTCTAACATATGGCATCTTCCGTCTTTTACATCGCTCAGATTAAAGCGAGAACGATGATTGTTGTTTTTGTTGGCACGCGACCGAGGCGGAGTTTAGCTTACACGCAGTAATACTTCAGGTTCGCACCTAGTTTTGTTACCAATTTGTTCTAGCAGTACATTTGTAGGATATATTGTAAGTGTAATATTATAAGATAAATAATAATTATTTCATATATACATTTACTGCTGGTGTATTTTTAAAAATAATTTAAGAAGGTTATCCTGCTGGAATGAGTTGTGTAATAGTGTAATATTATAAGTAATAAATGTTTTATATCTGTTTATTTGCTAGTGTGTTTTTGAAAATAATTTAAGATAAAAATGTTTCTGCCGTGGAGGCATCTACATCTACATCTTATTGTGTTTGTGAAAATTAAAGTGACAGTGATTACAGTGATAAAGAAAATCAAAGTTCATTAGTATTTTCAGTAAGAAAAAATTGGCTACATTTGAACGAGCAAGCGAAACAAATTTGTCTTAATGTTTACAATAATCTTTTGAAACGACGAGATAATGACTCTCATTTGTATGATTTAGATGTTCTAAGTGAAAGCGCATCTCTGACTAACATTTCCCGTCCCACAATACACAAACCGGTGAAAGAAGGTGCCCTCCCAAGAAAAACAACGATCTGACGTCCGGACAAATGAAAACTCTTGGCCCATCGTTAGCAAAACTTTTAAGAACTTTAGTTTACGACGCGACGCGTGTCAGAAAAATGTAATTGTAACTATTGACGTGGTAGACAAAAAAACTAAAAGAAATGGATTATCATCTAAAATATATCAATAGAAATTTAGGAACTTGGCTGAGAAAAATTGGATTTATATATCAAACTATCAGTAAATGCATGGCGATTATGGAAAGCAGATGAATCGTGGATTGGCGAAATTCATATCTAGAAGAGATAAAAGAAATTGGAAGGGAAAATAGGAAAATTTATTATTTAGATGAAACTTGGTACGATGCTCATGATACCGTAAAAAAAGGATGGACTGATGGATCTAGGAAATCTCATTGCCTCGTAATAAAGGGACTCTGTTGATTATATTACACTGTGGATCAGTCGATGGATGGGTTAGGAATACATTGGAAATTGTGCGGAAAAAACATGGAAGACTGTAATGTGGATTACCACAAGAACATGGAGGGAGAAGTATTTGAGGAATGGTTTGAAAATTACAAAATTAAAACTGAATAGCTCTTGACAATGCGAAGTACCATTCGAGACAACTGTATAAAGTTCCCAACAAGAGTTTGAGTAAGCTGGAGTTACAAAATTCTTTAATGGAACATGATCTCTATTATAGGGAGTTTATAATAAAGTACAACTCTTGTAAGTCCTGCAAACGAAAAATTGTGAGAAGTATATTATAAACATTGTAGCGGAGAGATATGGCCACAAAGTGTTGAGATTACCACTATATTTCTGTATTTTCAACCCGATTGAACTACTTTGGTGTAAATTAAAATATATATTGTTCCCATTAATTGTTAATAAAATTGTTTTGAATTTAAATTTGGTATAAATTGAAGAAAAAATGATAGAAAAAGAAATACTTTTCCGAAGTCTATAAAAAAGAGTTAATTCAAAATGAAGTGTCGAAAATTGACAGGGAAGATTGGGAAAAAAAATTAGGAAAGTAACTACAACTGAGGACGATTATTTAAAAGTTGCCAAATTTCATATAAATGGTGGAAACAAGTTTATTATAAATTTGAACGAGGACAGTAGTTCATCTGAAAATGAAGAAGAGAGTGAGAAGAGCGATGATTCGGAGGAAGTAGCGATGTGAGGTGAGGCAAAGTGATGTGAAGTGAAGAAGTAAATTTTTGTGATATCAACTGCATCATTTACTTCCGTTTTTGTGCTTTCGTAGTTCAGTGCTTGAGAAACGTGTGTTACAAATAAAGCATAGAAGTATCCTTTTCAAATTTATTTAAAAAAAAAATCAGTTTGGAATCGAAAAGAGTGTTTTTTACTTTTTTTCTCTAAAACCAAAAAGAATTTCGAATATGACGTAATAATATAAATTAAAGCTAATTAAAACCTTTATAAGAAAACATTAACACAGTTTATGTACAGGGTGAGGTAAAAAAATATTCAAGGAAATTTCTTTTCGTAACAATTTAAATTTTTTTTAAATCTCCCTATATGCATGTTTAAAGGCTTTAAAAATATCTACAATTTAATGTGTCCAACATGGTCGTCGCTTAAAAAATAAGGAAGTTACGAGTCTGGGGAGTTTTAAGTGGCGCAACCTGTATATATATATATATATATATATATATATATATATATATATATATATATATATATATACATATATATATATATATATATATATATATATATATATATATATATATATATATATATATATATACATATATATATATATATATATATATATATATATATATATATATATATATATATATATATATATATATATATATGATTAAATATGATTTGAAGGAAACAACTACTCAGCGGGCAAATACCCCGACCTGCATTGAATTACACCTTCAAATCATGATAGATCGATAGCCAATATCATTTGTCAATTCCTAACCAGACATAGATCGATTTCGAACTTATTTGTTCTCTTCAGTATGCCATAGGTTATGGAACAGACAAATGATAGTGGCCAACCTGCTAGTTATATACTAACTATGGTGAAGTGAATAGTGGTGAGAGGTATGAAACTTCTCATATGGTCTGAATGCTACTATCCGACCGACATCCTCGATGTCTCTGTGGTGGATAGCGACTTGCATCACAGCAAGTACCGAGAGCGGCGACCCCTAGCCCAGGTGGACTAAACTAATGTGATTAAATATGATTTGAAGGAAACAACTACTCAGCGGGCAAATACCCCGACCTGCATTGAATTACACCTTCAAATCATGATAGATCGATAGCCAATATCATTTGTCAATTCCTAACCAGACATAGATCGATTTCGAACTTATTTGTTCTCTTCAGTATGCCATAGGTTATGGAACAGACAAATGATAGTGGCCAACCTGCTAGTTATATACTAACTATGGTGAAGTGAATAGTGGTGAGAGGTATGAAACTTCTCATATGGTCTGAATGCTACTATCCGACCGACATCCTCGATGTCTCTGTGGTGGATAGCGACTTGCATCACAGCAAGTACCGAGAGCGGCGACCCCTAGCCCAGGTGGACTAAACTAATGTGATTAAATATGATTTGAAGGAAACAACTACTCAGCGGGCAAATACCCCGACCTGCATTGAATTACACCTTCAAATCATGATAGATCGATAGCCAATATATATATATATATATATATATATATATATATATATATATATATATATATATATATATATATATATATATATATATATATATATATATATATATATATATATATATATATATATATATATATATTCTGGTTACTCGAACTGAAATGACGTTTTCTGGATCTGGCAGTTCTTTATATACTCTACCAATGTTCTCGACGTACTGGTCAAGAAGAAGCAAGACGGAAGTCTAGGCCACACAGTTTATAGAAAAGCCACTCACACTGACAGATACCTAAATGCACAGTCACACCACCATCCAGCACAACTAAACTCAGTAGTAAAGACATTAGTCACACGCTCGCAGAGACTAGCAGATGCAGACAACCTCAAAGAAGAAATGTCAACTCTTCACAAAGCGCTGCGAAAGAATGGGTTCACACAACAAAGAATACAGAAGTTGTCAAAACCATCTCGGCCGAGAAATCAAGAGGACTCCGAACAACCCATAGCAAAAGCCTATCTGCCATACATAAAAGGAACAACGGATAAAATAAGCAAACTTCTACGTAAACATAAAATAGAAACAACTTTTAAGACCGACAAGAAAATCAGTACCATTCTTCGAAATCCAAAGACCAAAATTCCTCTAGAAAGTCAAGGGGTATATGAAATACCTTGCCAAGATTGCAACAAATCATACATAGGACAGACCAACAGAAAAATAAGTGCAAGACGCGAAGAACACATAAACGCTGTTAGAAAAGACGAGAGAACATCATCTTTAGCTCAACATGTCAAAACTACAGGACATAGGATTGATTTCGACAAAACAAAAACACTAGCCAATATCGAGCATTACAAGTCAAGAATCATCAGGGAGGCCATAGAAATAGAGAAAAGACCACACAATCTAAATACACGAGATGACACCCAAAGACTACCTACCACATGGAAGCCTGCTCTGGTATTGCATGCTGCTGTCCATGAGGAAGCAAGAAACATAACGCAACGAACACACGAAGAGGAATCAACCAGAGCTAATCTAATAGGACCAAGTACACGGAGTCGCCCTCGAAATCAGGAGATGGGTGCAACAGACCGTGACATAAGCACAGACACACGCATGCGCGTCCGAACAGGACCGATTACACGAAGCCGAGCTCGAAATCAGGAGATGGGTGCAGCAGACCATGACGCCCGGAGTGTGTCGAGAGCAACAGAGCGTAACATTGGTAGAGTATATAAAGAACTGCCAGATCCAGAAAACGTCATTTCAGTTCGAGTAACCAGAAGCCGCAGTAAGCAGTTATCGGTTAGAACCTGAAGATGGCAGATGAGATTCTGCCGAAACGTCGTTCAGACAACCACGGTCCCTCTGGGGGCCTATCACCTACGCGGGAGTATACCCGGAAAACGAATTTAACATTCACCACCCGCGAAAACCTGAAAAACAACATATATATATATATATATATATATATATATATATATATATATATATATATACCGGGTGGCCCAGGGACTAGGGAACCCCCAAATTTTTCTACAATTTTTGAGATAGAAATTTGAAATTTGTAGGGATGAATCAAGACAAAAATTGTAATTTTTTTATCCACCCGCGCCAAAAAAGTCACTTCCGGTTTAACCGGAAGTGACTCCAACTTCTTATTTTAAATGGTACCTTATTAGGTGATTTTTCACGAATATTTAATTTCCCTTTATAGCTTTTTTGATTTAATATCGGTTCTAATTCCAGACAATTACTTTGTTTGTTTCTTTTAAGAAGGCCATGAATCTAATAAACGAAATACATTATAAATAAAATAATTGTCAACACTCGTTGTAAGGGTGTCTACCATCATTACTTTATGTAATTGTAATTATTTCTCATATCGTTTTTTCTTTATTTACGTTAATTTTTTTTTTGATATGTTTATTTTTTAATTTCGTACTACCATAACTTCTTTTAAAGATCCTTTGTTTTTGTGGTGTTTTCATCAAATTATTCTCCCCGTGTGATGTATTTGTTATAATAACGTTATTAATGCACAAAATGTCGAACATAAATATTCCGATACTGTTTTCACTCTTTTCTATGAGTAGGCTGTGTACTTGTTACCTAGGTACTTGAAAATATAATTTTTAAGTGATCTAATTGTTTACACTTATCAAACTTACCTATTGTAGTATAATAATAATAGTAATAACAAAAAGCATAAATTTATTTAATAATTAAACATGTACATCTACCCACCCGACAAAATTAACTATTCTAGCAAATAAAGAAACTAGGAAGTAAGTTTTGGAAGACCAGAGTTATAAACTAGAAAATAAAGAAGAAATAGTGAGTACTATACATTGAACTAAAGTACAGAAACTTATAAAAACTGGGAAGTAAATTAAATGTTAAATAACATTTTCTGTAAATTTCACTTAATTATTTACAAAATACGTTTTACTTTAGAGAACTTAACTATTGCTCGAGAAAGAATGTTATTTTTCCAACAGAATGGAGCTCCGCCCCATAATACACTTGAGGTTAGAAGATATTTAAATAATCGTTTTGGAGATCACTGGATAGGTACTCATGATCCAACTAGATGGTGCGAGATCACCGGACTTGAGTCCATTAGACTATTATTTGTGGGGATATTTAAAAAATAATGTATATTCTCACAGCCGACTACTAGAGAAGATCTCGAGGATAGAGTGAGACAGGCAATTAATAACATAAATCCCCAAAACTTACGAAATGTAATGAGAGAACGTTCAGAAAGAATTCGTGCTTGTATTCAACAAACCGAGGATTTGAACAAAATTTATAAGGTTTTAGTTATTTAACATTTAATTTAGTTCAGTTTTTATAAGTTTCTGTACTTTAGTTCAATGTATAGTACTCACTATTTCTTCATTATTTTCCAGTTTATAACTCTGGTCTTCCAAAACTTACTTCCTAGTTTCTTTATTTGCAATGAATAGTTCATTTTGTCGGGTAGGGTAGATGTACATGTTTAATTATTAAATAAATTTATGCTTTTTGTTATTACTATTATTATTATACTACAATAGGTATAATTTGATAAGTGTAAACAATTGGATCACTTAAAAATTACATATTCACGTACCTAGGTATACGAGTACACAGCCTACTTATAGAAAAGAGTGAAAACAGTATCAGGAATATTTTATGTTCGACATTTTGTGCATTAATAACGTTATTATAACAAATACATACATCATCGGAGAGAATAATTTGATGAAAAGAGATACACCACATAAAACATACAGGATGCTATTCAAAATAAGCAAGTTATGGTAGTACGAAATGTAAAAAATAAACATATCGAAAAAAAAAAACAAACAAACGTAAATAAATAAACGATATGAGAAATAATTACAATTACATAATAGTAATGATGGTAGACACCCTTACAATGAGTGTTCACAATTATTTTATTTATAATGTATTTCGTTTATTAGATTCATGGCCTTCTTAAAAGAAACAAACAAAATTTTACATTTAATGTAATTGTCTGGGTTATTTATGAACCGATTTTAAATCTGAAAAAAAGCTTTATAAAGGGAAATTAAATATTTATCAGAAAAATCACCTAAATATACAGGGTGCTATTTAAAATAAGAAATTTGGAGCCACTTCCGGTTAAACCGGAAGTGACTTTTTTGGCGCGGGTGGATAAAAAAATTACAATTTTTGTCTTGATTCATCCCTAAAAATTTCAAATTTCTATCTCAATAATTGCAGAAAAATTTGGGGGGGTTCCCTAGTCCCTGGGCCACCCGGTATATATATATATATATATATATATATATATATATATATATATATATATATATATATATATATATATATATACATCCCTAAAAATTTCAAATTTCTATCTCAATAATTGCAGAAAAATTTGGGGGGGTTCCCTAGTCCCTGGGCCACCCGGTATATATATATATATATATATATATATATATATATATATATATATATATATATATATATATATATATATATATATATATATATATATATATATATATGTATGTATGTATATATTTAGAGTAAATAATAAACTGATGAAAGGATAAATTAAGGAGGAACGCAAATTAATTGACTATGGCATGGTATAACGACTAGAAGGGAAATTAGAATTACCGGTCAGCGCCTGCTGTATAAAGGCCGACAAATAATTAACTACACTCATATTTTTAATGAAGTAATGAATGCTCTTTTCATGTTGCAAACCGGACGACTACCTTAACTGAAGAAACTAAATCTAATCTTGCAAAATTAATACTCCAAAAACATCTCAACATAAATTGCTGATACACGGAAAAATTCTTAATTTTTTTTAAATCATAAATCATTACTTTACAACAAAATCAATTTGTTATGGCCTAGACTTACAGGTAATTTTGTAACAGTATACACACATAAAAAAAATATTTTTATATAATTTAGGTTTCTACTCATCAGGTTCAACGATATGTGTGTACCACGAACAACGGTAAAATAAATAATTTACGACTTCCGTTTGACGTATCGTAAGTTCTCGAAGAAGATTTCCTATCATGAAATTAAAAGCTCGAACCGGATTTCATGGCGAATTTATGAATGTATGCTCAGTTTTTTAGTTCTATATTTAGCTGTATATCCTTCTTAACTAAATGGTGATCAGTGCTTACTAATATGATTTGAAGTAGAAACACTCCAGAGAAGTAGTTTACAATAATCTGACTGGAACATCATCAGCATGTAAAATCAAATTAGTTGTAAATTGTTAATATTGTACGAAAATAAAAATGAAAATATTTGTTTCCTAACAATGCTAATAGGGTCAATGGGGGGTGAAAGCATATTTAAAAATTAATAATTCAACTTTGCAGCCTTTTAACAATTTTAAAACGAAAATTTTTGGCTTAAAATCTATTATTTACGTTATTTATAGGAATAGTAAAAACCTACATGTAAAATTTTAAATTTCTACTTAAATAGTTTCATTAAATAAAAAAAAATGTGTCGTGTTGCTCAAATGTAAGTGCACTAAATGTATATATTCAACATAAAAATCAGTTTCTGAAAACTGAAATTATCTCTAGCCATCTTAGAGAAATAGGCAATACAATATTTTTGATTACATAACAGACACATTTTGACAAACTTCGGTTTTGTGTTAATTTTCTAGTTTGACGATTTTGTATTAAATAAAGATTTTCTATTTTTTTGTTTACAAGAATAATACATTCATATTATAAAAAACTGAAAAATTTTATTTTTAGGAGGTTGTGTACTTAACAGGTAAATGAAAACAAAGATTGACTTAGTTGTAAGTTATGTTACGAAAAAGTAACACTATCTCTCCTGCAAAATATTGTAGTTAGTTTTAAACTTGTTTTTACCGAGTCATTTTAAGGAACTTTGGCCTTTCACAGTAACATTAAAACTTAGGGTACTTTACTTATAAATCTTTCACAATGTTCAACTTTTGCGGTTCCCTGTACACAAACTTTTATATTTTTTAATTGCAATCGCATTTTTGTTACTTCCTTAATATAAGGAAGTATAGTAATCTTGATTTTTTTTCGGCCTCGAGATTTTGATTGATATATACGTTTTGAACCCTCCTGAATCCATTCTGACTATTTTCCTAATGATGTCTATCGGTAAGTGTGTGTGGATGTCTGTATAAACGATACTCAAAAAATACTAATGGGAGACTTCCCAAATTTGGCAGTTAAGATTGTCAACAACATTTTAGGTGACACATTAAATTTGGTGAATGTGGTACCACCAGAAGAGATATAATGAATGAAAGAAGAAAAAAGGTACAATTTCGGGAAAAAATTTGGCAAAATTATGGAACAATAAATCTGTCGATACTACAGACATGCAGTCTGTAGTATCGCAATAGCAGCCACAGTTTTTGAGATAAAGCATTCAAATTTGACACATGTTCTAAAGGCCAAAGACAATGATAAATTAGATGATGAGCAAAATTGGTCAGCTGAAAGGAGGTCCACGGAATCCAAACTTTTTTGTATTTGCCTTTACAAAAAATATATTCTTTATGAAAGATTATAAATCATGTCTACTATATCAAGCCAATAAAATATATTTTCCAAGTACTTAAATAAAGCTGATGTAAACTGATCTTTTTTACACATTTGACCTCATAAAATGGGGTTAAGCTAAATTTAACAGTTTTACATTAGAAATGTCTGATTTAGTTCCAAAAATGTCAATGTCAATAAGAAGAAATTATTAAAATATATGACATGAATTATTATTGACAGTATCAATTGACGCTGATAATTATTTAAAAATTTTAATGAAACATTTCAAGGTACGGTATTAAAATTTAATTGAGGTAAGTGAAGAATTAAACAGAATGATTTTTTTATATTAGAATGATATATACTTTCTTAAAGTTATGTGCTGGCCACATCAGATATTTTTTAATTGCAATCGCATATTTGAAGGATTTAGGTATTTTTATAAAGAACGACTTGCTGTCGTAAAATCAAAAATAAAAAAGTTTTCGCTCTTATAAAATCAATCCGGGGCACACTGTACACAGGATAAGTCACATAAATGTTAATCCCCTGTTATTTTTGTTATTTTTAACACAAATAATTCATCCAAAAAAACGGACTTGAATGATTTTTAAGGTTGACTTTATATCTGTTAACGTTTTTCTAAGCATGTGTAATCTGTAATTGGTGGAACAAAAGTATGATTTTTTTTAAATAGAACACCATATATTTTTTTTGTATATTTGATTTTTATTTATTACAAATTATATAGTTATAGCGTTTATTGAAGGAATTCCTTCAATCAATGGTTAATAGTATCTATACATTTGAAACATCGTTTCAAGAAATTGGATCTGACTCTTTCAAACACCGCCTCATCCTCATTAAATAAATTTATTGCCTACCTTATAAAATATTTAAATTATTCAGTATCCCTGAGAGTTCTTCACTATAAATATTATTTTTGAGAGTACCTCAAAGATAAAAATCTAGGCGATTTAAATCGGAACTCATTGCGGACCACTGGATTGGACCCTTTTTTTCCAACCCAGATGGAACATTCTTGATTTAAGTAATTCGTGACGGGTCAGATATTATGCGGACGAGATCCGTCTTGCTGTCAGGTTGTTTTTAAGTTTAATAAAATTGGCAGATCATCCAAGTATTCCTCAGCTTGCTGTTCCAAAATGATTTTTAATAATTGTGAAGGAAGAAAGTTGAAGAGAGGAATCTAATTATTTTAAACTTGTAAAAATGTAACACGTGAATAGGTTTATCTAAAGAACCTCATGACATTTACTCAGTAGTGGAATGGAATAAATCCCTTTGAAAATTTGCTCGTCATATGTACTTCGTATCCAGGAATCTATACTACTCATACATACTCACGTTTTGATCTTAGATATACATAGAATAAGAGGACCAGCGATACTTCAGCATATCTATTATTAAATTGCATGCAATTTATAGTTATAAATAAAACCTAATATTTTAAAGACGCAGCAATATTATTTAAGTGACTCTTGAATGTCAGTTCGAAATCGAAGTAGACTCCTAGGTCCTTACCCAGATTGCATCTATTAATAGTAGTATCATCTATATTATACCTAAATTCAAATGGTTTTAGTTTCTATATTACAGGTCCTTAGTGATATCATTCCCGAATATAAGAAATAGTAGAGGCCCAGCGCATAGCCCTGAGGGTCGCCAGAAGCAACCGTAATATTGACAGGCTTGAAACCACGGTATTGTATATACTGTTTTCCCTTATTTAAGTAGGAACAAAAGAAAAGTTATGAAACTATTAGCAAGTCCTTGCTCAGCCAATTTCTTTACTAATGTACCATGGTCAAGTGCTTTCGAAAAATCTGTGTAAATGACATCTATCTGGCATGTAACATGTAAATGTTCAGCAATATATTGTGTAATGGCTACAAGTACTTTGGACAAATAGCAAAGTTACACATAATTACAATTAGGTGATAACTCTCAATCAAGAGTTTATCGTTTTTTTTTTAATAGGAATATAGTAATAATAATAATAATATTTATTCACCAAATCAATACATTTTTATATTAACAGAATAATTTACCTAATTAATATTAGAGTTAGTAAACAAATAGGGAAACCCACAGAAGGTAATCCTTGGAGGTGTGTACATAAAATTGAGTACTAAATTGCTTCTTTCTTAGAATATTAGGAAAAAAAATACTTATAGTAATATTTATAGTAATTTGAGATTATAACAAATAGTGTATTCTATAACAAAATTTAAATTTAAATTTGGAAAGGAAGAACAATACATAATGTGATATTTCTAAAATACATTTATTATTAATTCATTTAAACATAAGTGCTTAATATTTAGTTCTTGTAACATTAAATATTTTTAAGGTCTACATATTAATGTATTTGTTGTCTTGGTATGTTACTGATGCATATTTTTATTTTACCTTTGAATAGATTATCAGAGTTTAGCTGTTTGTTTTCAGCTGAAACTAAATTATATAATGTAGGGCCGAGATACAGATAACTTCTTTGAAAGATGTTTTTTCCTGTTTTGGAACAACAGTTGAATTTACTTTATGTCTAGTGGTATAATTATGTTCAATCTGAAGTAGTTCATGTTTGTTTTTGTGTTGTCTTATTACCGTTTGAATAAAAAATAATTGTCGGATATCAAATAATTTTGTATCTGCATATTACTAGGATAACTATAGGGTTTTTTATAAATAACTTTTAGGATCAATTTTTGAATTATTTCTAGATCACTTATATAGTTTTTTCATTGCTGCTCCCCATGTATGTAAGATGACTTTCTAGTAGTGCATAATACAATATGCGTATTTGGTCAATTTTAAATATTTGAGAAAAATGTTTAAACCTATAGAGAATAGAACGCATTTTTTTAACAACATAATCAATATGTGTATCCTATCTCAGGTAACAATCTAAATATATACCCAAATATTTAAGGCTGTTGGCGGAGGCGATACTAATATTTTCTGTACCATTACAAATGGTTAGGGCATTGAAGGTAAATAGATTTCTTGAATAGAATGTGAAAGAAATATAGTAAGTTTTTTTTTAAATTGATGGTTAAAAGTCTGTTGTTAAACCACTCAATTGTGTTTTTAAAGTCATTTTCAGCAGTTTCTTTTAACGTATGCCAGTCTCCTTTCACCGAGATGTTGTGTAGATCATTTAGGTAGATATCAAACAAAATCGGTCCCAACACTGTTCCTTGAGGAACTCTATATTCTAATATCTCGATATCATTGAGGTTATCACTGATTTTAGACATATTCCATATACAGGAATACGTTGAGAACTGACGCGATAAATAAGAAACATGAGTTAATGGTTTAACAAATAAAATGGCACCGTCTCTTAAGAGGACAGCTGGGATGCCATCTGGGTGTGTGGTACATTTCGTCTTTAACTCCTTTAAAGTAGCGAACATTTGACTTTTGGTAACATTAGTGACGGGTAGTGGTAAATTATTAGTGTGAATTACGGAGTCAGTATTGATATCAGTTGAGGAGGTATAGGATGACCAAAAATATGTAGCAAAAGCATCCATAATTTCATGCGGATTGTTGATAGTGGTATTATTGGTATACATATATAATTTCAGAATGTTTGTGACATTTATTTTTTCATTAATGTATGACCAAAAACTGTCTTTCACACCACCTTGCTTATCTAAATTGTTAATAAAAGAAATATTTATATATCTATCTATCTACAACTTTAACAAAAAGTAATGTAAAGTATTATTGCCTAATTGTTTAGTTATAATTTAATTTTTTAATAATCAAAAACTGACGAAAGCTAAGAAAGTTATAAGCAAAATAAGCAAACCTAGTATTTATTGAAAGGAAAACAAGAGTAAT
Organism: Rhamnusium bicolor; assembly: GCA_029963845.1. Taxonomy (NCBI): domain Eukaryota; kingdom Metazoa; phylum Arthropoda; class Insecta; order Coleoptera; family Cerambycidae; genus Rhamnusium; species Rhamnusium bicolor. The sequence goes on along the minus strand of JANEYF010002575.1, from coordinate 1,238,088 downwards.
TCATTGTAGATATACCTAGAACCAAACAAGTTCACCAAATGCAAAATTGCCAAATTCGTTAAAAAATTCTTTAATTTCAACAAGGTCACCGAATTATGATTGAGAAAGCTATAGTAAAACGCATTTTATTAACATAACTAAAGACTAGAATTGTTTTATTTCTTACCTTCAGTTAGTACGACGCACCGAAGTGTTTTTAAATATTTATACTTAGGAGCACGAGAGACGTTTATGCTAAACGATTCAATTAGATATTAATATGCATCATTGCCGCCGAAGAGAAAACGCTAGTAATCTACTTTTTTTAAATACCAGCGAAATTCTTCGTCTTCTTTTATTATGCGAATAATCGACCTAGAAGTCAGATCGCTGAGATGAATCTGATCAGTTGCAGATTTCTATTTTATATACGGAAACACAGCTAATTTTTATGTGCAGCATTTGTTCGTTTTGTTGAAAAGGAGAAAATATATAATTTATGTTAAACATATTTACTCTTGACTTCTCTAACCGTTTTTTAATTGTTTTACTTAATAAAGTCTTTGATTAAAAACAGAGAGTGATTAAAAACTAGACTGATTATACTTTGATTACTTGATGACGTTCTCTGCAAAAGTAACAATACTTAAAACTAATAAAATAGCAGTCAGATGTTGCCGACTACAAACATTGTAATTTGTCACAGAGGGTAATCTGTCACAGAGGGTGGAAATGGACGGCAGTTATATTGAAAATTCGGTGCAAAATAAAACAGATGTCCAAAACATTATAAATCTAAGTACCTAACAAAAATGTTTCATTTTTCGGATGTTTTTCGGATGTTAATTTAGCTGTTGAAGCATTTTACATTAAATTGCACCGATTTTGGACCAGTATGTACCTCAAATTAAATTTTATAAAAGGACTTATCCAAGATGGTAAACTAGCGAAATAATAAATAATATTAAACAAAAAGATAAGCATTTCCGTAAATACAAAAAAACAAACTATTATCACCATTTAGAACAGTTTAAAGGACTTAGAACTTTAATAAAACAACAGACAGATTTAGAATATCAAAGGTACCTCTCTAATATTCAGTCCTCAATATCATCGGATCCAAAGATATTTTGGTCATTTGCACAATCAAAACGGCAACAAACACGAATACCTGGTAAAATGCTATATAAGGATAATAACTACGATAATCCACAAGATATTGCAAACATATTTGCGGAGTTTTTTAGTTCAGTATATACCGTTCCATGTGATACACAAGACAATCACGTGACTATAGGCAATAATAACTTTGAACTTTTCAGTATTACAAACATCTCGATGTTAGAAATTTAAGATGCTATAAAAAAGTTAAAGAACAAAATTACATCTAGCCCAGACCTTATACCATCCTTTTTGGTGAAAGATTGTGCCAATGCATTCTTAACATCGCTTTTTATTCTGTTTAATATTTTAATAAAAACATCAATTTTTCCCAACCGATGGAAGGTGGCAAAGGTGTTTTCGATTTTTAAAACAGGCGATACGTCAAATATAAGCAATTACAGACAAATTTCTCTTTTGTGTAATTTTGCTAAAGTTCTTGAAATCATTTTATACAATCGCATCTATATGTCCACCAAAAACATATTGTCAGTAGACCAGCATGGCTTTGTATCTAACAGATCAACTACTACGAACTTAGTAATATTCAGTCAAACAGTTTCTAATATTCTAGACGAACGAGGACAGGTAGACACTTTGTATACCGATTTTACCAAAGCCTACGATCGCATCAACCATCAATTATTCTTACAGAAATTAGCAAAGTATAGATTTAATTTAAGTCTATTAAATTACTTTCAGTCATATCTAACAGGCAGAAAACAATTTATATTCTACAATTGATATAAATCATCAATATATTTAGCCACTTCCGGAGAGCCGCAAAGTTCTAACCTTGAGCCTTTACTATTTCTATTATTTATTGACGATTTATGCACTGAATTGAAGTGCGACAAATTAATCTTTGCAGATGATTTAAAAATATAAGAGGATAAATTTCGTAAACGATTGTATATATCTTCAAGAAAACCTTAATATCGTCAGCAAGTGGTACGGCCTGAACAAAGTTGATATCAATGCAGCTAAATGTAAAGTAGTGTCTTACACAAAAAAAATTGCTTTAACTACAACTACAGCATTACCGCCACTGTTTTAGAGCGTATACAAACAATTAAAGATTTGGGTATATAATTTGATTCTGAACTGAGTTTTATCGAACATATACATATCAAATATAAAGAGGCAAGCAAAATGTTAGAACTTATCATTAGAAACTACAAATCATTTACTAATTTAAATTGTTTAAAATCATTATATTATTCTTATGTACGATCAAAACTTGAGTACGGATCCATAATCTGGAACCCTACTATGTAGTTCACAATGGCGCTAGAGCAAGTTCAAAGAATATTTTTAAAATTTTTATCATTTAGAGACACAGGAGTATATCCTGAAAGGGGTATAGATAACAATTATCTTCTAAGCACATTTCATTTTGAAAGTTTAGAGTACCCGCGAATTTGTTCTATGCTACTTTTTCTATACAAATTATTACATAATAAAATTGACTGTCCTCAAATTCTTTCACAAATTAATTTATTCACTCCAAGAATGCATTCTCAACAAAATCCCACATTTTACAATAAACGAGCCAATACCAATATGTTGCTAAATTCACCAATACATATGGCACATACAATGTGTATGTGCCATTATTTTTAACAAATTAAGTCAACTTTGTGATATAAACCTTTGCACACAAAATCAGCTGGTAAAATATGCTAAGCAAAGTTTTAGTACATAATTTTAGCTTACTATTTATTCCCTTTATTGATTGTTGCTTTGCGTGTTATGTAGATATACATTTTTTTCGTTATTTATATTATTTTACTTTTTTTCAATAATTAGTTCTTATTTTGTTTTTCTTAACTATTACTATCACACTATCTTTTTTTTAAATTTAATTTTCAGTTCTTTTAATAACATCTATTGTACTTACCTTTATGTTTAATATGAAGATTTGTTACTAAATATTATAAAATGTTTAGTAGTATTTAAGAGTAATTTAAATTGTCCTGTAATTGGGTGTTATCTGTTGGGTAAATAAAGCATATTATTATTATGATTATTTAGTGAAATTCCTTCGAATATTAATTTCAATAGTTGTGAGAATGTAACATTTACTATCAATGTTAATAAAAAACAATTATATTAGTTTCATTATTGGGTATGAAACGGAAACTCCTTAGGGAGTTTCTGCATTTTTTTACTCTATGAATGAAACAATTTACTTCTGTCGCAATTTTGACACCATACTGACCGATTTCTACTCCCAATCACATAAAAAAAAACGTTTGCCACTAAAACATAAACTACTATTTATGAGTAAAAATATGTAGATAACAGAGTTCAAAAAAATTTTTTGTAGTACTTTTTCACTTCATTATAGTTAATGTAATCTGAGATAATTATAATACGACGTTTAAAAAATCTTTACACAACTGTTTTCTCAATCGAATTTGCTACACAATGACAATGTCCTACTTTTTGTTTCGTTAACATTTAATTTAATAAAAGATTGTTATTAAACGATTTGTTTATTATTGTTTTTATACATAGTATGACCATTGCTTAATGTGTAAAATTCGTTAATTTTAGGCGTTTAGTTTTGCTTAAATATCTGTAACATGATCGTTTTAAATAATAGCATGTTTTGTAAAGAAACAGGTTTAACGCCTTAGGAATTATCTGTCGAGTTAAGGCGACAATCTTAAGCAACGTGTTTAGGCCCTAAAAATAATAGGAACAAGTTTGAATAATATGGGTCTGAAAGTCAAATTTAATTCAATTCTCTGTTTGTTTAGCACCACAGCTATTGCTATTACATAATACAGTGTAGTCCCATTTTCAACACTATTTGAATATTTACGACAAAAATAAAAGAATATGTTTATTAGACTGTATAAGGTCTTTAAAGAAGTTTATACTGGATGTTCAAATTTTCCATGTCAACTAAAATTTATATTTTTTTAAAGAACATCCTATATATTTGGATAGAGGACCTCTCGACTTTTGAAAAATACCTCATAGTATACATTTGGCTCGACTATTTTTGGAGATATGCAGTTTTAAAATTACGGTTTTTGTGTATTATATAATGAAAATATTCTTCTTGGTGTCAATATTTTTTTTAATCTCAATATTTTTTTTGCTTCTAATACGAAGAATACTATTACTTATTTCAATGCAATTCTTGCTTGTAGAATGAGTAGTTGTTTTAACAGTTTCTACGATAAAATGTAGTAGAAGTGTTGTGTTTGATTCATTATCTACCTGAAACTATTATACTAGTGCAATCAGATAAGAATGACAGTATAACATACAAAAAACTATGGAGTATTTATCATTCATCTAGGTTTGAAAAGAATCAATTTCTAGAAATCAATTACTACACATATTTCGATTTTTTGACATTTACCATTAATCCGTTTATTGTGACCTATTCGTTACACATTTCCATCGTTTTGTTACTTTTAGCAAAACTTGTTTGATATCAAATCCAGATAAATATATTATAGTATCACCTGCAATGAGATGTAATTTGCAACCTTCTGAACTAATTAAGTAGACGCTATTAATAAAAAGAGTAACGAACAACACGCTAACTTGAAGAATTCCATTATTATTAATAAGTTTTTCAGATCTAACATTATTTGTGTTGGTCTGTTGGCTTCGCGCATACAGATGGGAACTAATCCGTTAAAGTACTTCCTAACGGATCTACAGGCTCCAAAATGAGCTCTATGAAATAAGGCTTTTCCTGAAAACTTAGAAATTGTTGGATCTTATATAAATTTGAAAAATAATTAGCTTTATTTCTTTTACCGTTAAAGAAATATTTTTATGAGTATGTAAGAACCAGCTGGTAAATCAAATGAAAGGAAACAACTTTTTTGTTTCCCTTAGGCCGATTAAATTTAAAAACTATTACTATCATTCTATTCTATGACGTGGTAAATTGTTGGGGTATGGTCAATTAAAGAAGAAAATTGACCACACCCCAACAGTTTACCACATAAAACATTTAAAATAAGGGTCATTATATAATTTCAAGAAATTCTATTCTATGCTTGAGATTTGGCCAATATTAAAAAGTGCTTAATTTAAAAAGAGGAAAAAAGTGCATAAGCTTACGTATGAAGGGTACAAGGGTAAAAGGTGTATCCTATACGCTATAGTTTATATGTGGTAAATCATAAGACACAAGAAAGTGACGAGCAAAGCATGACTAAAAGCCGCCAAGTCCATGATTCGCTCATAAACGGTTTCTAACTGATGTATACTAGTTGTTAGTTAGTTTAATTATTTACAATTTCTGAAAAAATTTTGTGGAGATAAAAGTCTGAAGAATAATATATTGATTGACTTGAAGTTTGAATTTCTATTCGAATTACCATTTTGTTTTAATTACCTCAAGAGTTAATAAATAGTTTGCATCTCTGTTATTTTTTGACTTTTAATTATCTATTTAACCATTGCATTGTTTGAAAATGTCTTCTCAAATCAAAACTGCCATTTCAATTTTTATAAATATAGTGGCTAACTTATCAATATTTTAATTACTTTCTAGTAAAGCTTTCGTCGATCAATTTTTTTAAAGTTTGATTCTATTATATACAAATTCAATAAAAAGTGCAATGTACATACCTTAGAAATTTTATAATAGTCTTCCTAGTTTTAAATTCATTTATCTAAAACCTAACTGCTTGTGACTTAACACCTTCTACCCCTGTATCCTTCATATAATATGAGCCCAGATGAGGTATTAATCAGTTATAATCAATAAATCATATCTGACAAATATCAACCTCAGGCTTTCTATTATTTTTTTAACATTTTTAAGAAATATTATTAACATAATTGCTTTAAAAGAATTTCCGTATTCCTAAAGAAATCATAAGAAGGTCAAGAGAGCTACTAACGCAATTTGTGGCTGAATTAATTTGAATATCAAAATAAAAGATTGGTACGGATGGATGATTTCATTTTTATTAAAATGTTTAGATAGCTTATTGTGCTACCAAAATCCACGTTAAATGTAAGAGTAGGTATGGAAGTTTTTGCCTAACATCTATAGAATGTTTCTATAACAAATAAAAATATGAAAAAAAAACAAATAAAATAAATATGATTTCAGTGACTCGTTTTTTTAACTTCCTTAAATTTGTTTGGTTTTGTAGATTTCTTAGCTGTTTACTGAATACCTACATATTCTCTCTTATTAATGTCATTACAAAAACATGACTTTCTCTAATATTTATTCTATAAGTAATCTCTAAAGGTTTGTCCTTGAACGTATAGGACCTTCAATATTCTAATAGTGTTACCCGAAGTAATTTTGCAACATTGAATCTGCTTGCGAAGACGATTTGTTGTTTGCATCTATGAAGCAATTGCATAAATAACCCACGTTGTTTAAAAATTCTACTAAAATTTGCCTAAATAACTGAGCCAAAGAATTCATAGACAGAAGTAGTAGTTCTGACTATATTGACATATTTAATCGTTACAATGGACAGGCCTATGTTTGCAAATTTGATTAAATATTTTAATAAAAATAGTCCATTTTAACCACAAATAAAATCTTACATTATTTACTAAATTTATAAATGAAACGAACACAAAAGGCAATTAAAAGAAGAAAAGTTTCCACTTATGTAAGTAATCATCTTTTAGAAAAAATCAGGATTTTTTTGCTTTGGGTTGTAGACCCAAATCAAGAATTAAGAAATTAAAATAATCACATATAAGTTTAAGTACTAATAAATGTATAATAAAATACCAAAATATTTCAACATAGAAGATTAAATGAATTTACAAATAGTAATAAATACTAAGAAATAATACCTAAATAAGGTACCAAAGTCATAATCCTTTCATTTTATTTAATTAAAGATTAAATAAAATTGCTACACATACACACTTTTTGATGATTTATAAATTTGATCATACAAAGAGAAGTAATTAAGGGATTGCCCATTAAGAAAAGATTTTTACCAAATAAATGAAAATCCCTCTTGAGGTCGGCGCGTACACCATTCCCAGACCGGTTTCCGGTTTTTACGTTCATCAGTGCGAAGTAGGTATACGCAATGATAACAAGGAACATTTCAGAATCATGAGTCTCTACGTGAAACTCGACGTGAAAATATAGTACTAACGAGTCGATTGTATCTACCAGTGTCAATCGTAATATAATAAATCGGAAAAATGCTCCGACATTTATAAATCATCAAGAAGTGTGTGAGGCAACTTTATTTAATCTTTAATGAAATAAAATGAGAGGATTACGGCTTTGGTACCTCATTTATGTATTTGTAAAAGAATTTTAATAGATGAATATGAAACAAATTAGTCAATCTTGATGAACCTGTTTACAGGGAAGCAGATTTTTTTCTGGAATAATTATTAAACGTAAAAATAAGAAAATTTCAAAAGAGCGATTTAGATAAATTGATTAATGGATTACGTTGATTAGCAGTATTATGTAGCATGTCTCTCACCGTCTCAGTCCCAACCACTTCATGCTTAAAACTTTAAATATCAATATACTCTTTGTGGGACCTCAAATTAAAGATCATTTCATTTAGAAGACAGCACTGAAAACTGTTTTTAAATATATTTCGCTAAGTTATAGGAAGAAACAGAAAAAAACCAATTTTTTAGAATCCGGTTTTTTTTAGGTTGAGAGCAATGAAATAGGATGTTAAGAATTGTCCCAATGTGTTCCTTGACAACAATAAAAATGAATTTATATATTCTAACTTTTGCAAATTTCTGAGGACTTATTATGGATGTCAAGCACATGACCAATTTGTTTTTTGTCATTTGCACATATTTTGTCTTTTTATTATTTGGGTTTTTAACATGAGTATCTACTTTTTTTAACAAAAAATAACTAATTATTTTATTTCTGTTCTTTATTCGATTTACCATTTATATCTCGACAATAATGGTTTATAGTGTACAGGGTTATGTATTATAAATTACCCACCCCTTATCATCGTTATTATTGCCTACAGAAAAAAAAAGCTTTAAATAAAAATTGTGTGGTTATGACTGAATTTTGTTAAAATGCTATCAAAAGAACAGTAGCGTGCAGACTTCAGGAGATACAAAAAAAATAATATTCTTTTAAATGGGATACCCTGTATATAAATTTTTGGAATTATGTTTTGTTCCTGATATCAAAAATAAACCATAATTACCCCTACCATATACCGTTTTTGAGTTATTAAACGTCGAATATCTTAGTTAAACTAGTTAGTGTAAATATGGAAAAGTTAACATTATTAAAGTGAGCTATGAAAATGACAACTATTATGTTTGATAAGTGACATTTCTTTAATGAAATAATCAAAATGGTTTACAGTGAGGAAGAAAAAGTCCAAATATTTACTTGTTATATACACAATAACAAAAATAAACGTGCAGCAAAAAAAGCATATAGGGTGTTGTATCCAAATCGTCCAACACCACCAGAAAATACGTTCAAAAATATTTACCGAAAGGTGAATAATACCTCCAGTTTTAGTATAAAAAAGAGTGTAGTTCAAGCAAACCAGGAAGAATAGCTAGATATCCTTCTTCATTTCGAAGGTAAGCTGATCCATATTTATTCGCGAATAGACTTTTTTGAAACATTGTATAATTTTTTATAAAATTTTGAATGTAGTATAAATAATGCAGTCGATCAATTAGGTATAAGTTATTCCAAAATCCAACGTACGTTAAAAAATAACAGCTTTAGACCATATAAAATTTTACCCGTAAAAGTTTTAACAGAGGCTCATAAAAGAAAAAGGCTGGACTTTTCGCGCCAGATGAATCAAAAGTTGGATGAAGATCCCGATTTTTTACTAAAATATTATGACTCATGAATCATCCTTTTCTACGGCAGGAGTTATTAACAGGAAAAATCGTGGGTCGTGGGAAAACAAGCACAACAGAAAAAGATTAGTAAAACAGATAAAAAATCAGGAAGAAAAACTGTTTGGTGTGGAATTTTCAGAGACAAAATTGTTAGGCCTATATTTTATGATTATACTTTAACTGGAATTACCTATCTGGAAATAATTATCCCAGATGCAGAAAATATTCTTTTGCAGAATTTTCCGGAAGCCGAACGTGACGAGATGATTTGGATGCAGGATGGGGCAACTCCGCATAGTGTCTTACCCGTTAGAGATCATTTGAACAATATATTCCCAATATGGATAGGAAATAATGGACCTATTAAATGGCCACCTAACAGTCTAGATTTGACCCCTATGGATTCATTTTTTGGGGATTTCTAAAAGACTGTCAATAATAATAATAAAAATAGTATGTAAGTCATTAAAGACAGTATTCGACTTAAAATAAACAATCTGATGTAAATAATGAAGCTATTTCCGGTGCAATTATAAATGTAAGAAGACGTTTTCAATTATGCATTGACAATAATGGTGGACACATCGAAAATTGTTTATGAGATCATTTATTTATATTTAAATTTCCTAAATAAATCTTTGTTATCTATTTTGTATAAATATTTGGTTTTTCCTTCCTCACTGTAAACTATTTTGATTATTTCATTAAAGAAATATCACTTATCATCAAACATAATAATTGTCATTTTCATTGCTCATTTTAATAATGTTAACCTTTCCATATTCACAATAACTAGTTTAACAAATATATTCAACGTTTAATAACTCAAAAACGGTATATGGTAGGGATAACATATGGTATATTTTTGAAATCAGGAACAAAGGATCATTCCAAAAATTTAATAATATATAGGGTATCCTATTAAAAAATATATTATTTTTTCTGTATCCCTTGCAATCTGCACGCTACTGTATTTTTGATAGCATTTTAACAAAATTCAGTCATAATCACACAACTTTTATTTAAAACTTTCTATAGGCAATAATAATGATGATAAGGGGTGGGTGGTAATTTATAATGAATAACCCTGTACAAGAAAGAATTGAGCTAATTTTTCTGTGCGGCACAGAAATTCAGTACAAACTTAGCTAGATTTAACGAGCTCCATTCTGATAAAAATATATCAGACGTTTGTGTGCGTGAGCTTGTTACTAAGTTTTTATGTATCCGGTTCAATTCAGAACAAAAAAAAGAGTTATCCTGTAAAACAATGCAAGAGATATTACAGTGTTAGGTCGTGTGTATCTAGATCCAAATCAATCTGTTCGCCAAATAGCTGCTGCTTCAAATTTCTTCTCTTCGTCTGTACACTAGATCCTCAAGAGACAAAAATTTCATTCATATAAATCCAGCTACACCAAGAACTATATGAAGTAAACTTTGACTACAGGTTGGAATTATGTGAAACAATGTCTTAAAGTCTTGAAGACAATCCAAACAGCTTATGTTTGTATCAGTGAGGATTCTTACTTTTGTCTGACCTAAGTGAAAATTATCCTAGTTTATTAGGACAACGCAAAACCTGTAAAATTTTTCAGGTATTGGGCTCAAGAAAATCCTCATTGAATGAAAGAGACACATTCTCAATTTACTCAAAAAATCAGTGTCTGGGCTCATTTTAAAAGACCATATCACCATCTTACTGGTGAGAGATGACTTGATATGTTGAAAAATGTCATAGATCATAATGGAAGATGCTGAGAATGATGCGAATTTATCTCCGATGAAATATTTTTTCAACAAGAACATGCCACACTCAATGGATAAAGTACGAGTCAGCAAGTTTATCAGATCTTACCACATTGAATTATTTTTATGCAGCATTTAAAATCTAATGTATTTCACACCTTAGCAACTAGTCTACAAGAATTAAAAGATTGATTCAATAAGAGCACAAGATTTGAACTACGCGCCAGTTTGGCTCTCATGATGTCACAAGATTACGACATGCCAAATCGATAGGAGATAGATGGGAGTTAGTAAACATGGAGCATTACACGATAGAACAAAGCGTCCTGATTGTTAAACATTATTATCAAAATGGTGAAAGTTTGATTGCCATGATTCGTAAAGTGAGTCCATTTTCGGTCGAAATAATGTTCCTCATTCATCTACTGTGAAAAGAATAATCGAAAAATTCGAAAGTACTGGTTCGGTTAGTGATGTGAAACACACGACACGAGCTCGTAGAGGTTGTTCAAAACAAAACATCAACAAATGTTTCATAATTTAGAAAATAGTTTAAAAATCGAATATATTATCATCAAGAACAAACAATCGGTCATATTGAATATCAGAATAATTTGCGTAAGTTAAAATTAACATTTTTTAGATTAATACATTTTTTTAGAAATGAGATTTTTTGGATAGGAATGAGCATTTCTTTTCAAAAACTAAACTCGACTGATCCTTTTGAAGTAGAGGTTAATTTATCATTTTTTTTTTAAATAATTTATAGGACAGTATCCAAATAAGGTGAGAATAAACATTATAAAAAGCCACAAATAAATAACTATAGACTATAATATAAATATTGGCTTTTTCACGTTCCTTCCTGTAACCCGGAGAGAAATAAATATATTTAAAAACGGTTTTCAGTGCTGTGTTCTAATTAAAAATACCTTTAATTTAAGGTTCCACAAATGGTATATGGGCATTTAAGAATTTAAGGATGTGGTATTAGGATTGAAAGGGTGTGAGCTACATATTGCTAAACTACATCCCTCATTAATCTATTGAAACTGAGTATTTGCAATTTTTATCTCTCCGTTTAACAATTATTATGGCAGATAAAAATTATTCCTTGGACACCCTGTATATACATCCTCTTTATCCACATTATACGATTGTTTCAAACATTATTTGAAGATTTTAGGGCACCAATCATGTATAGTAAACCTCTCGCACTTGTACGGGATGTTAGATACCTGGGAGTGACCCTAGATAGTAAACTGTCATAGGGGCCGCAGATCGACAACGTCATCAAAGAGACCACTGAAACGTTCTGGCAATTGTGACGAGCGGTAGATGGGAACTGGGGCCTCAACCCACGGATACTACATTGCCTGTACACAACGGTCATCAGACAAAGGCTCCAGTATGGATCTGTGGTATGGTGGCCAAACGTGGACACAGCGACCACGTCCCGATAGCTGGCAATAGTCCAGAGTATGCCTAGAGATCACTGGCGTAATGAGGACGACACGGACAGCTGCTCTGGAGGTTCTGCTAGGTTTGACAACGCTTTCCTCGTAGATAAAGAGGGAGGCTACGACGGCCTATCTGAGAATGCGGGATTCTGGAAGCAGTGTTCAGGTAGAGCTGAAGGTCACGCAGCAATTGCTGGACTGGGAAGAGGGAAATCCCCATCTCTGCCCTAAAGGTGAGAGAAGCGAAAGATTAGCTAAGGTTGGAAAGGAAATATACTCCAACTCTTCTCAGTAGGCAGGAGTGGAGTGAAAGGAGAATTGACTTTCCCCGGACTCTCTGATGTGCTACACAGACAGATCTCGGGCAGCCACTAGACCGTCCTCCAGGGCGGATATATCTGGAAGGCAAAGGAGTGCAAGGGAGCTTTTCTTTAGGTTCGTACACCACGGTCTTCCAGGCAGAGGTTTACGCCATCCTTGTGGTGGCAGGTAAGAATTAGGTTAGGAACGGGGGGAAGAGATGGTATGTATACATCTGCTCCGATAGTCAGGCTACTCTAAAAACGGTGTGCTCCGCCAGGACGAGATCAGTTCTCGTTCAGGAGTGCGAGGACTCCCCTAAAAGAGCTTGCCAGGCATAGAAAAGTGAGACTGGTCCCGGGACATATCGAGGTTCCAGGCACTGAGAAGGCCGATGAATTGGCTAGACTTGGAGTCGAGGAATCCTGTCTCGGGCCTGAATCTATGTTAAGCATTACAAGAAGGCAAGTTACAACGATCCTCAATAAGTGGGTTCACGAGACACTGAGGAAGCATTGGAGGATCAACAGGGCCTGCAGGTAAACTCGAGATTTTCTGACGGGGAAAAACAAATTGATATCGGCCTAGTTACTGGGCCGAAGTCGGAAGACTAAATCTTTTAATCGGAGTTTTGACATGACACTGCAGACTTAGGAGACACATATCATTGGTAGGTATTGAGGAAGACCCTATATGTTTAGGATGCGGAAGTGGCGAAGAAACATTTTACCAATTCCTGAGACAGTGTGAAGCATTTGAGTGCCTGAGACATAGTATCTTCAGTTCTGAGGCTCTTCTAAGGGAGGAGATGAGCTCCCACGTAATGAGTGACATCCTGACCTCCATTAGAAAGTTGGAAAATTCGACGAGGCCGCAAGAGAAGCACGTGGCTGAGTGGACAGCTGGGGGTTGGTAAAAAATACCCGACTGCGGCCTACTTGCCAGGCGTCAGCCTCCTCCACCATTACCATTACCATTAAACATTATTTGATCACATATTTTTATATTATCTACAAGTTCACGGTCGCACAACTGAATTATCTTTAATATTAAGGACGATGAGCCACTTTAGTGGACCAATGATTATATTAAGTTACTTGGACGTAACGTAAATACAACGATTGGCTCACCACAAAGCGTAGCTTACTGTGGTCAAATCGGTTTTGGCTGTATTTAATTATTTTACATTCACTTTTATTAATCAATATATATTAATTAATTAGTGAAATGCATAAATTACAATCTTTTTATAGTTAACACAGGTCAATAAGTACCTACATTCGTATTTTGAATTAATTTCTTAAGTTCATTGGATTGGTGTTTGCGTGTCGTTTAATTTTATATGTGCATATTTAAGGAGTTCATATATTCATATATTTCCCATTAAAAAGAAATCTGGGTTTTTTTATTAAATAAATTAATAATTAATAAGGCGCGTGCCTTATAAATATTTTGATTCATTGGTATCAAAATTTGAAGGAACATTGCTTATAGCATTAGCAGAAGAGAAAATTTGATATTCATTTCTTTTAAAAGGAAATGTTCGAAAATCTTTTAAATTACCGAAGTACATAAGGTAACCGTCAGCCATATCCCTCCTTCAAGTTACTAAGGTGCCTTGAGGTAACCTTTTGAAATTTAGGACATATGGATTCTTGTGCGTAAAGAGAACTTTACAGTTTATAATTTTCACCACTTTTATACGTTTATATACATTTGTACCTTCAAATTAAACCTACTTTGCAGAGTATGTTTCCCAAATTTGTGGTACAGCGTGTGTTAAAAGTATGGACTATTGCGTATAACTTTTTAAGTAACGATTTTTTCCAATGACAGTAAAGGAATTGTTTGAATTAATTCAACACATAATTGGGAGCCCTCAATTTAACTTGTTGTCGTTGAGTTGCTATGACTATTTCCCTCACATTTTAAGAAACAATAAAATAGCAAGATTTTGAAAATTTGTACCAATAAGAACAAACTTTCAGCGAAAATTGCATTCCAAGTGAAAATTTTACATACAATTACAGCGAAAATTGCACTGGGCTTAATAGCTTAACACGTCAGATTAATCAATATAAAAATCGAAGATTTTTGTTCTATGTTTTGTTTTGAAAATAGTCTAATAAATATACTTCGTGCATTAAAAATAATCTAAAATTCAGCATTCAAAGCGTGTTACCTTTAAGAAACCGCATTTGTTCATTTTGATGTGATTTGACTGAAAAAGTAACCTCGACTGCGCCTCGGGCACTTTTTGTCAAATCAAAATGAACTCAAGCAGTTTCTAGGCAACACATTTAATGCCCTGAATTTTCGATAATTTTTAATGCACATAATATATTACTATAGGCAATTTTTTTTTAATGGCAACTTAACTTTTTGTGGTAAATCTGAAAAGAGCACACGTTTCCCCGTTTGGTACAATGTATTTTTGAGAAAAATTGATAAAATGTAAACATTTAAATTTTTTATTCTAAACCATACTACACGTTTTTTATGAAATTCAAGTCTTTAATCATTAATAATTTATAGCATTAAAATTTAAAAAAAATATATAGTCTTTTCATTCATATCAGCAAAAACTTTTTTGATTCAAGCAAAATCTTTATCAAAAATAAATTGTTTTAAAACATTATCATTTAGTTTTGGTTTGGATCAAATTTTCATTTTGTCGATTATTTATTCAGATTTAATTATTATGGCACAGATAACTAAAAGGCAGCTTATTTGAAGTTTTATTGATACTGGATTATGATGATAGAAAGCGATCTCAACGAACTTTACCCTAACAGACCGCTAATATCATAGTCTTGTGCAAGAAAACTTTTGAGAAAATTTAGAAACACAGTCAGCGTTAAAAATCATCAAAAATCCGGTAGACCTAAATCAGAAAAGCAGGCGACAAAGCTATCATTATTTTATTATCAGTTGAGGGAGATTCTAAAGTGCCGACTAGAGAACTTACTGTTGATTCTGATGTTGGGAGGCTTGTAATAATAATGACAATTTTTTCTTAAGCTTCTAAAAAAGTCTTTTTTCTACAATCTCAACAAAAAACTACTATTTTAAAAAAGCTTTATGTGTGTGTAATGTAGACTTTTTTGAATATGGTGCAATATAGTCAGGAACCTAAGGGCCATAACCATCAAAAAGGGGAACTCTTTTCTTTTTGGATCTTAACCATCAGATAATTTGAAATAAAAAGAATACATTTTTGGGTAGCACTAAACCGCCATTTTGAAAAGTGATGGACTTATTATTAAAACTTCTTATCACTGGCTGTATCTTGTAAGGGAAAACACACAGGAGAAACTTTAAAAACAAAAAAGAGCTCGAAATTAATTTTACAGTTTTAGTTCTTATCATGTTTGCCGTAACTTTTACCATTTTTAAGATACATTGAATATGCTGCCCACCTTTAAGTCCGTTATTAGCTTTACTTCCGAAAAGTAAGAAAAAATAAAGTGATAGAACTAACGATTTCCAGTACTTTTTATTTAAGAAATTTTTCTCTATTTTGATTAGTTTCCAAGATAATGATAATAACAAAAAAAATTAAATACCGCTATTTTTCCAAAATAACTCGAAAATGGCAAAGATGATAAGAACTAAAATTATAGAATTAATAATTTCGAGCACTTTTTGTTAAAAAAAGTTTCCTCTTCTACTTCCAGGACTACAAATTTCAGTATTGCTGTCTTCCAAGATGGCGGCCCAATGCTACAAAAAAAAAGAGACTCCATGGCTAAACATTTTTAAAAGAATCTCAATTTTTGATTTTGGTAATAATAAAAAGGTTCTCCCAAATTTTGCACGGATCTCCACATTTTGATCGGTCGATCGGTCTAATAAAGAAATCTATTGCACATAATGCAATAGAATTTCTTTATTGCACGCTAATGAAGAACCCAATAATTTGATATTATAATTGAAAAAATACGAACAATTTGGCATTTCAAACATCTCTATTACTTAATAAATTTAAACATACAATTTGTTTTATGACATATGAATTTGAAACTTTCTACTATCAGTGGAGAGCTGCTCCAATAGAGGAGGATGCCGGAGAATGTTTGTATTTATTTTTTCAGTATCTTCAGCCAATCGTAGGTATAAAGATTTTTTCTTTTTACGAAGTGTTTGTGAAGATTTCTTGCGGCAATGCAAGGATCAATGAACATGTTTTTCCTAAACCCGTCATATGTCTTGTATAATACTGTATGACGTTACTACTTATACATCCTCCGGTAATCGCCGATTACTCCTTGTAGCAGACTGTGGATGCTGCTGAAGACATTGATCATTGACTACCATCAAATACTTCTTCTAGAACATCTGGTCATCGCCTTCATCTACAAGAACAGCTGCAAGAATTCTTCACCAATAATGATGGACTCTCATAGTTCAATGTCTCTCCCGGTGGACACATTCCATCCAAGTCACTTTTGGTTTTAGAACCAGATAACCTGATAACCCCATTATTAAAGCAACTTCCATCATGAGAAACGTTTCGTCAGGTCGACATTGGTTACCTATTGACTTTTAAAAATAATCGCCTGTACCCAGCGGACTGCCTTTTCAAAAACGCTTTTAATTTATGAAACGTACTTATGTCAGTATTTTTCTTAAGTTGATTCACTGACGTTGTTTTCCACGAAACACCAAGGCACCAAAACACCAGTTTATCTTCACATCAAAGGTTCCAACTCACTTCAGGACTAAGTTGATTTTAACATTAATTATTTCGAACAAGTGCTTACCGAATTAGAAACATTAACTTTTCAGCAAAATTTAATTAAAACTGCGGATTTTATTCTATTAACATTTCTTTCCTTGTGCTAATAAAGTATTCATATTGCTTTTCGTAGAGGATTCTCGAATATTCTGATAACATATTCTGCAATAGGAGGAAAAAACAGTTCCCTTTTAAAACACCCAAAAATGTTTGATACACTTTTAGAAGTTTTTTAGTAATTTATAAGATAATGTCTAAAGGATGTTTAATATGAACACAAGCAGCCAGAGTTTTTTTTCTGAGAATAAGCTTTTCTTTACTATTATGCTGGTTGCTTTCTAAGGTCAAACAAACTGAGAGTTCGAGTAAATTTTGTCATATCGTATTATCATAATCAATAAATAATTATTGGCACTTGACAAAGTCTGATTGTAGCAATTGTCTGTTAAGTTTGTTGTGGGTTTTAGATTAACCCGTTCTAAGAAATAAAAAAACATAAATACGAGACACATATATTACATACTAGAATCTGCCACTAACAATACGCCGATAAAAGTAAATCAATTTTATACCGAGGATGAATTACAGCTCTAGTTCTAAGCGTTTTCACAGAAACCACAAAAAACAGAAAGAAAATAAATTATCTATAGCTAGATAAAATTAGTATGAAAAAGAGATGCTATAAAGCGTCTATCTATACGTACCTAAGCTATAATAAAAGTACTCTGACCTTACATTTCCTATAAGAAACCACTATGTGCAAGAATTCACAATCATTTGTCGACAGAGTGCAATAATATATTATCGGGCTTCGTCATAATAAGAGAGACTGACCGAGTAATGGCAAAAAACAAAATAAAAGTTAAATGATTGTTAAGACAATAATTATTTTAACTGTTCGTCTAGAAAATACTTATAAGATGTCTCTTACAAGGCCTTTTATATGTTATATTGTAATAAAAAAACAAATTCGTATTGGGATAGGTAGTATAAAGAAGATAATGAAAAACTGTATCAAATATCAAATATTTTGCATTATAAAATTTGTCATATTCCGTTTAATATCACATCTTTTCAATGGATTCTTGTGGAAATGGATCACAGTCATCAATTAGGACCTTATTCTCATAAACAGATAAATACTGGTCATAATATTGGTCATAATACTATAGAGAGTGATTTTTTTTGACTGGCCATTAGAAGTATCTTGAGAAAGAAAAAACATATTGATCTGAAAATTTGGCTGTGGACATAAACGGCCAGGATCTATTTAATGAAAATATTTTCAAAATTGTGGTATTTCTGGGTATACCAGAAGTTGACCTCAACTACATTATTTTAAATTTAATGACCCTATTTTTTTTTAGATTCTACGTAAGATTCTGAGGTTATCTTGTTAAAGGTTCCTTGTGCCTAAAATTAATATTTTTCGAGATATAATTTTCTTCTCCCTAATTTTAACAGAAAAGGTACATAACATAAAAAACCGCTGCCAATTACTTGGGGATCAGAACTTCCTCACCGTAGTAAAAGTCGACGTGCGGTGGAGTTTATAATAAAAATAATTTTTGACGTTTCAAAAAAAGTCACATTTTGACGTTTTAAAAAAGTCACTTTGACGTTTCAAAAGAGACATTTTTTGACGTTTGAAAAATTGGAACCAATTTTGCTCATCAAAGAACTCAGTCTCTTCCTTGACCTCTAGAATATGTGTACCAAATTTGAAAGCTTTATTTCAAAAACTGTAGCTGCTATCGCGAACCAGACAGACAGACACACAGACAGAAAATTTTTTCTTTCTGAAATTTTGTGTATCGTCATAATTCGTCCAGATTCGTCCAAAAATGCAATAAAAATTTTCAAATTTTTTTTCACGAATACATAACTTCCTCTCTTTGAGGGATGAGGAAGTAATTAATAGCTCATTAACGATTAACAGTAAAACGTTGAAATTTGTATGCAGGTAAGAGAGAGTATTGAGGTTACCTGTCATGTAAGAAAATTTCAAATTGTCTTAAAACAAAGATTTTAGATGACGTCATCTGTCAAGTACACAAAAATAGCAAAAAGTAATTTTTTTTTAAATAGCATACTACCTATTTAAATACGCCAGTCGAAGGAGAAAAAATGCGTTTCTTACCATGTATGGTAAGTATAGTTTTTTAGATATTCGAGGTTATTTTTAAATTATCCATGAAAATTTAAAAGCGTTAGTATCTAGTAGCCTCTGACAATGCTTTGACATCAACATTAGTGACAAAACTATCTCTAAAAAATATGATAGATCTGAATTATGAATAAAGTGGCAAATATTTACTCAACATTAAACAATTTATTAAATTATTTTAAAAAAATAGCTTAAAAAGCAATAAGTTAAAATATTAAATTAGTTGTTCAAAAGGTTGTCCGTTAACTTCCAAACACAAAAGAATTCTTTTATTTACTGCCTGTGTAGTAGCACTATAAATTTGATTCGGATTTAAAGCTTCACATACTCTAGTGATCCTATCTAAAAGTTCTTGTCTATTATTGTCGGGGAATCGATAAACTTCATCTTTTATACGACCCCAAAGATAAAAATCCAACGGTGTCACGGCGGGAGATTGTGCAGGCCGATACCATAGACCCAATCGTCTTATCCATATGTGTTCAAACATCTGAGTAAGCTCGTTACTGACTGGTCCTCTACAATGAGCTGGAGCTCCATCGAGCTGGTTGGTACCAGCATGAACAATATTGGTTTAGCAGTAAGTTGTCTAAAAAATTACTGACTATGGTTCTTAAAATTTCCAAATATTTTTGCGCATCTAAATTTTCATCATAAATGTAGTAACAGATTCTATTTTTCATTAACAAACAAAACACATTAAAATTGAAGGTGTATTGAAAATTTGACTGACGTACAGTATTGGATTTTGGTTGCTCCAATGATGCGAATTTCTTCGATTAAAAATACCTTTCTTGGAAAATTTGGCCTCGTCGGTTCAAATTAATTTTTCCAAAAATTGAAGATCTTCTTGCGTTCGAATCAATATTGTTTCGCAAAATTTTATCCTGCGAGCTGGGTCATGAGGATAAAGTTCTAGGACAGTATTGAATTTATAATTATGAAGTTTATGTTTCCATACAGAAGATACTAATCTTCTGTATGGAACTGTAGGAAACGCCCAAATCGACAACCGCTGAACGAATCGATGACTTTGGATAAGCATGAAAATATCCCAAAACATTAATTTCATTATCTTGATTTGATGTGGTAGGACTGAGTAAAACTTTCTCTGCATGTCAGCTGCCAAATCTGCCAAAATTGCTTTGTAATCTTCTAAATTTTTGTCGGGTTATTGGATACATTTCATTAAATATTCTGCATGTTCTGCTAACTATTTTCTCGCAGTGTCCATGAATGTTAAATAAATTGAATATATCGTAGTTTGTATAATTATTTGCCATTTTCTTAATAAGACAGCAACGAATGCACTTTGAAATACCAAGCACAAATTATGCGTATTATCTGTCAAAATTTTTGTTGAATATTTTGTTTTGTCAACAATTTTGTTATTGAGTCAAAGCCTACCTACTAAAAGACCCATGCTTTCTACAGTTTTCATCGATAATATAAAAAAAACTCAAATATCTAAAAAACTATACATTTTGGATATAGGGATACCATATATAACTAGAAGCGCATTTTTTTTTCTCCATCGACTGGTGTATTTAAATAGCAGGCTATTTAAAAAAAAAAATACTTTTTTGCCACTTTTGTGTACTTGACAGACGACATGACGAAAATTTTAATTTTTTTTTTTTTACATGATAGGTTAACTCAATACTCTGTCTTACCTGCATACAAATTAAACGTCTTACTGTTAACCGTTAATGAGATGTTAATTTTTATGTTTTGTACCTTTCCTTCTAAAATTTTCGAAAAAAAAATATCTCGAAAAGTATTAATTTTAAGTATAGCGCACCTTTAATAAAAGATCCTCTGAGGATCTTACGTAGAAACCAAAAAAAAAAAAAATAACGAAGTTGAGGTCAACTTCCGGTATACCCGGAAATGCCACCATTTTCACAATATTTTCATTAAATAGATCCTAGCTGCTTATACCCAAATCCAAATCTTCTGATCAATATGTTTTTTCTTTCTCAAGATACTTCTAATGGCCTCTCAAAAAATATCACCCTGCATACAATTTGGGCATATTTTCATATTGGTATTTTATGTCTAACAATAAGTGCGAGGAATACACTACAATGCTGACATAATTATAAACATAATATAAGGACAACAGATGCTGGCCACGCTCTGTGGAGTCGTACTCACATCCTATCCATGTAATTTGATTTCTTGACCATTTCTATCCTCATTTTATACTTATACTTATAATTAGCATTTTATTGTCTTCCTCACATGGTGCAGGCGTCGAAGTACTACGCCAAGTGGAAGGTGAAGGCGAACGTCGCCAAGTCGGAGGCTATTGTTTTCACTAGAAAACGATTAAATAATAAAATAATTACAGATATTTCGATGGGGGGCAACCAAATTGACACGAAACAAGCCGTAAAATATTTAGGCGTAATATAGGTCTCTATTTTGGAAAACACATTAACGAGACAATACGTAAAGTCTATTCCCTGTCCAGGAGTCTATACCCCCTGATGGCGAGGAATAGCAGACTACAGGGATAATAAAAATTATTTTATACGATGATAGTGAGACCAGTCCTAGTATATGCTCCTCTAAGGGAATTACGACAAATTTGCAACGACATCTTACCCATAGTGGATTATATCAGAGATACTTCACAAAAATTTTATAATTTTAAACTCTTTGATTGTCCACTAACAGCCAGCATTACACAAATAAAGGAGTATAACGCGCCCTTTGAAATAAAACTCGAATTACCGTACCAAATGTTACCAATTTTTAGACAACAAATTTAGACAACGTTCCTCTCACAAAATGGGAGGACCGCCCCCACTATAAAAGGGGACCAAAATTCAAAAAAAAAATTACCTTTCTCTTCTTTTCTTTTTGTTCGTTTTTGTTATTAAAATTTCCCGCAAAATGTATTCCAAATTATAAGCCAACTATCAGTAAATTGCACATTATTATATACAAAAAATATCATTAACATACTCAAAAATATGCGGAGTTGGACATTCCCGCTCCGCTGTTCTGTATTATTTAGAGGCGAACTTTATACTGTGCAGTTTGGCTCGTGATAGCATCATTAAAATTCTAAATTTATGTACACAAATCTTTTACAGTTTATTTTTTGCATTGTTTTAAAGTTTTACATCAACAGCACATGCTTATGAATGCATCGTTGATTTCTAGTTCCTGTTAATATAATACAATTTAAAATGTTTTATTTTAAGGTGTTGTAATGTTATTTAACGTTTTCTGGTTCTAAGGCCGAACCGACCCCGCTCCACGCAACCTAACAATTGCCCCGTTGCCACCATACGGGGGGATGCTAGGTCGGCAACGGATCGGGTGTCCAGCGAGAGCAATATACATTGTATTTTTTGATTTTAATTTAAATAAACTTGTTTTGAATTTGATTTTAGTGTGAAAACTTGTGCTTCTGATTGCCAAGTGGACTATAGTGATACCCGCGGGTAATAGTCCATCATGTACGACAGCAGTGAGATACATAAGAGAGAACAGTCACTCTTGAAAATTCCTCTACTAAATGCCATCTGTTTTATCATGATTTACTGTGAAACTATTTCTCCAGAGCGGCAGAAGCTTTTCTACATATCTTACAAAAGTTGCTGCAAAGTATTAGAGCAAGTAAGTTTAGGAGTAATCGATTCAGGCCATTGGATAGATTGCTCTGTTATTGCGCCGAATCCTCTGTAAAGTCATACAAACCTCCCCACTTCTTGGGGATACATAGACCATTTTTTGATAAACCGGCCGAGGATGTACTGCCATTTGTAACAACTAAACATTGAAAAACAGCACTAGACTGTGGCTATCGTTGCCGCTTACAATAAACCTACTAATAGAATTTCTTTAAACGATCTAAATTGCATAACACAGGCAAACAAAGTAATTGTAATAGGGGACCTGAATGCCAAGCATACGTCTTGGCATAATAATAGGTCCAAGAGAAGTGGTACCGCCCTGCGGGATTTCGCACTGGAGGTAAATATGGCAATTTTAATCCCGGACAACTGCACCCACTATCCCGCTAACCATACAACCCCAACTTATATAGACATAATATTAAACAAAAATTATCCCTACCCAATCCAACCAACATCCCTGCCTCTCCTATCCAGTGATCACAATCCCGTAACATTTACTATACGCGACACAAACATTAATACACAAAACAGACAAATATACAACTACAAGACAACAAACTGGACGACGTTTAAATATCACGTAAATACAAGACTAACAATAAACAATAACATACTTACTAGACAAGACCTCGATGACGAAATTACAAAGTTAACCAATGTCCTCCAAAAAGCAAGTGACAAAACCACACAACTTAATCAAATTTAAGAATAAGTTACGTAAAAAGTGGCAAAGAAACAGGAGGACATTGGACAAACGCAGACTTGATGACGTACAAAGGACAATAAATAACAGACTAACAGAACACAAGAACGCGTCATGGACCAATAAAATACAAAGACTTTCACGACACGACAATAGTTTATGGAAGAAGACAAGACTACTACGGAAACCCTACAACGCCATACCGACATTAGTACAAAACGGACAAACTTACTTATACGATACATATAAATCAGAAATAATTGCGCAGCACCTAGAACAGGTGCATAAAACACAACCAGACTCCACCGAACGATACGCACATATCAACAATGACATAAATAACCTGCAGGACTATTACGAAATACCTACTAGGAAACTGATAAAACTTATAACTTCACCACACGAAATAAAGGACATTATAAAACGACTACCGAATAACAAAGCACCAGGACCGGACGACATTCCCAACATAATCCTTAAACATCTTCCCAAAAAAAGCCCTCGTTTCCCCTCACCTACATTATTAATAGCATAATAAAATTGCAATATTTTTCGCCACAGTGGAAGATGGCTGTGGTGATCCCATTTCTAAAACCGAACAAAAATGCACAAGACACTAATAATTATAGGCCGATATCGCTGCTAAATTCGATGAGCAAAATCGCCGAAAAAAATCATTCTACGAAGGCTAAATAAAATTATAAACAAAAAACAACTTATTCCAGACGACCAGTTCGGTTTTAGAAGTGGGCATAGCACGGCTCTCGCACTGTGCAGAGTCGTGCAGGGCGTCACGGAAGGTTTTAATAAAAAACAGTCTACTGTTATGCTTCTGTTGGACATAGAAAAAGCCTTTGACACTGTTTGGCATTCAGGGCTCCTATACAAACTTAAAGAAATTGTCAAACTGCCAATCTATTTTGTCACATTAATTAAGAATTATATTAGCGACAGACGGTTTAAAGTAAGAGTCAACGATGCAGTGTCGTCGCTCAAAACAGACCAAGCAGGAGTGCCACAAGGTACCGTCCTATCCCCCATCCTTTTTAACATGTACCTATCCGATATCCCTACTTATCCTAATACGAAAACTGTACTATACGCAGATGACACTACAGTATATGGACAATCTTTTTACGCAGAGACAGCGACACAGAAAGTACGGTACCATACAAACAAACTCACGGACTACTACAAAACTTGGAAGATAAAACTTAACGAGGACAAGACCGAGACAATAACACTAACCAGGAAATTTACCAACATTAAAACAATAAATAAACTTAAAATTAATAACAGGACAATAACAGAAAAGAACACCGTAAAATACTTAGGAATTACATTGGACAAACGACTTAGATTCAAACAACACATAACGAACACAATAAACAAGACGTACGGAACACTAAGCAGACTCTACCCTCTAATTAACAGACGAATTATACTAACAACGGACAATAAACTTTTACTGTACAAAACGATACTAAGACTGACATTAACGTACGCTTGTGCTGCCTGGAGCCAAATTTCAGACACACAATACAAACGACTACAAACGACCCAGAACAAATTACTTAGATTACTTACAAACTCAAACCGACACATACGTATAAAAGACTTACATAGAAAGACAAACATCGACTATATCCAACCGCACATATACGAGACTGCAAATAAATTTTTAAAAACCAACATACAAACATCACGAATAACTAGGGACATCACTCACCTGAGAAGCTACGATGACATACCACACACACACACAAATACATACACGAAACACTTCCACTGTACAACGAACAGAGATAACCTAACTGACATACGGACAACTCACAATGACACAACAAATTCCCATCCCTCCACCCCTCCTTCCACCAAACACACAACACACGCATAAACAACCAACAACTATAACCCACAAATAAAATAAAAATAAAAGTGAAACAGGTTTTTTACAAAATTTTTCCTGTACAGATCAAAACCCCACAAAAACAAAAACATCCAACATTAGTTTGTTAAAGCATTTAGCACAGGACAGCAATAATTGCTCTGTATTGCAGGAAAGAGCTACTACATAAACTATGACCTTATAGGTATTTTTAGGACATGCTAGCGGCCTGGGTAGGTTTCTACCGCATTTTGCGAAATGTAACACCTACCTTATTATATTTTATTAAATTGAAATATATGAAATAAATAGCCTAAATAAAATAAAATAACTTAGATTAAGGCATATACTGTAAATATTAAGTATCAAAAAAAGCTGTTAAAATGGAAAAATGGACTGTGGCAAATAGAAAAACATTTTTCAAAACCTATAGTTTATGCTGTTCAGTCCTGGAGTAAGAAAGTTTTTAGTACAACAACATTGGTTACCACTTCCCCTGGCTCTTTAAGAATCTGTCATAGAGTTTCAAAGTGTACAGATGGTGTATTGGAGCCATTAAATGAACGTATAGTTTCGCAGATTTCGGAAAGTTTGAATATTATTTATAGTCATGAATTATCGACAACAGATGTAAGAATGCCTTCTAAACAAATTATTTTAAGAAAAATCTTTGTTTCCTTTTTTTTT
The DNA here is from genome assembly GCA_029963845.1 of Rhamnusium bicolor. NCBI lineage: Eukaryota > Metazoa > Arthropoda > Insecta > Coleoptera > Cerambycidae > Rhamnusium > Rhamnusium bicolor. The sequence continues at coordinate 1,211,770 of JANEYF010002575.1, read as the reverse complement.
CTTATATTCACTATACTCCAGGGAAATAAGGTAAAAATAAAGGCCATCTGCGGAATGAGGCCGAACAAGCTGAATTTTTGCAGAGACCTTCGTTTTGATGTTCCAATGAAGCACAAAAAAATCTCATATGCCTACCCTTGTGCGTCTTGAGATATCGAAGGTCAAAGGTCATGAAAATCGGTTTTTCGCGAAAATCTCGCTTCCAGTGCATCTGACGTCGTAAGAACCCATAACAAAACTTACGTAAAATAGTATTCTCTACAAAATTGTTCATATACATTTTTTTTGTACGACCAGCCGTTTGAGAAACATCCCGATTTGACTCACTCGGCTCAAATATTTCAAGCAGAAAACTGCCCGCCAGATACAGTATTTCAGAACGGAAAGCGTTTTCTGTTAGCTATGTATGGTGCTCCACAAGATGAAGTGAACCTTGACAAATTTAGATACACCCAATTCATTAAGGCTACACGACTTAATAGCCCTGTTAAATTGTCATCTCTTCCACCTACCAGTGAAGCAGCTCGACAGCATATTTATCGGATCTACTACTAAGTACAGATTTGGCTAGGGAAAAATCTACAACCCGAAGAATGGGGTTCGGATTTAAAAAACGACATATTACAGCCGAAAACAACACTACTGCCACCTGCTCCAGACGAACTATTAAATACAATATTCTGTAATTGTAAAAAGGGGTGTGGTGCGCAGTGCGGGTGTAGAAAAGTCGGGCTGCCATGCTCCAAAGTTTGTGGTCAGTGTCACGGACAGGCATGCCTGAACCCGTCAACAGAGTTGCAAAACATCGAAGACTTCAGTGACCTTGAGCCTGAAGAGGTTTTGCCAACAGACATAGAGCCAACAGATATAGAGGAAGCGTCTGACGAAGATATTGTGTTGATCGAGGTGCTAGTGGAACCCGAGGAAGACGAGGAGGAAGGCAAGGAAATATAAGGCGTGGTGTGGAAAAGAATGTTTTTTTTGTTATTAATTATTTATTATATATTTTTTTTATAAATAAAATTTTTAACGGCTTTAATAATGGGAATTTAATTTTCCAGTCTAACAGATTAAGAAAAGTGCTTTTATATTTATAGCTCTGCAGTATAATACAGTATTACCTATTACGAATGCGCGCTCCCGCTTTATCATGCTATATCTCGAAAACGGTTGGTCGTACGAAAAAAATGTATATGAACAATTTTGTAGAGAATGCTATTTTACGTAAGTTTTGTTACGAGTTCTTATGACGTCAGATGCACCGGAAGCGAGATTTTCGCGAAAAACTGATTTTCATGCCCTTTGACCTTCGATATCTTAAGACGCACAAGGGTAGGCATATGAGATTTTTTTGTGCTTCATTAGAACATCAAAACGAAGGTCTCTGGAAAAATTCAGCTTGTTCGGCCTCATTCCGCAGAGGAAGTTTTATTTCTCTGGAGTAAGTATTCATGAAACTAGAAACTTTTTTATGTATATTATCTGTTACCTACAAAAAAATGGAATATCGTTTGTGTATTTCCGAAATCACGCAGGCACATTGCTTAAAAGCCAAAAAGGGCTTTATTGTGAGTTACAGATATTCAAATGTAAACTATTCAGTTTGCGACAGATTTCAGTTTTAATCTGATACAAGGATAGACTACCTGATTTAATGAAGTCGAATTGAAACGCCTCTGCTTAAAGAAATATAACAAACTCATTTATTAATTACATGCGTCTCTATTATTTATTAAAAAAAACAGTTAGCATTATAAATACAATGTTTTTAGTTAATATTTAGTATGTTCACCAGTCTAAAAGTATTAAAGTCAAAAACTGTAAGCGCACATAATGAATATAAAATGATTGATGTGACTATATGTTGAAGGCGTAATTGTTATTTGTTATCCCTAAAACATGTTTGCATTTTTATTTGCAATATTATGATTCATACCGTGGCATTTTTGCACGTTCAGACGTATTTGGGCATGCTAAATTTTAATTACAATTGATGTACACTCCTTGAAAGTCAATCTCCCATTAATTATTGCAACAAAAGTTTAAAAATAACAGATTTCAGGGGCCTAAAATCTTGCCGACTAAAAAGTCTTTGACTTCGTTAATTATGCTAATATTTTGGGAAAAGCAAATATTACGAAAAAGTTTGATAGTTTTGTAAGAGAATTGTGCATTGAACTTTTTTAAAACAAAATTAATTGATGTAAATATTAAGATACATGTTGTAATAGTGCTAAAGGAGGTTTCTGGAAGAAAATCTTAATAATATGTCAGGGATTATGGCTTTTTCTTCAGAATAACGGCAGATCTAATACACTGAACTGATTCTGTAGCTGGCTCCTTGTGAAACATTATAAAATATTTTAAATAAATGAAGGAAATTTGCTTTTCAATGTTTAAACAGTTTTTAGAATCGCCAACGGAAAATTCCATTACATCGTAAACCATCTGGCAATCTAGAATATTCGACGTTATAGGGTGGTAAAGACAATGGCATCGGCCAGTCATGTGAGGTCCGAGTTTCGCGACAGTTACGAGACCCCGACAGATACCAGGCCAAGCTCACAAAGAAGAAAGCTAGCGTCACCCACGCTACCACCACATACAAAATTACATAATCAAATCACCACATTCAAGATTACAGAATCAAATTTTCGTTCACCGCCAAAACACTATTAACTCATTTTACTTTCTCACCCTCAAAGTTGTATTTGTGAAAAAAATTTTGAAAATTTTTATTGCATTTCTGGAAGAATCTCGACGAATTATGACGATACACAAAATTTCAGACAGAAAAATTTTCTATCTGTGTGTCTGTCTGGTTCACGATAGCAGCTACAGTTTTTGAGATAAAGCTTTCAAATTTGGTACACACATTCTAGAGGTTAAGGAAGAGATTGAATTCATTGATGAGCAAAATCGGTCCCAATTTTCGAAACGTCACAGTGACTTTTTTTGAAACATCAAAATGTGACTTTTTTGAAACGACAATGTGACTTTTTTTGAAACGTCAAAGAGACTTTTTTGAAACGTCAAAATGTGACTATTTTGAAACGTAAAGAAATGTGACTCTTTGAAACGTCAAAAATTACTTTTATTATAAACCACCACAAGTCGAATTTTACTACGATGAGGAAGTTCTGATTCCCAAGTAATTGGCAGCGGTTTTTTATTTCGCACAATTTAAAGCCACGTGTCAAGTAATCTCCGCTCCCTTTGTGCATTGTTGTGTTTTTGTCGTGTGCTAGCGCTGCGTTTTGTATGTTTGTTTTGTCCTTATTTTGGCCCTGATTCATATTGTATTTTGATAAAATAGATCAAAACTTTGGTGCAGCTTTCCGCATTTGTTAATTTGCACCCAGGTTTTCTAGCGTACGCGCCTCAACCACTTATTTAATTCAAGAAATATATTCAGCATTGTGTTAAGCTTATCTGGCCTTTTTTCACTCACTTGCAGATTAGGTCACGAATTCAGTTCATCTAATTTAAAGCGGGTTTCCACAATTCATTCATCTCACTTTCAGAATATGTTCTAACGACCAACAGGTGCCTAAACCGTAGTGGCCGGTGTAGGTAGGTAACTTATGTATAGAAATCAGGTAGTGAGAAACTTGTCATTCTAATTATTGTAATAGATAGGTAATCACAAGTCGTAAAGTTTATTACATACTCTTTAAGTAGCTAGGCCCTTTTATTTAATTTTCAGCAAGCATTGCGCAAGGACAATTAACGACAGTAAGTGCATAAACATTAGTGACATCAACTAAATTCTATTTTAATTAAACCCAATTATTTATTAGTGTTAGGTAGATAGAGCCACTGCGTAGGAAGCATTCCCCCAGTGTTTAAGGACTCTTAATCTTAATATAAAACAAAATCTATTACCCTCAGTGAGAAATACGTGCGCGAACAGTACTATAACGCTCTACCAGCAATCCACCCCCTGAGAATCGCCTACATTTACAAATTTGTGTATCGAAACTAGTAAAACACTTTTAGCGACATCACACACTCTCAACAAGGCGACAAAGAGAGAAAGGAGAGGTGACAATGATCTAAAATGTAGTGACTGCGATGTTATATACATTGGACAAACTGGACGATATATAAAAAAGAGATTCGATGAACACAAGAAATCTATTGTAAACAATGTATATAGTACGGGCAAGTCAACACATTGCATAGAAAACAATCATTTTGTAGATTTAAATAATATTAAATTACTCCATTCGGAAAAGAAAGGAAAAAACTTGATTTATTAGAACAATTAGAAATAAGCAAGGGATGTTAAAAATAATAACTTAATGAATGAACAACAAATTTTATAGTAGATATTTGGTTATATAAGCAACGAACATAAATTTTATTATTCAGTATTCCCTGTACTCTTGACAAAGGCCTAAAAAGCCGAAACACGTGTAGAGTTCTTAATAAAAAAATTTTTAAACATTAAGAAACAAATTTACTTTATTTATTTAAAATAATAACAGATTGTTTGTGTAAATTGAAAACCAAAGTTTTATGAGGTTATGATGTGAAATTCAAATTAATAACCTAAATAGATAAATTTATCGATTTGGTAATTCTTAAATACCGTAACGATTCCTCGAAATTAAGAGATTAACTATGACATGTGCGAGTAGGTATCTCTAAGTTCTTCTGTGACTACTTGCTATTTTAATACGCAAGTTACTTGTAACACTTGTAACACTGTTGTTTTGTAGTCGACATTAAAATGTTTGTGGCTCTGACACAAACTTCCCACAGCATATAAAATAATTAATATCCTCGATTATCGCACATAATTAGTCACACTTTAAGTATGTAAATATACATATAATTTAACAAAAGAATCCACAGTTTATAAAAGAATTTAAATACAAATATAATTTATAATAAACCAATTCTATCAGAAGCCGTTACTTTATGTTTATATGCATTAACTGTTAAATTGCGGTTTATTTTATTAGTAAGTTGTTCAATTATTACCCAGTATTTTTCTCTTTGACATATTGATATTTTATACAGTATGCCCCTTGGTGTAGGTTCGTGTTTGTATTGAAATGAATAATTCAGATGTTGATTTCGCAAGAAACGGGATGATCAATAGCTTGACCAATTTGATTCGCACAAAACGAAAGTGGTTCGAGATGCACTATGTCAGGGTCCGCTCTGGCGTTTACCCCGCCCCGGACAAAAAAACAAGATGCCGCCCCTTTTAAAGTTATTTTCTTTTAATAAAAGATGGTTTTAATTTGCAATAAAAACGTACTTATATTTAAGAAGAAACAAGTATTAAAACTTAATATTCGGTACAAAACAGTATAAATTAAAATAAAATAGAGTTGCAGTACCTATAGATATCTAGTTGTTATATTTTAAAAATATTTACTTAGTTTTAAACACACAGGGTGCAATTTTACCGATATTACGATTTCGATTTTTTTTCTATACCTAAAACCTAACTAGAAAACAAAAGGTAAATACATAGAACCACAGTAATATATTGTTTGTTTGAGTTATAATCAGAAGAATATTTTTTCTCACTTTTAATTCTGCAATTTTCTTTATTACTTCTTTTAAGTTTATTTGATCAGCAATTTCATGTTCAATTGCTAAAATGGCCAAGCCGTTTAGTCTTTTTTGCGTAGTAGTTGTGCGTAAAAAGGGTTTGATTAATTTTAATTTGGAAAAACTTCTTTCCCCACTTGCTACTGATATGGGAATCGTCAGTAGTATTCTTAAGGCAATACTAAGATTTGGAGCAAAATTTAGCAATGTTATAATTTTAAAAACATCACTTGGACTTTCTTTTTTGCCGAAAAGTGCACACACTGCAGAAATTTCCTCTACTAATTCTCTACCGTTAATGTCAGCTGATTCACCATCAGACAAAATATTTTCCAAATTTTTGCAAATCTTTCTCAGTGTCTCTTTAGGCATAGTTTTCAAATCATATATATTATACAGAGATTGAAAATGGTTACTATGGTGATTCAGTTGTTCAAATCGACTATTTAGTGCGTTTAATGCTTGATCAATAGTATAAAAGAAAAGTTGTATTTTGGGATCTTCGATTGGTTCGTCCCTTGCTTCATATCAAAAGTTGGCCTTTTTCTTCTTACGCGGTGTCGTTTCGTTGTTGATTCAAAATTGGCTTCAATGTTAATTTCATCAGCCAATTCTCTTGCGTCAACAATAATTTCATTGAAAGACTTATCTGATCGAAGATTTTTAAAGAAATGTTTGCAGTTCACTAGAAGAGCTTTTCTCAAATCAAAATCTTTTGTTTGCATAAGCTTGCTTATGGGATTAATACAGTTTAAAATTTTATACCATATGACTATTGATCATAAAAATTTAAATTTTTAATGCAACTTAGCAAACCCGAAGCCACGTCTCATATTGAGGTATCGATGTTTTGGTTTTCATAAGTGCTTAGCAAAGCGTCGTATATTTCACCAAGTTGAAATCTTAAGGGTGTTAAAGCTTCTATCCTGCTTTCCCATAGAGTGTCACTCAAAGGTTTTAATGTTAATCCTTGGACATGTTTTAGAAATATTGCCCATCGAAAAGTAGAAGAAAAAATTAATATATTTTTTGGACCATATTAAAAACATTCGCTGCTTCCAAGGATGATTTTACCATATCATTTACCACTAGATTGAGCGAGTGGCTACTACACGGAACGTAGAATGATCGTGGAATTAAATTCCTAATTCTAGATTGCACTCCTGCATTGGTGCCCCTCACGTTTGCCCCGTTATCATACCCCTGCCCTCTTATATCTTGCACATCAAGTCCCATTTCATGAAGATCTTCAATTTTAATTTCATATAGTTGTCTTCCTGTAGATTCTTCCACAGGTAAGAAACCTAAAAAGCTTCCGTAGATTTTTATTTCGACATCGTTTGAATCAGAATCAGACTTATTGATGGGAACATATCTAATTATCAATGTCATTTGCTCCACCTTACTAACGTCAGGAGCGCAATCTAATATTATGGAATAGTATTTCGCTTTTTTTTATTTCAGCAATAACATGCGATTTTGCACTTTCGTGAAGCAAGTCTCTTATTTCGTTTTGAATGTTTTTTCCAAGATAGTGAGCTTTGGTTTCCTCTCTTTTAATCACTCTACGCACGTGTTCCTCCATGAAGGGATCAAACTCAGAGAGCAATTCAACTATTTTTAAAAAATTGCCGGTATTATGCTCAAACAGCTTGTTGCTTGTACCTTTAAAAGCTAAACAACTTTTATCGATCATTTTAGTAATTGCTACAATCCTTAGAAGCACCTCGTACCAGTGATTCGTTTCAGCGTTAATAACTCTTTGAGCAGCTGCATCTAGAGTTGTACAACAAGTTAACCTTTGACTGAGTTCTAGCCAGGATTTTTTGTGTCAGAATATGATTTTTTAGAAATTTTGTGATAATTTAAAGTTTCAACGATATGCTTTCAGCTTTTAAAACCTTCTTTAGAAAGGGAACTTGACACACGACCGTAAATTTTGCATCAAAAATAATATATGCAGTTTTTTGAAGTGGAGTACACTAGCTAGTCTCTTATAACTTGCTCTCCATTTCTTAAAATTCGAGAAGAATTGTAATTTGCCCTAAATTTTCGACCAGTGCCATCATAAGGAAATTTGTAATTAAACAGTGGTTTAGGTGGACCCTGTCGTAGAAAAAGACTTCTTTAGGCATCTCCTAAAATTCTGTACCTCTGTAAGTATCAAGGCGGTATCAGTTGGTAGGCTGCTTTCATTTAGTTGGTTTAGAAATATCGTGTATTGATTGGTCTTGGCCACCAACACTCTCTGATGATTCCGTGTTTTCCTTTTTATCTGAATTTTTGGAGATATTTGTTTTGGTACTAAAGATACTACCGGACCTACCTGTAAATAATTGTACTGAGCACCAGCTTGTTTTTGCTTTTGGTTTTCCTTCTCTGGCCTTCGCTTTTTGTACTGATGGCCGGACAATTTTTTTGCGCGTCAGACATTCTAAAACAACAAATTAAACAATTCAAAATACGCTAGTTAAAATAAGCTAAAAATAAAAATTGGAAAAATCTTCAAATCCAATTAGTCAATGACTTAGTCTGTCCCACAGTGTTGAAAAGTAAAATGCCTAGTTTTAATTACCTACTTAAACTATTTTTAAATATAAAAACGAATTTCTTATCGTTTCGGGCTAATTCTCAACCCCTTTTTTGGAAAAAATAGTTAATACTTTTAGTAATTAGAACTAGGCATTTCATTTTTTAAACTGTGGGACAGACTAGGCCACCGTCACCGACTAATCGTATTTGAAGATTTTTCTTCTTTTATCTTTTTATGCAACGCATTGGCTTATTGCTACACAAAGTTATAATTTATTAGTTAGTAGGATTTTTTTCAAAGATTTTTTTTTAGGTGTGGTGAATCCCAACAAAATGGACAAATCGCGAATCACCACAACGAACATATGAAAACTAAATATTTAAAATAGATACCTATCTAAAATGTTTGAATTTTTAAGATGGATTTTTTGTTTCTCTTTTTTCGCGGCGAAAACTCCAAATAAATTAATAAAAATCCGTCACAACAAACATACAGAAAGTATTTAAAAATGTATAAGTATGTATTGTGGAAAACATTTTTGGAAATAATTCTTTATCACTTAATATAGGTATTTGCAGAAGTACTTACCTTTAAAAATTGACAAAACACACATAGGTCACTATCCCGAACTAAACTGTTAAATATTTTTAATAAACTTACTTCAATGCAAATGCGTCGGTGAGGCACCGAACGCGACGTATTTGCAATAATAACACAATTGCGCTTAAATGACTTTATATTATAGTAAGGCGCGAAAACATTTCAATGCATGTTATGTCTTGTAGTTCCTATTTCAAACAAGTAACTATATACCTACAAGTTCATACAGGGTCATGCGCGTCTTTTAACTATACGTCTTGTTTTATTTCAAAATTAAATATGCTTTTTTTAAAAAGGTGTTTTAATATTTTTTTAGCTTTAAGATATACCAAACCACAAAGATCAAATACAAATTGCATAGTAGTTAGTTTTAGTTAGGGAAAAAAATCAACAAGTAGTGTAAAATTTATATTAACTGAGAATAATTAATTTATCAATATTTGGTTCACATTCAGGGGGGCGAAAATGCCGCCCCGGAGAGGGACCGGTTGTCCGCCTCTAGAGCGGGCACTGACTATGTATACAGTATGTCGCATATTTTGTTGTACCCACTACAGTTAATAACTAGGAGTACCATCGTAGTGAAATAATCAAACATGTATAGCCAGATTTGATAAATCAGTCATGTTCCTGAGCTAAAAAAATTGAAAAAATTGTGTTTTCGGTTTTCCAAAAGAATCCAAAATATTGCGTTTGCAAGCAAAATTGAGGAGACAAATTTTTCAACTTGTTACATTCTATTAAGGAGTTAATTCTAGGGGCATGATTTTGTGGATCTGAGACAAGCAATGTCAACCTCAAAATATATCCATTTTATCCTGCTGTCAAATATATCCAACTTTTTAACTTTTGCACAGTTTTATGTTAGGAGACCCTATGTTTTTTAAAATAGCTTCCGATAACTTCGCCTTCGTCGATATCTGTGATACTAATTTTCAGTGGCAACCGATAAATTTTATTAAACTTCAATATATTTTGGACAATTTTAGCATAGGAGTAAGAAGGTCCACAATGACTACAAAAACAGAAACTGATTTAAGGAAATATACCTACTAGCTGGAAATGGAAATGAAAATTCTTTCTTACCTATTTTCGCAAATAATATTGTGCTTATAATTTATTGCAAAAAATGTCAAACCACAGTATTCACTTCACTACTATAACATATGAACAATGCTTAGTACTATTATCAATGCACTTATTAGTCATTCAAAAGGACGATGTGTTTTGTTTTGTACCAGCTAAATTAGACAAATTCATGCAGACGATTAGAGAAGCGGTCACGTGTCTGTGGGGTGGGGATAGGCTACGCCCCTACGTATTGTTTAAACAATTTTTTATCTTTCTATATATCAGTGAATAGGAAGAAGCTATAGATTTTTATCAAATTTTTATTGATTTGTCCATTGTGGACAATTGGACGTTAAGGATTTTTTTCTCTAATGTCTCTATATCAATGATTCAAGCCTGTGTCATTCAAAAGGACGATGTGTTTTGTTTTGTACCAGCCAAATTAGACAAATTCATGCAGACGATTAGAGAAGCGGTCACGTGTCTGGGGGTGGGGATAGGCTACGCCCCTACGTATTGTTAAAACAATTTTTTTATCTTTTTTATATATCAGTGAATAGGAAAAAAACTATAGATTTTTGTGAAATTTTGATTGATTTGTCCATTGTGGACGATTGGACGTTAAGGATTTTTTTCTCTAATGTCTCTATATCAGTGATTCAAGCCTGTGTCAATTATAATGATAATATAAGATAAATTTATTGGGGTTCAAAATAAAACAAACAGGGTTTAGTGCCATATTTATTTTGAACCCCAATAAATCTATCTTGTTTTGTTTGTATGTGCCAGGTGGAAACGAGCAGTACACATAGAGCCCTGTATGTCAACTGTGCTTATCGAGGCCCCATTTGTGGTACATGGGAACATGAAGGCACTAATTGAGTACTGTGTACTGTACTTTCCAGCCTCATTTTAGTTCTTGTTCCTGATATATCCCATCCTAGATCCAATTCCTTTGTTACGCTACGCTGATGAGGGACAATAACTCCGAAATACGTGTCCGTAGCTGCATAGTTGTTTTTTTGGGGATATCGCACTAAACCTTCTTTGCTTTGTAATGATGATCCCGCATAACTCAGTACAATGAGCAATTTTTTATTAAACAGGTTATATATTTTTTTATCTACATTGCCCAAACGGTAGAGGATATTAAAGGTATTAACTTGTATTTGAAATATTTAATGAGCATTTTGTGAATAATTATGAGATAATATCAGAACATTTACTAAGCAATTAATTTGATATAAAATTATGTGAAATATGCGTACTGTTTTGTGGAACAATGAAAGCTTTTAAGATAAAATTGCAACGTTTATGAAAACAATCTTGCACTATTATATTAGTAATAGGTAGATTATTCTAATTACAGTAAATAGGGTCAATTAGAGTGTTTTTCAATGTATTTTCAAAGAAAATCTGTAATAATATGTTTATTGGGTAAAGTGGGATCTGCAATTTTCTTTAATGATATATTCTTATGTCAGGTTATAATTATGATTGTCAATATTGTATAAAAAAATTTGCTCTTTGTTTCAAATAATACGTCACCAATGTATTGTGTTTTCATAGGAGTTTGCCTGTGAGAATTGTTTGCCTTTTCAATCTCAAAAAGGTCACCAATGTGTCATAAAAATGGGTCTGTCGAAATCTTTTGAAAAAATCAGTGTAAATCATGTCGACTTGTATGTTGACATCTAAGTTTTCCGCTATAAGATTATGGGCTAATTTTTCATTTTTTCATTTTCCTCTCAGTTTGTCTCCTGATTCACCATTAAAGTCTCTCAACTTTCATCAATAAAATTCTTCAAAATTCTGTATTTAAAGTTTTGTTACATACTTTCGGTTTTAAACTATGATTGCAGATTTCAATGAATTACGAAAATGATGTTATCCTTTATAATTTTCTTGGAGCCGGAAAACGATTTTTTCGAAAATAACCCAAAATTCGAAAAATCAAAATAAGTTTTTTTATATAAAAAAATGTTATTAATTAAG